>JAGFMW010000018.1:0-453941 GCA_021030935.1 Astrothelium subdiscretum
TTTTGTTTTAGGCAACGAATTAAAGCATCTATTTTATCGAATTAGCACTCAAAAATAATCTCAAATAAAAACGTATATCTTGAAGTAGTCAATTCTATGCACTCAAATACTCACTAAGATTGTAGAAGATAATAGAGTGAAAAGAGTTGAAATCGATTATATCTCGATTTTCGAGATACACCAAAGTCGCGACAAAAGTAGCTCAGACGATAAAATGAGAAGTCGAGCTAGAATCTAGCCTATATAGGAAATGATCAGAAAAAGAGCTAGAATTCTATCAGCTAGTAGGGAACCCTAGCTATCAAGAACGCCTCATTTTGCCGTCTGAGTTCACTGAGATAACCTTAAGCTTGGTTGAGATTTTGGATGGCTGACACCGCAACCGTGAAGCTGTCAACTTTGGGATCAGGCAACAGCACTCCTTTCACCGCGCCTTACCTTTTTGCTTGACGTTCACACTGGTCTAAACCTCACGGGCTCGCTTGATCTTACCCGCGCCTAGAAAAGAATTACGATACTCAGCTGGACGGTCAATTCATACGCGGCCGGAATGGCCTACTACCCACCACAACAACCACAGCAACAACCCTACGGCGCTGCCCAAAACCTTCAATTCTATCCTTCTTCATACTCCACACAACCTGTCTCCGGTCATTCAACGCCCTTTCAAGCATACAATGGAGGCGTGCAATCCAATGCATACGGCGGGGCTAGTTTCGGAGGGGGTTTCGGCGGTCAACCTGGAGTCAGTGGGCGCATGGGAGAACAAGGGGGACTAAGAACCGGATGGTTGGCAGCATTTGGGACGGAAGGATATGAAGGGGAACCGCCGCTCTTGGAAGAGCTCGGAGTGAACTTTGGGCATATTAAGACAAAGGTATGCGGAATCACCAGAGATGCTACTTGACATTGCGGAGCTTGCTTTGGAAGTCTCATCATAGTCGCAGCTGAACCTATAGACTGACATTGACATAGACACTGACAGTCTTGAATCCGCTTGCACGGATAGACCAGCATATCATGGACGACTCTGACCTTGCAGGCCCAATACTTTTCTTCTTACTATTCGGAACTTTCTTGCTCTTTGTAAGAGTCCCAACGACCTAGGGTTCTAGCCTGAATGCTAATCTGCGTATTCTGTAGTCCGGAAAAGTACATTTTGGGTATATCTACGGACTCGCTCTGCTTGGAACTACCTGCCTTCACGTCATCCTCTCCCTAATGTCGCCTCCCCTGACGGCCGCCGAAACTGCGGCAGCTCAAGACGCACATCACATTCCCGGCTCCTCGCATTTCTCCTCCACTCTAACATACCCTCGATCGGCGTCGGTCCTTGGCTACTGTCTCCTGCCGCTCGTCATAACCTCGCTCGTTGGGATCGTCGTCCCTATGGACGGGCTCTTCGGATACGTGCTCGTGAGTGCAGCAATCGTCTGGTGCACATACAGCAGCAGTGCCATGTTTTGCACAGTAGGAAGAATGACAGGAATGAGGGGACTTGTGGCTTATCCATTGGCATTGTTCTATGTTGGTTTTGGAATCATGAGTATCTTTTCGTCCAGAGGAGTCGGGCAGTTACAGGCGAAGACGGTCGGAAACTGAATGGAAGATTAAACGAGCACGCGAACACAAAAGGCATGGTGTTTGAGGAGCAGCGACGCGTATGGAATGGTTCTGGGGCATCTTTGGCATCCTTGCGGACGTTGGAAGGGGCCATTCAATGCAAACTTCTGTATACGTATTAGAATATTCGAAACCAGCTTTTTGCACTTGTGCACGACCAGAAAAGGGGGAAGCAGAATGTTGTTGAGAAAGGCACTGTGTACTCGGTGGAAGACGAAAGAATGTCGGAAGCGACTTTTGCTGCGGCGAAATTTGGAACCTCCGAAGAAGTCGAAGTCTCCTTCCGGCATCACCCATGACCTTTACATTATTTTTTAATTTTACCCCTACGCCGATAATTTCCTAAACTCTTTCTACCTTCTGTGCCCTTTCCAATCTACAAGAATTCGTAATACTCAACACCATAATTCAAGATGGGCTGGTTCTGGGCAAACGCCTCAGCACCGTCAGCGCCAGTCGCACCTCATCCTCTTCCATCTTCAAACGCCTCTCCTCCTGTACGTTCCATCCTAATATCCCTCTACCCCTACTAAACTCGTTCCAGCCAGGATGTCCAGTGCACAAATCCTCCTCGACGCCTCCCTCCCGCGCCCCCAAATCCGACGGCGCATGTCCATACAACCCACCCCCTCCGAGCTCCCCATCTAAACCCTCCTCATCCAACAAGACCCTCTCCGCACTCAACCCCCTCAACTACATGCCCACCCATCTCTCCCAATCCCGCGAGTCTCCCCACCAAACTATCGCTCTCCCGCTCGACCGCGAGACCTCGACCATCCCCAAGGGCGACGGCAATGGCAACTGGGAGTACCCATCGCCCCAGCAGATGTACAACGCCATGATCCGCAAGGGGTACACAGACACGCCGCAGGATGCCGTAGAAGCCATGGTCGCAGTGCACAATTTCCTGAACGAAGGCGCCTGGAACGAGATCCGCGAGTGGGAGCGACGATTCTCAGGCGGGCTCAGGCGAGGGTGGCGGGAGTGCTCGAGAGGAGAAGCCGGACTTCTAGCACAAACAAGAGAAGCAGCAGAAACACGAGGAGCATCAGCAGCGCTACGAGAAGGTCCCGCAGCAACCGCATCAGCAACAGCAGCCCCCTCACCCCCCACCACCACCCCCCCGGAACCCAAACTCCTCCGCTTCATGGGCCGCCCCAACGACCTCACCCCCAAAGCCCACCTCCACCAAATCCTCGCCTCCCTCGCCCCCGCCTACTTCGCCGCCGACCCGCCCTTCGACCGGCACGACTGGTACGTCGGGCGCCGGCTGCCCGACGGCACGCAGCGCGAGGTGCGGTACGTCATCGACTACTATTCGGCGCCGGCGGATGAGGCGACGGGGGAGCCCGTGTTCTACTTGGATGTCAGGCCCGCTGTGGATGGGCCGACGAGCGCCGCCGAGCGGGCGATTCGGTGGGGAGGGGAGGTGTGGTGGCGGGCGAGTGGGGGGAGTGTAAGGGAGGCGTTGGCGGAGAGGGAGAGGGTGGTGGGGAGGAAGAGGACGTGGGAGATGTGGTGGAAGGAGAGTTGAGGGGGGGGGGGTTGCTGTGGGAGGGGGGGTTAGGGGTTTTTGAGGGGGTGGGTTTCGGTTCGGGTTGTATGGATTGGGATTATTATTTTGGTATTGTTTTGGGGATTTCGGGCTCTTCACTCTGAGTTACGGCAGCGCTTTCAAAGGGAATGGGAAAGAGGGTTCGAAAGATTCGAAATGCTGTGTGTGTGAAATGTGATTCCTAGTACGTCAATTTCTATAGCTCCTTCAGCACCGCGAAATGCTGGGTTTCACCACCAACTCCGTGCGAATGAACAACACACCCCAAATCCAATCTAATCGCCGACCTTTCGTCTCGTGTCGTCTCTCCGATCTCAATCTCCTCCCGGTCCATCTCTCCAGTCATCCATCACGACTTCCCTGCATACTTCTTCACCCACTCCTTCGCCGTCTTCTCAAACCCTTTCCGATCACTCTTGTACTGCTCTGCGATCCCGCCTTCTACCGCATCATCCGGATTCGGCTCGATGAGCAGGTTCCGCGCGTAGTTCAAGACCGCGCTCAGCTTGTTCGGCGGCTTCCACTCGTCGCTGCGGAGCATGCCCAGGCACATTGAACCCTTGTCGTCATTAGAGACATTGGGATGGTAGATCTTGGTCTGGAAGTTGAGGACAGGCGGCTTGAAGGGGTATTCTTTGGGGAGAGTGAGGAGGAGTTTGAAGTGACCGCCCTAGGATTGAAGGTATGTTAGTCAACTGGGCTAGAGGGAGAGAAGCAGGAGAGTGACGGAGTTGAGAGGGTGATTCTTACGGAATAGGGTGACTGTTCGGGCCCGTCCATGAGAATTTCCCAGACGTGAACATCAGCCTCGTCGACTAAGCGCACTTTGGTGCCTGCTGGAGGGTCGCTCGTCACTTCTGTGAGCTCCTTTGAACGCGTTTAGCAGGGCAGTGCTGGAAAATCCGTGGACGTAGGCATAACTCACTTTTACGATACGTTTATGGCCTCCGGACGCCATTTTGTAAAAGAAAATGGAAAGATTTCGAATGCTGCTGGGTATGAGAGAAAGTAGAGGTAGCTAGCTAGGCTAGTGGAGGGCCTTGTATTATAGCTGCAAGATAGGCGGAAGGTCCATGGACGCGGCTGCCTGACATGCAATTTCAAATGTCGAAGTGAAACAAGGCTCTGACACGCATTCGCCAATGTTTTAGTTACCCCTGGAAAAAGTCATCGGCGCAATGAGGCAATGTTTTTGTTGGTCAGATCCACGGATCATTGAGAAGGAGGTCGCGTGAGTGAGGGGCAATCTATTTGCGTATTTGCTTAGAATATTCTAAATAAGTTAAGTCAAGAATACCTAAAGCTTCCACGCATCGTAACCGTCATTTTCCTCGCATCTTTGCATCTGGATGCTCGAGAACGAAATATTCATGTCCTTTACCGCCGTACAGATTTCAACGAATGTGGTTTACATCAATTGCTTCATGATCGCTTTGTCCTAATCACCATGACATCATGTGTTATTCTGCTTCGAAGGGTTCAACCTCGACATTTCCACCAGCTCCGTACAACTCAAAGGGGCACCTTGGCCTTATCAAGTTCCTGAACACATTATACTGTTGATGTCATCACCGTAACCTGCTTCTTCCAGGTTTGGTATTCCAGGATATTGTATGGACAAATATGGACTCCCAGGTTGCAAATCGGGGACGCAATTGGTTTCCCTATCGAACACTCTTAGCGCATGCGTTTGACCTTACGGGCTCTCTTCGCACAGACTTATAGGCGGTACAGTCGCCTGCAGCTGGATCTGGACCCAGAGAAGAAATCACGTTGCTCCTGCGAGAGGACCGGTCAGCACGGAGACGGACTTTTCGTCAATACAGTGAAAAGCCTGGAATCGAATTAGACGACGCACCATCCTCCTGGTAGGTTGAAGCAGATTTGCTCGGGTACAAAGACATGAAGGCATTCACCCTGCCAATTTATGCCTTTGCATATGTAGACCTATGCCCTGGTTAAGATCTGCCGGAGTTTATAAAGCCTATTTCTTTTCTTACCCCGAGTTCCGCTTGTTTTTCGTCGGACACTATACGCAATGATTTGTTAGGCAGGGCGCTGCCCAAACTCATGAGCACCAAAACCAGTAGAAGCTTTGGAGAGAGCATGTTGTATGTGACACAGATATTCGACTATGCAAAAAGCTCCCAATTGGGTCCCGAAGTTGATAACATAAACATTGATGAGCTGGATTGAAGCTTCCAGGAAGAGTTCCTCCGTTTTATATTGTAGGAAAATTTCTGACTGAATCATTCAGAGCATCTCTGCGTACCTTTTCATTCCAATATTAGGGATTCGGCATAAACAGCTTGCTGTTGTGCTTCTTTTCCTTGGCGTATGAGGAGCAAAAGCAAGACTACAAACATTTTTCCAGTAGACTAATGTCGTGAATACGAGGGACGACATGAAAAATCGGCTTCCAATGTCGACAGCCGAGCAGCTAGAGGCAGACTTACGACAGAGTCCACTATAATGCCTGTCTCTCAGGAACGACTGAGCGTCACCTGTAGAGCAGCGCAGTCGGCCGATTTTCAAGTATTGTTTGCTCGCTTGGTGATTCGAGTTCAGGCAACCTACAAGCCACTCGAGAAATCATCTTTTGTTACACTTGAGTGAAATGTACCTCAGACAGGCAAATAGCCAAACGGGCCGGATGAAGTAATCGATTGTACCTCATTCTCCAACATACGAGAGAATAGCGATATGGATGTAGTTTAAAATCGGATAAAATAGAATGCGCTGATGAAAATGAGCTTGCAGGAGAATTAACTCTGCCAAAAAAAAAAAAAAAAAAAAAAAAAAAAAAAAAAAAAATCACAAACCACGAAACGCATGGTGTTCTTGAGAGACCGTCGTGGTATCGTTTGCTCCACTTGTCTTCTTCCGTCCGCATTGTGGAAGCTTAAAATTTGTCAAAATTTGTAAACGACAGAATAAGTGGGTGAGAATAAATATCCAGGATAAACCGGGAAACCGCAGCTCAGAGGAAAATCGAGTCGCAAAGGTCTCGCCACGATCGAGCAATTTTCGTCAGCTGAAAAGGGCACGGGCTCGAGCTCTGGCTGTTCATAAATGCCCACTCCTAATATCTCGCTTCGCGCAGGTTTCCGTTGGGCCGATACAGTAACAGACTTCATGCATAAGACAAAAGGTATCCAGAACTAACAAGATGCCAGCCCGATCAACCCTGGCGCGAATCAACATCAACGCTCGTGCTTACGACGTCAACTTCGTGCTTTGTCGACATCCGCATTTATCATGACACATCGGAGCCAGATGATCCCGGCTTGAATATCGGCCATCAATCTATAGAAAGACTAGACTGGGCATTTGCCGGAGTCTCCTCCAGCCAGGAAGCTGTGGATCCAACTTCCGGCCCAGCCCGTTTGTGCCGATGGGAGCACTGGATCGATTCTCGCGTCGTGCTTGGCGCCGAACCCCAGGAGGATTCTGGCTACATGTACGAATTAGAAAATGGAATGAGCCTTGAAAAGGGGGCCATGAAGAATGCTACCGGCCAAACAGTTCCATACGAAGAGTTGTGGAAAGACATGCCTGTGGAGGGCACCACTGCGGGCAGCTCGAAGGTTAGTATTCTGGCTAGGATGGAAGAGCGTGCCCACGGCGCCCGGGGTATGATCGTCAGAGTTGGGAGATGGGTTCAGGGGATCCTCGCAAAGGATGGTGAGGTCAGTGTCGAGAGGTGGAAATGGCGCGAGGAAGGTGAGAAATTTGAAAGGGTCGTAAAGATTGGCCGGCAATCTCTGCCATGCTTTCTTGTGTTTGACGATGAGGATACCCTGAAGGCTGGAAATACCTTTGAGATGGGCAAGTACGTATGGGAGGTGCTCGAGAAGCATCTGTGGAAATGAATTGTTTTTGTAGATATGTTGTACATGTAGACACTCTGCATAGCGATGTGACCCGAAGTTCACATTCGCTGATCCTCGACAATATCTAAGTACTGAGGGGGAAAACGCTTAGATTGCGATGACGACAACCATTAACCACTTAAGACTTTGCAGAGATCAGAATGCATGAAAATCTCCGTCAAGTATACGATATGATGAGGAGACCCTCACCAGCCACACAGTATTGAATAACAATTCCTTGGTGTTGCTAACGCTCGATCTTCTCCGCGGCTTTCAAAACATGTAAGAGGGTTCCTCGAAGCCTGAAACCGCCGCTTTCAATTTTACAGGGAAAGTCGTTATACCATCCATATTCTTTGTCTGGATCGTCCTCGAAGGCGTATAGTGCATAACAGAGCAAACATCATCGTTTCTGGGTGCATGTTCAGTGACACGCTGTGAGTATTGAAATGCATCAATGAGGATATCCAACGCAACGATCGGCTACCGACGTCTGAAAAGTAAATTTGGATAAATCATTTCGGTGGTTCAACAAAATTCAATGGTGCCGAGTGACGGATGACAGACCACGTGTAATGAAGGGGATGAAAACGATGGCTTTCAGGTGCTGATTGGACGTAATTTGCCCGATGCTGTTGCTGGATAGGTGAGAGCTGATGTGGGATTTCTGAAAGATATGGATCTCTCGGGCAAAGCAAGGCAGACTTCGGCCGCAGGATCGCCCTACATCAGCCGTCTAAGAGTTTGATCATATACCCATAATCAGACACAAGAGGTGAGGGCACTGAACAGGGATGAGGCGTCCACTGTTTCTCATACGAATAATAAAGGTCATGCTCATAAGATATTTCTGATGGAGAGGAGAGGACTACACCATTGCAGAGGAGTTATCTGCTTTTCAGTAGAGCTCCCTAGTACGTCGCCGTGATCGATTGCACCAATCGCACTGGATGAATTGCTTCATTAGCAACATTCAGTTGGATCCAATGAAGAATGCATACCAGAGTCTCTGATGAACCCTCGTGATCGAGGATGCAATAACCGCCACCACAACCCTTACAATTCCGCATATAAAGATCGTAGCAATCAGAGCACTTGTTGTTGAGTTACCAATTTTCGCATTTTGCGTAGACGTGTAGAAGGACAAACTTACGGTACGGCCGCATCCATAACAATCGCGGTGAACCCCCTGGCAACCAGCGTCAGCTAGATTCCATGGCCTGATATTTTCGACGCTTTGGTAGAACGAAAAGCTTGAAGCAGGCGTCAAAGCGTTCTTTTGCGAGATTTCAAGCCCACATGCCATTACTGCCTGCCCCAGACATCATCTCGCCGACCAAGCAATGCTCAACACAGAGACCTAAATGTACCTTGATCTTTTCAGTTGGGTTTCCACATAGTGGCTCCTGCACAGTAGCCCGCTGGCGTGACATTGGCTCATTGTAGCATTCCTCACACCACCAAACATTACACCTTTCACACCAGCGACCTTCTAAACACTCTTCGCACCGCGTAATTAGTTTGGGTGCAGCAGCAGTTTGCTCGCCAAATGGTTTTTGAGCTGCTCGAAGCGTGGCTGAGTGGAATGGTGGAGGGCTTAGCAAAGGCAACTCTTCCATTGGTGAGCTTCCGAATACAGCTGCCCCCTCGGGCGCATTGCCACAGCTCGCGCATCCAGAGGGACCCAAGGCTACGCTCGCAATCTGAGGTTTGAGATACGACATGACCTTGCCAAATGCCGCTTGAGGATTACCGGATGATCCTCGCAGTACAGCCCTCGGGTCATGCCTGGGTCCACGACAAGTAACAGCATCGAAGGCGATAATGCCCTCGCAAGCCTTCAAGGTGTCGCCCCAATCCGAACACTGGGCCCGCCGAATCATTCTTCCGGATGAGCTATACCACTCGTCGGTGGCGCCCGGGACAGCGGTATTCAAAGCTTCCAATGAACGGTGGTTCCATTCTGCACCGATCTGAGCACCTTCAGAACCCATCACACCGGCATTGGAGGTCTTTGGATTTGATCTCCCGGGCATGGCTACCCTGGGTAGCCCACCCTCTCTGGGTGTAGAGTCACGTGGTCCGAAGTAGTACAAGGCTTTCAGTTTAGGAGTCCCTTCCGGCCGGGTAGGCCTAACAGCATATTCCAGGACTTGTCTAAGCTTTCTTTCATTGAGGTGCTTGACTTCTCGAATAGAAAGGATGCGGACATTGAAGCGATCTTCAGCAATGATCTCGCGGACAAGATCCGCAGGAACCGTTAGGCCATCTAGAATCAAGATCTGCACAAAGCTCAGAACTCTTGCGCGCTCAAGTTTCGAAAAAATCCCCCTCAGCGGACCGCAGTAAAAGTCATCCTCGGTCAGTGCTTCGTCCATACGCTGACATCTCCAGTTGATGCCCCCTGTATCGACAGGAGCATAGGGCACGTTTGCCTTCTTAACGGCGGAAAGGTCCACATAGCGGAAAGCGTCAGACGTATTGTATATTATGGACCTAAAAGCTTTGCTCGTCGACCCAAGGTTCAAGGTAGCTGACAGAGACAGATAGGGAGCGGTCTGGTGTAATATCAAAGAGTTGGACAGAATGTCAAAAAGCGTGGTAGGGAGTCTGCTGTCTCCTGCTTCCATTCAGAGCAGAGGTGAGATGATGTACGAGATTTCTGGGAGACCAAAAAAAAGGATTACATAGTATGGGAGAATGCGGTTCTTGTCAGTGTTCAACGTATGGTGACGATATGTGCTGGGGGAGGGAGGAATCTTACACCCGTACTCCGTAATCAAGTGCTGCAACTTTGCTTGTTTTGGCCAGGGCGTTTCCCCGAATCATGATAAGATAATCAGGAACCCATGACGACTTGGCGGGCCTGGGCAGGTGCGGCGATCCGGGTGGCGGGCCGAGCAAAGGCATCGTCACTTCTAGAAACAAAGTGACGGCGATTGTCAGCAGTCTGAATGTTCAGCCTGATAGCCACTCCTTTCAGCTTGCAGACGTTTTCATGATTTTCCTCGCATTTTCGCATTTGAAGCGTATAGAGCCGTCTCCAAAATTTTTTGCAACCTACAGATAGACCTAGTCCCCGTTTCTTGGCAAAACCTTCATTCCTCTCGCAGGCAATGAACTCTAATTCTGAGACTCTCGCCTGGTCTCAGCAATATTCTGTCTCAAATTCGGAATCTAAACGACTGGTTGGGGACAAGATTATCCTTCCGCCAAGTGCTCTGGAACAGCTCCTTGCTGCAGCGCCTACCGTCACAACTGAAGTCTCGAATCGACAACCGTACACATCTACCTTTGATCCCTACAACCCACATACCTACGCTGCCGAGCGCCAAGCTCGAGCCTGGAACGTTGAGAGAAATAAGGAGCTTCCACATCCTCTGACTTTTCGACTGGTAAATCCCGAGAATGGCCGGGTCGTCCATGCTGGCATTCGTGAATTTTCGGGGGAAGAGGGAGAGGTGACGTTGAGTGCTTTCCTGGAGGATGCCCTAGGCATACAAGCTCAAGAGCCAAAATCTCCAGAGAATTCCATCGACGATGACCATTTTACGACAAATGGATACGATAGCCAAAAAGGCGAGGACTCTGTGAAAACATACGTTACAGTACACGCAAAACAGCTTCACAAAGGGACGTTTGTTAAGCTTCGACCGCTCGAAGCGGGTTATGACCCCGAAGATTGGAAGTCACTTTTGGAGCAACATCTACGGGCAAACTATACAACACTGACGAATGGGGAGGTTCTGCATGTTCCAGGGGACCCAGATCGCCACGGCAAGCAAGACATCTTTCGCTTCTTAGTAGATGGGTTCAGTCCGGAAGAAGACGGAATTTGCATCGTGGATACTGATTTGGAGGTCGATATCGAGGCCCTAAATGAGGAACAGGCTCGCGAAACTCTCAGAAGAATAGCTGCGAAACAACGAAAAGCGCCAGGGACTACCGAGGGCAGCTCTGCCGGCGGAGCATTGGATCTGTTCAATAGTCAAGAAGGACAAGTTCGGGAGGGAGAGTACGTGGACTATCAACTAGGTTCCTGGACAAGATCACAATCACTGGAGATCCGGCTCACACCTGATGACGATAAGGATGACCTCGAGCTTTTCGTCAATCCTGTTGGCTCGCGTCTCCAGGGACAGCCACGAGACGACGAGTATGTTTTCGCGGATCTCGAGGGCAGGCCAACTAAACGCGTCCGATTAGAGCCGAGCAATGTCGCGCTGGAAGATGCAGAAGCGCTTTGGGTTTCCGTACATGCTCCAAGTGCCGATGAAAACAACAACAATGCGTCTGATACAAGTCCGCCTCGACGTTATAAGATCCGTGCTACTGCCGTTGATACAGTTACCTCCTCAAAAGAGCCGAATGGCATCACTTCAGCAGACCTCCCACCAAATCCCGGCGAAGTCCGCTGCAAAAACTGCCAGCAATGGATCCCTCAACAGTCCCTCTTCCTCCACGAGAATTTCTGCCTCCGCAACAACATCCTCTGTCCTCAAGGCTGCGGTCAAGTCTTCCAAAAACGCTCTCCTCTCTACCAATCGCACTGGCACTGCGCGCACGACTCTTCCTCGGGCAACACCGCCTCCAGCCACTCCCGCCACGACCACATCTTCCACACCACCCACTCCTGCCCACACTGCCCAGACCTCAGCTTCCCCTCCCTCCCGCACCTCGCCCACCACCGCACCACCACCTGCCCCGGCAAGCTCATCATCTGCCGCTTCTGCCACCTGCGCGTCCCCCAAGAAGGCTCCGCCGACCCCGACGCTCCCCCCTCCGAAGCCGCGCTCGTGGGGCTCACACCCCACGAATTCGCCGACGGCGCCCGCACCACCGAGTGCCACCTCTGCGGCCGCATTACGCGCCTCCGTGACATGGACATGCATCTGCGTCACCACGATCTCGAGCGGCTGAATCGGCCGGCGCCGAAGATCTGTCGGAATGTGAATTGTGGGCGGACGCGGCGGGGTGCAGGAGGGACAGCAGCGGCGGGGGCGGTGGAGGAGAATGAGTTGGGGTTGTGTCAGACGTGCTTTGGGCCGTTGTATGTGGCGATGTATGATCCGGAGGGGAAGGCGCTGAGGAGGCGGGTCGAGCGGAGGTATCTGGGGCAGTTGATGACGGGGTGTGGGAAGGGGTGGTGTGGGAATGAGTTTTGTAGGACGGGGAGGAAGAATAAGGGTGGCGAGGATAAGGGTTTGGCGATGAAGGACGCGCTGCCGCTGATTAAACCGTTTTTGGATGGGTTAAAAGAGGGAGAGAGTTCGTTGCATTTCTGTGTTGATGAAGCGAGTCAGAAGAGGAGGGCAATGGCTGAGATGCTTGCTGCCGGGAGCGTTGACTCCGTGCAGGGAGGCTATACGCTGGAATGGTGTGTTGCGGCAATGGAGGCAGAGAATGGAGATTTGGATAGAGCGATGGGGTGGTTAAGGGACAATGCGCCGAAAATTGGAGAGGGCAAGTAATGCTTTCATGGATGCATTGGGCAAATAGAAGTATAGACCCGAATTGTCTAGATTTCTTTTCCAATCTTGCACATTAGCCAGAACTTGAGCTTTACCACTTATCTTGCTCCAGAACTTGCGGCTCTTCAGAAGCCATCAATGCTTCGAGTGCCTACTTGATCCACAACTCGCCTCCTGCCCGTGGTGTCATCACAATCGGAGACACGCTGAGCCTCCTCACCATTCCAAAGTATCACAAATGTAACCTACCATTCTGGTACCGGACCGTTAGGCCCGAGGCGCAACTACAACAAATAGCATGATCTGAAGCCTTTAGAATGCTAGTCAAATTAAAGAGATCTGTAGGATAGATTCGCCTTGTATCGGTTTCTCCCTCAATCTATCTGAATTAGGGCGTCAAGTTCTTCGCATTTGACCTTTGGCGCCTTTCAGTTTTCAGTTTCCATTGTGATCCGAGAACTTAAATCGGGCAATCGAAATAACAAGAACAAGAATGTAACGTTCTTTTTTCCTTTCCAAGCATCTGCCATTACAAGACTCGTTGGAAAAAGACTTCCCAAGGTCCGTAGATTATTTACCAACGATGGAATTCTAAACTTGGTATCCAGCAATGCCTTGCGGCCGTTCGTTCGATATGCTTTTTGACTGTCTCATAACCATCCGTGTTTTCTTCATATCCTTCAATCGGGTCCAAGGGAAACTCGATCTATTTTTCGGTTGTCTTTTCAATCATATTCCTAAGGAACCCTGACGTCCATCTCAAATTATTATCGCCTCAAATTTGATTATCGTACAGATACGAGAGAAAAGCAGAAATAATCCGTACCTACCTAATTGACCGACGCCATGAGTTTTAAATCCACCGAGATGCACCGGTACGGAAGGCGGCAAAAGCTTCGGAGGCCGCAACACCGTAAATCCGGTACGGGCATCCCACCGGTATCTGTACATGGTGATTTCCTACGTATCTATGCACGCTGCCCCACATAGTCGATTACAGGTTCAAAGTCTTAGTGCCGATCGCTTACCGAAGCAGGATTCTAGTGGGTTTTGGAGAAATCTATCTTTCCGCTCAGAAGGTTCCAATTCTTCCTTTGTCATGTCCTGGAAAACATTAGAGCTTGGTGATGACGGAAGAGAAACGTGCTGACGATGGCGCCGGGTCCCCTCCGACCACCAACACCACCAATGAAGAGGGGCCTGAGACACAAACACCATCTTCTACCGCGTCTCCTCCGCCAGAAGACCAGAAGTCAGTGAAAGAGCGGTCGCTCGCCCGTCGAGTATTGGACATTGTGACGTGGACACCGCCAAGATGTCGTTGGGACCCGGACAAGCCTCCGGAGTTCTCAATGCCTCTGAATGTACTGTTTGGGTTCGCAGGCGCTTTTACTGTCGCGAATCTTTATTACAACCATCCAATTCTTAACATCTTGGCTCATGACTTTAATGTTCCGTATGTCAAGGTTGCGCAAATACCGACAGTCATGCAGGCTGGATATGCTGCAGGATTGCTCTTCTTATGCCCATTGGGCGATTTGCTAAAGAGGCGGCCTTTCGTGCTGGGTCTCGTGCTTTTCACGGCTACGATGTGGTAAGACATGAGAAACAAAAAACTCCTCAATTGGAAGAAAGGGCTGACAAGTCATATCTAGGATTGGGCTCTGCGTTACGAAATCTCTCGCAGTCTTCACTGCAATATCTTTCATCACAGCTATAACCACAGTAACGCCTCAACTCATGCTCCCTCTTGTAGGCGACCTCGCTCCTCCTGAGCGCCGTGCCTCCGCGCTGTCCATTGTCGTAGCGGGATTCATGCTCGGCATACTCGTAGCGCGATTACTCTCCGGTATTATTACCAACTATATCAGCTGGCGCGTCGTGTATTGGCTCTCTCTCGGTCTTCAGTACCTCATCTTCGTTCTCCTCTGGCTTTTCATGCCGGATTATCCATCCACGAATCCAGATGGAATGAACTATTTCCGCATGCTCTTTTCGATCTTGCAGATCCTCTTTAAATCCCCGGTGCTGATTCAATCCTGCGTCATTGGCTTCTTTACTTCCGCTCCATTTACTTCATACTGGACGACGCTTACGTTTCTGCTCGCCTCACCTCCTTATTCGTACTCCTCGCTGATCATTGGCCTCTTTGCGCTCATTGGTATTGCTGCCATGCTGATCTCTCCCTTCTACGCCCGTCAAATCATCGACCGCTTCGTGCCTCTGTTTTCTGTCATCCTGGGTGAAGCGGTTGCCTTGGTGGGCGTTTGCATCGGCACCTATACCGGCACCTTCACAGTCGCAGGCCCCATTATCCAGGCATTCCTCCTCGATGTGGGGTTGCAAACTAGCCAGATAGCAAACAGAAGTGCCATATATGCTATTGCTCCAAAAGCGAGGAACCGGGTCAATACGGCATTCATGGTATCTGTTTTCTGTGGCCAATTGGTTGGTACCGCAGCAGGCAATCATCTCTACGCAAGAGGTGGCTGGATCGCAAGCGGTAGTTATGGCGTAGGAAGCTTGGGTATGGCGCTGTTGACTTGTGCTCTACGGGGCCCATGGCAGGAAGGCTGGTTCGGTTGGGACAAAGGATGGAAGATTACGAAGAAGGCCGGTACTGCGGATGGAAAGACAGCAGAAAAGTCGCATCTGGCTGCAAAATCGCATTTTGATAAGGCGAAAGAGAATGGAGATGTTGAGAAGGGTCCGATGATGGAAAAAAATACTGAAAAAGCGCTTGAGGAAATTGCGGGCGAAGACGGGAAGAACGCACTTAGGCAGATGAAAGATGAAGGTAGTAAATCGGCTGAGAGTAAGGAAGTTGATGCAAAGGAGACAGTTGGCTAAATATTAGACACTATCTTAATATAGAGAAAGCCTATGCGAATACATAGAAACTCTTTCCAACCAACGTATATTGGAAGCGATGCTCAGTCATTTTTCCGCGCTTAACCCAAAAATTCCTCCACCGCCTTTAGTTCATGCTTAGTCACTGAAGTAGACTCCAATTAGTCCTCGTCTCGTACGGGAACTAACGCCCTTCGAGACCATTGATAATGGCTGTTGGCGCAGAAGCCTTACCTTTGGAGAGAGTTCTTAGACATTTCTTCTCTGGGTAGGCGCTCGTCCGGGTGTTGTCTAACCCAGAAGCATCGAACTGGCTAACCTTCATGAGCAGGGTAAATTTTCGAAGCATCGTTTATACGGCCCTCAGTTTGATAAAGAAAAATCGTGCGGAGTGTGACAGAATGCGCAGGAGACGGCTGGAAATGTTGTAAGCTCTATGAGCAGGATAGAAAGGCAAAGAAAACAATAGCGCATTGAGTACAAGCAGCATTAGAGAAATTGCAAAACCCCAACTCCCAATACCAGATTGCCCACTGCCAGCCCTTACTCCCAGTACTTCAATTTCCGATACTTCACTCTCAGTCTCTCAGTTCCTCTGTTCATTCTCAGTCAGCTCAGATTTGATTCAAGCAGTAGCGTTGGTTTCAATGGCGCTCTCTCGCAACTCAAGGTCCAGGCCGTGGAGGATGACCCTTGCGTCGCTTATTCTTCCCAAGCCCACCAAGCGTACCACTAGACGGCATTGGTCAACCGCAATTCGTTTTAAATCGCCGACAGGTCGTTGGTCAATAGGATTATGGCTTCTCGTAATAGGCGCGTTCCCTTTTGGAAGAGGTGCTTTCTCTTTCTCAGCAGTTGTCTGCGCGCTCACAGCGGGTGGCTTCGCGGAGACAAGTTCGTCGGTTTGCGGTCCAACAGATGTAGAAAGAGTTGCGCGTGTCTCGTCTCGGCCAGGTTGGGCACTTTCCGTGCGGTTTCCATTGGTGGTTGTGGCAATTTGATTTGGCATCTGCACTAGATTTAGCTCCCAAAAAGTTACACTCTAGAAGACAGGGAAGACCGAGGATCAGTGTGAAATACATACAAGCGTCTGAGCTCTCAGGCTCGGTGCTTTGTCGCTTACGAGTTCCTCAAGCTTATCTGTGCGGGCGCCGGCGGGATAGGATATACCATGAAACGACAAGAATTGGCGCCTCTTTGACGCAATATTGTAGGTGGCAGGGTTAAAACTTTGCGCGTTGAGCTGGCCAGGTCCTTTGTCCACTTGATTTGCCGTAACATGCTTCTCAATGACCACGAGAAGCTCGGCCTTTTTCATATTCTTGGATGGAAGGCCATTAGCATCGAGGAATCCCCTCATTTCAGATATTGTCATGCGCTGATGGTCAAACCCAAATCTATACCACGGATCATAGCTATTATAGCTAGCTCCAGAGCGAGCAACAGACATAACGGCGGACGCTCAAGAAAGGATAGAGTGTCGGTAGTACGGAATGTGGAATAGTGATTGAATACCAGCGAAATATGGCGAAAGGTTCGAAGAGTTCGATAGAGATGAGGTTGGTGAAGCTTGAGATCGAGAGTCTTCTTGTTACCTACGGTAGTCTTTTTATGTCGCCAGGCTCATACATGTTTCAGAGCTTCCTACATCAGAGGCATCGCCAAGTGTTTCCTGAACAAAGAGATCACTCGTTGAGGCCCATCATGAGCTGCCTACTCCTGGAAAAGCCTGTTTGCTGAAATTGATATACCGTAAAACACCTACCGGGATAAAGAAGAATACCATACCTCAAACAGCCCCTGCGCGCCATGTCTCACTGGGTAAGATGAGATGGAGCTCGAGCGGTGGCAATCCGTACACATCGGCTAAAATCTTCTTTTTGTAATGTTTATACTGAGTGAGGCAAACGCAGTGCGTGAGTTTTCCAGCCACATGGGAGAGTGCAAGACGGTCGGGAGACTGCATTAGCGGCTTCGAGTACATCCAAAGACAAAGATCTGCAAAACAAATGTCTGAGTACAGGCCTCTGTCTTGATGGCTCTGCGGTTGAGTGTCTCTTCCACAGGGATAGCAAGCCAGTCATACGCGTTACGGCGCAGATTAGTGCAGATCAAAGCAAGATGACCTACGACTGGGCAGTGCTCCTGATTCACGCGAAAGAGGACCTAGAGGATCAATGTTAAACAGAGTGAAAGAAAGAACTCGAATATAAGTAAGACGTGCCTGGAGATGGCGAGTTTGAGGTGCTCGGGCTCGGGGTGGCATTGACGAGGCGTGCATTTCTGCAGCCAACCATGAGGAAAGGTGCTCCTGCATATCGACTTTTTCTTCCAAGAGCTTTGCTGAGTGTTAGCTGTAAGCATTGGCCATTCTCATAACGCAATCAGATGAGAATTTCGGAATTTTCGTGGTTCCTCACTCGGAAGTACTGTTTCGTGGCCTGGAACTTCATTGTTGTCACTTGGCGAGCATTCGAAATTAGACTAAAACATATTGATAGAGCTAGGTATGTAACCGTCAGAACCTAAAGTGGACTGGAACCGGGGCGAACCCAGTTTAGTTTTGCGAATCACCCGTGAGGGCGACAAGGAGTCGCCTCAGATGCGAGATTTTACGCGCAGCTGCGTCACCCGCGGCCATCCTCGGCCCCAGACTTCAATCGCACTATCAGCTCCCCAATGTCTTCAGATGTCCTTTGAACGCCGGCTCTTGGTCAATGGGAATTCGTCGATCTTGTTCTGGTCCTTTCCACAAGCCGCTATCCCATCACTCCAGAATCAATGTTTCCTTCGCTGGGGGATGATTGCGACGACTGCGCGCCTGCTTACCTCCGGCGCAGGGCCAGTTCAGTCCATCCACTGACTCTCACCTTGAACTTGACCCCGTTCATTCTGACATTCTCGGTTGTCGCAGCTGTCGTTTTTAGAAAGCTCTTTCCTCTTCTTGCTGGACAGCCTCCCACAAAAGACCAAGACGAACGGATACCATCTCCAAGCTATGCGTTTAAGCGCTGGACCGCACGCCTCGACGGCATACGGAGACTCTCAACCAGAGCGATCACCGCGAGTACCTTCTCTACTAGTATCGCGCTATCGACTGTCCTTGCAGAACTGATACTCTGCGAAATCTCAAATGCCCTCCATCCAGCTGCGCGATCCCTGGCTCTAAACTTTACGCTCCCGACACTTCTTTTTCTTTTGGTCCTCGTCATACCTGCGCTCGAAATACATACAGTAATAGCAGCTAGTGGCATCGATTTTGGCAGTAGTAGGAAAACAACCGCACGCTTGGCATGGATTCTAGAACTCTCAGGTGTCGCAGCATGGCTGCTTTGCTTCTGGTGGATTGGGAAAGGACTTCTCGGTTCCTATCTACACGATGAAGACGGAACAGAAACGCACACGTTTAGCGAAGGCTGTCTAGAACGAATCGGAGTGATTGGAATTTCTCTCATGGCATCATTAGCGGGTTTCGCAGCTGTCAGTTCTCTATGGCAAACCTTTGGCGCTCGATCACAACCTGTGAGCGAAGCCGACATCGCTCGTAAACAGGCCGGACTGGACGCGACCAACGAAATGATCGCCACAAAGAAATCACGGTTACGTGCGCTCCAGCGGAGGCTCTTACAGGACCAGCCTTCTCCAGGCCTTATGAACCGCATCATGACCGCCTTTCAAGGCAACGACTCGCGCACCGAACTGCGCGCTCTAGAAATCGAAATCGAAGGCTTAGAAACCATGGCCCTCTCCCTTTCCGACTCCCTCACCGGCCTACGCTCCCGCCGTGCCACCCAACAGCGCAGCACCACACCCCTCGGCCGCGTCTTCACCATCTTCTCCTACCTTTTCGCCATCTACTGCGCCTACCGTCTCAGCACGACCTTATTCTCCACGCTCCGTCGATGGACCAGCACCGTTCTTCCCTTTCTCTCCAGCCCTCCAATCTCGACTTCTGCCTCAACTCATCAGTATACCTCGAAATCGCGCGATCCTGCTTCAACCAGCGACCCCATCACCCTGACTCTAACCCTACTAACCCGGTACTACTCACCATCAATCGACATTCCCACGACGACCCGTCTCCTCACTGTCGTTTTGAGCGCCCTTATGCTCCTCGCTCCCTTCAACGCCGTCCTGCAGACCGTCCTGCTTGTCTCCCGGCTCGCGCCCTCCTCCCTTCTGCGACTCATTCGGTCCAATTCTCCGCTCCTCGTCGGTCAGATCGCGGCCATGTACGTTATCAGCGCCGCGCTTCTGCTACGAAGCAGCCTACCTGGGGACGTCGGAGGCGTGATCAGCGACGCGCTCGGGGCACCACTGGAGCCGAAATTTGTCGAGGGCTGGTTCGAGGGGTGGTTCCTATTAAGTGGAATTGTGACGGCCGTCGGGGTTGGGGTTAGTAGGAAGTTGGGGAGAGACGAGATGGGGTGGGATGATGAGGGTGGGGAGGTGGAGATGGGGAAGATGAGCTGAGAGGAGAAAGGGGGGGACGTATCAGGATGGTCAAGAGATTATGCATTATGTACGATGCTGAAACGTTCGCACTTGTCGTGGATGTAACCATAGGAATTTTGGGCGTTTGCGGCAACTGGATGAGGTGCCATGGAGGAATAACATGGCATTTGCATGAAAGAGTTGTAGTTTTAGCATTGGCACGTATGGCATTGTAATAGTTCGGTGCTCTACCCGGCATGGACCGGAAGACACTATAATTTTAATATTCGCATTTCAAAATCAGGATCAAATGATTTTATTGCAATTGATATGAACCTTAATATCGGTAGCTTGATCGTTACTACCATAATCCACCATATAGGTTTGTATCAGGTAGAGCTAGCATACCGCTCACTTCGAGAGAAACAAGAGCCACGTCGAAGTTAATCCGCGATCGGCAAAGAGCACTCGACAGGAGCGCAGTCACCTCCCATCTACTTCTTCTGCGCCGCCGCCTCCTCCGCCTTCGCCTTCGCCCTCTTCTCCCTCACCCCCACCAACCGCGCCTCGCTCCGCGCATCCCTCAAGCGCCTAAACGCATTCTCCTCGCTCTCAAAGTCCGCCTTCTTGCCCTCCGCGACCTCGACCTTGTTCTCCACGGGCAGCAGACCCCGACGGCCCGGCTGCGCGCCCTGGATCTTGCTCACCACGCCCTGCCCGTTCTTGGCGGCTTTGACCTCGCTCGCGGACGCGTCGCCTTCCTTGGGCTTGCCGGCTCGGCGCGGGAAGAGGATGAGTCGCTTCTTGTATTCTTGGAGGCGCGCCACGTTGGCGGCGACGGATTCTTCGGAGAGGTTCTGGCGGCGGGGGTCGACGGCGATGCCGATAGTGGGGGCGAGTTTGCGGGGGATGCCGGCTTCCTGGTGTTGGGGAAGAGTTGTGGTTAGGAATTGCTTTACTTAAATTGAAAAGAAAAGGTGGGAAAGATAGGGTTTATGTATGTGTATATGTGGATATGTACTGCATACCTTGAGTTCGACGAGCGAGAAACCACGTCCAGCGCGCACGCGACGGTTGTATTTGATGGTCGGGCAGCGCACAATGGGACGCAATCTGTCGACGGGACGAGGTGCTAGTTTGGCGGCTCTGCGAGCACGCGCGTCACGACGGGATTTCTTCTTGCCGGGCTAGAGAGGAGCGAGAGAAGACATGTCAGAAAACATGGATTTGTTTCATTCCGCAGACGCAGGCGCCACTGCTCTCAAGGGCGGGTTGAGAGGGGAATTACCTGGTCGAAGTGCACCCGCACACGGCGTTGCCAGTCCTTGCGGAAATGGTTGTGCTGGATCTGCTGATTGTGCTTGATCGCCTGAAGAAGACCCAGTTAGTAGAGCTCATACAATTGAGAGAATTACAGACCATGTTGACGACTCGCGATCCAGAATGGTAGTGGTTCGGGTTGATGTAGTCTCTTGGATGCAAATTGAAATACTCGCTTCCAGGTGTGTGGGCGGTCCGTGCACACCATGTGCGGCTCAGCCAGACAAAACGTTGGCAAGAATATCTCCTGGATTTTGCTCAACTGGCACGAACTGCCTGCGAGAGACTACGTACGGGGTACCCAGTCCTCTTTCTAAAGGTACGCTGGTAGTCGACACAGAATTTCATACTCTATTGAATGCGTTACCTGAATATTTGAATAATATTATTTGAGAGAAAGATTCACGAGGAGTACAATAACAGCTTGAATTTTATTATGCAGCAGCATCTCATTTGCAGAGGCAGAAAATCTATCTACCTCAATCCTCTAAGCTTTGTTCTTTTTTATGAGAATCACTGCTCTTCTGAGGAGCAGAAAATGTACAGTTCAGAAAAGCAACCAATGTCAGAGCAGAAATTCCCTCTCTCGCGCCTCCGTTTACCATTGCCATTGGTACTAATAGCTTTGTTTCAGTAAGAAATCGATGCTCCTAACCCAAGATAATGAAAAATGGTTCTAGGAGAGCTGCAATAAGGCTTCTCAGAGCTCATCATATCCTATATCCTCATTTCCCTCGACGCCGTCCTACCCAAGATCATCTACATCATAACCGCATGCCTGAAGTCTCGGATTTGTGTGCTGTTCCACCAGTCTTAGTGGATACCTAATCCGATACTTCCCGTGCGCCCTTTCTTTGATGGGGAAATGGAGACGACTGTCTCGTCCGCACCAACTTTCCTCTTCTCGCCCACGCCTTGCTTCTCCACCACGGGCTTCTTGATTTGTCCGTATAGCTTCGTCTGAAATGAGTTCGGCTTACCTCCTGTAGAGGTCTGCGAGGATGTCATGGAGCGTCTCAGCAAATCGGTAGCAGAACGACTTGCTTGACTCTCCGGAATTTCATCATTGTCCGAGATATCCTCGTTGGTGTGGTCATCATCAGTTTCGGAAATGGTAGACTCGGAGTTGGCACGCTTGTGGCGATGATGCCGCTCAATGGGTTTGTAGCGGGCCACCGGAGCAGTATGCGGTGCAGAAATTGTCGCAGCTGCTTTCGGTGGAGCTTGTGGAGTGCGGAAATTAGCCGCATTGGAAGCAGTAACTTGGCGAGATCTCGAAGGAGTTGATGGAACCGAAGGTACAGAATGCGCATTCCGGGTATGACCAGCGCGAGGCTTGCTCGGCTGAGTTCGGGAAGCTTCAGTGAGCATCTTGTCGGCAAGAAGCAAGGACTCGAAGTTTGACGTTCCCACATGGCGATTGCTTGTTGGGGTATGAGCATTGTGACGAATGGGTGTCTGTTGGTATGGTGTTGCTAGCCCCTCGGACCGTGGCGTGCCTTCGAAGATGCCTAGTCCGTTTGATCGGCGCATACGATTGATATGCTCACGATTTTCACGTATGCGACTGCGGAGCTGGTCGTTCTGTTCCAAAAGGCTGCTAATTTCACCATCTTGGTCGGTGATTATTTTCTTCGCATGTTTCAGCATGTTTTGATTTCGACTGTTCTCGGCGTTCAAGCTTTGGATCCTAAGGAGAAGATCATTCACATAGGAGGCGTCATAAGGGTTGCTATTGGCGCTTTGCCAGTTTGGAGTGTTCATCATAGCGTTGGCCTCTTGACGTCGAAGCTCGTTTTCTTGAAGAACTTCGACTTCTCGCTGTGCCATACCTAGCTCTACGGCCATTCGCTTCGCAGTTTCAGAGTTCTCAATGCACGCCATTTCATATTGCAACTTGTGATGCGCTACGGAGGTTCGCGTCTCCTTGAGATCTCTGAATAAGTCAGACGAGATTGTACGAAGCTCATTTGAGTCCGCACTCGCTATCTGGTCTTCTGTCACCGACAGAGCTGCGGCCTCGGATGGACCAAGAAGCTCGTCTGCCCGATTCGTCGGAGGCGGGGATGAGAGAGCTGAAGCCGCCTGTACTGGAGTGCGGACAATAGGAAGATCTGAGGGTGGGATTTGGGTCGAAGGTGGAGGAGTCATCGAACTAGTCGGAGCTGGTGGAGGAGTGAGTTTTCCACGATCCACCCTTTCCGTCTGCGGCGTCTGGAGTGATACGGCGGGTACAGTTGACGAGGACGACTCGAGAAACGACTTGCGTTCCTCAGTTGGAGTAGTTGGTTGGTCGGGTTGCGAAGGTGGAGCCAGGCTGGCCGAGTCTTCAGGGTCTGCAGCATGCGTGACTGACGCCATGGTGGACCTTTGGTGAATTCGACCTTGAATAGACAAAGCTTGACCTGGCCGTTGTCGGTCCCTGAGCGCTCAGCTTTGCAAAAACTCCCAGAGAGAGATAGGGACGGTCGATGGTGTACGGAAGGGGTGAGTCGTGGTAGCGATACAAGCGATTATCAGAGTCGTCTACTTGGGAACGGGTTGGCGTTGGCAAAGCAAGCTTCTCTTGCGGTAGGAAGGCTCAAAAGGAGCGGAAAGCTAGTCGCGAGGACTATGCGACAGCAATGCAAGCAATTCGAGAGCTCTGGAAGCGATAGGCGAGGAGGAGCGAGGGGATGGGAAATGGAGTAGTGGAAGGGCGGGTACAGCGGTGAGGGCGTTCGTGGATGCGGAGGTGGGCTGGAGTTGTTCCCTTTTCGGACTGGTCGCCAGGGTGACCACTGCCACTCAACCACCTTCCATTTGTTCCAGCTTCATCTGACTGCCAGCGCTGCCACTTTCAACCCCAGCCACATCACTTCGAATGACGCGCACGATCTTGTATGGAGCATCTGCTTCGTGATGGTCAATCCGCGCCAATCGTAGTTCCCTTTCTGTGTGAGAGTGAGTATGACCATGGGACCTTCTCGGGATATCCAGGGAGGAAAGACTGGGACTTTTCTCTTTAGCTTCGACATAATCTCTTCAAGACTTCTCTTAATTTGCAAGAATGGCTAAGAGAGAATTGCAAGTCTGAATCTCGGTTGCTCCAATTTCTGCAGTCATGGCTGTTTTTGGGACTGCTTGAAACTGCCCTCCAGTCTCCGGTCCAATTGCGTGACTTTGTGAGGCACGATCATTCCAATCGCCCGCTTCTGACCACTCTTGCGCTCGAAAACCACCTGCAGACTTGGAACGATGTCGTTCATCGGGACCAGCTTTCGCAGATGGCTCGAGAGGAACGACTAGCTGAACTAGCGAAAGACATGACAACTGCCTTGACAGTCATTGACAATCTATTTCGTGTCATTGCATATGGGAATCCTTCTTGTCGGACGCAACTTGAGGAAGTCCATTTTCGTGCATCGCTTTTGCTTAGGACACTAGCCGTATCCTCGGAACGCATTTTAGGGCGGCACCCGACCATATTCCAGATGGGCCAAGGTCGCATGCCTCTTCTAGAAAGGCGCATGACAGAATCAGGCTGGTGTCCATATATGGTGTCAAGAATCACCGCAAGCTTCTTCAATGATACACAGGCTTTTGCTTTTGCACTGGGCACAGTACGAACTAAGCAGGATCATCGCGCTTGCAATCATGACTACTGCTTGGCAAATCAGGTCAGCGAAACCTACACTGTGCAACACATTGACCCTTCTTGCCAATGTATGCTACCGGGAATCTCTATGGAGCGTATAGTCAAGTCTTTGCAAGATGGCAAGATTCCAATGTTGCGGCTCGCACCAGGTGTAAGCAAGAACTCACCGATATTAGTGGTTGAAGAGCAGGACTTGTCTGGACAATATTTCGCAATCTGTCATTTGTGGGCTGATGGGCTCGGAAACCCTCTAGCGAATTCTATTCCACAGTGCCAATTCAACAGGTTATGGCGTGGTGTTCAGGAAGCCTCCCAGGCCTTAGCCTTGGGAGGAGGGTCTACGCCCCCATTTTGGCTAGACACTCTATGCATTCCCATAGACCCCAGACACCAGGCTCAAAGAGATTTCTCAATCCAAAAAATGCACGAGATATATAAGAATGCGCTTGGCGTGCTTGTCTTGGACAGTGATCTAATACTTATGCCATCGAACGCCAGTTTCGCTGAGGTCATCACAAGGACTGTAATATCGGGCTGGAACACAAGATTGTGGACTTATCAGGAGGCAACTTTGACATCGGATTTGTTCATTCGTGCCAAAGACACCTCACTAAGCGTAAATCATTTGATCGATGGTCTGATGAAGATGGAGACGTGGCCAGACCCTCTATGTCATTCGCTCAACATCTCTGCTGCGGCAAGCCTCAAATCCTTCATACCTAAACCTCGCGCAAAATTTGGTATTAGGTCTGACATCGACGTCCAGAATATGTTGATGGCGGTTGGCAAGCGGATCACGAGTCGGCCTGATGACGAGGCAATTTGTATTGCTACTACTCTGGGCTTAGATCCATCACCCCTTCTTGTCACTCCACCAGCAGAAAGAATGATTAGACTGCTAAAATTATTGCCTTTCGTACCAGCAAATGTACTCTTTTCTACGGGCAAGCGCCTAACTCAAGAAGGATTCCGTTGGGCCCCAGAAAGCTTCCTTTTGCCAAAAGGTTTGGTAGGAACTCCGGTTCCAGAGTTAGTTCCGAAGAGCTGGGCCGAACCATCTGCCAAAGAAGCGCGTCCGATGTTTAGCCTTGATCCCCAAAATCGAGGATTGCAAGCCTTCCTGCCATCTATCCGCTTGCATCAGTTCCAGACCTCGAACATGCGCTTTACTATCAATTGCGAAGATGGTCAGACGTTCTCTGCTGGCTTATATGAGCACAGCACTAACTTCAAATCCCCACGGCGAGATCTATCTTGGAAACCGTCGAGCTGGAAGTCGTCAAATGAGCAATTCGTCATTCTCCTAGCATCCGTATTCCTTAGTGATAGGTCGTTGGCTTCCGAGCAAACGGGGATAATTGCGAGAGTGGATGGACCAGTGGTACAATATCTTGCTCGAGTATTCGTCATCCAAAATTCTGTGGGTGGTGAAGTGGTTAAAGGCAAATGCATCGATCCCCGCTGGTGGCTTATTGATTGACGAAACTGGCTGTGATAATTCTAAGCAGAGGGAACACCTGCGAACATCCGCAGATTGAAGTCCCATCGTACATCGTGATTACCAGCATTTTCCGACACTCAGTTTGGCAATATGCTTATAGGTTTTACGATGCGCGTTTCAATTCAACACGTCTCTGAAAGCTTCTATCCCCCGCTCCTCATATTCTGATATTTAAATTCGCGAATCCAATTTCGGCGATACAAGATAGAGCCTCTCACACACTCGACAAACCCGTATCGTTTGCCTGGATCAACAATTGTGAGTGGATCGTTCAAATCCCAATGGCTCTTAAACCCCCTCTGGGCTCCGATTACCTTTTTTTTTTCTTATTTTGGATTTCGTATCCACGATGCATTTCAAGAGCTTTGCTTATTCTGCTGTGCTACTTGCGGCTGTTTATCTCATACAGGTTTCCGTGTCTTCTCCAACGAGTTCGGTTTCTTCCGGTGGTACATCAAATTCTGCGGAAGATACAGATACTCCAAAACCCTATGTTGTAGTCACAAATTACGATACTTCGAGCAAGGATTTTCAAGCACTGATATACAGAATCGATGGAGGAGAAAGCAGCCATCAGACGGACAATGGCATTTGGCAGACCTACACAACCAATCTGACCAAATCTCAAGCTGACCGCATCCGAGAAGATGAGAGCCAATTCATCGGCGCAATTGGGCCCGATGGGCGTAACTCTTCGTTCCTCGAAGCTTCGTCCCGAGCTGGTGGTGGAAGGAAATGTGAGGATCTTCAGTGTGATCCAGATATTGATGTCGACCTTGATGCTCTGGACAAGCGTGCAAAACTAAGGGACCCGAAAAATCCGCAGCTAGTGCTTGACCTTCCAGCTCCGCGTCAGTATATCCAATTCCTCTCTCAAGATCCCAGATTTGTATCGAATCCCACGGCAGCAAATCCCGGCTCATTTTGGCACGAGTCCCTGGGCACTGGTTCTCGGATTTACGTCGTGGACAGTGGATTCAGAATAAGTCATAGCGAATTCACTACGCGTCCTGGCAGAATCATACCTCATTGCCTCCCTAACTCAGTGACTGGTGGCAATGCGCCGGAAGACATGACTGATTACGCTCTCTATGATGATAACAATGGAGTCTATTGGGGACATGGGACTCAAGTTGCAGCAGCTGCCGGTGGTGCAACTGGCGGCGTTGCTCCAAATTCCGAGCTAGTTCTCATTAAGATGAGCAATGCAGTATGGACGAGCCAGGGATACCGTCTCCCCGAGCCTTCAGTCCCCGCTGTGGAGGCTGTAGCATCAGCTCTTGACTACATCATCAATGATTTCAACAACCCCAGTCGCTCTTTGCGAAGAAAATCAGTTGTCAATGTATCTGTTGGCTGGTTCCGCGACACTGCTGGTCTTCCAGAAGACCCATACAGAACGCTCTTCCAGCTATTTCTTCGTTGGGCCCAAGCAAATGATGTCGTCGTTGTTTGTTCGACCGGAAATAATGGGAATGTGCACGACCCCGTATTTGGAACCATGAGTCTCGATGACACATATCCGCAGCGGCTAGGCAGGCAAGGCAACCCGCTGATCACGGTTGGGGGAGTGAATCAAGACGGTAGTTTATATTGGGACACAACTCCCAAAATTGGGACTAGCGGTGATATCACCGTGTATGCGGTAGCCGAGAACCTGGATCTCCCCTCAAATATAGACGATAGCCGTATACTGCGGCGATCCGGGACTAGTTTTGCTGCACCTGCCGTCGCAGGGATGATTGCATATTGGCTGGCTTTGCCTGATCAGCAAGCACGCTGGGCGTCCTCTTCAAACTTCTTGATGGATGTCAAGAACCAACTGCAGAGTCAAGCATATCAACGAAACCTGGATGGTTATCCTCAAGGCGCCTTTCTCAGGATCGGTACTCCAAAGCTAGATTATCCTCTTCCTGACAATGTCAAGGGCGGATACAACATGGCCTGGGGAGATTATTGTGGCCCTGGTCAGGGTTCGGGGTCTAAGGCCAGACGTGACGGCACCGAAGATGACTTCCCTTGGCCTGCTTGTTCAGCATCTCTCAATACGACTACTAACGTAACTTCCACATCCTCGGGCTCTCCAGATTCGTCCAGTGGGTAAAGCATTCCCGCCACAAGTCCGCTAAACCTGCCCGGCCTTTATCGATTCATCCGTGGCTACGTCAAAATGATCCAACTCACACACATAGTTCGATAAATAGGTCTCTGGCTTATTGGAACGTTAGAGTGCCGCCGTCAGCATTCTGGCGCACTTCTTATGTTCTTCTGTATTTTACGACTACCCGTCAAGATTAACCTCTTTGAAGGGCATACCCCTAATGCTGATGGTAGGATTTTAGAATAGAGCGAGATATAGAGCCCAGACGATATCATTGATTGTAATAGAATTCGACTTCGAACACAGCATTCTTCGTCCATGCAAGCCTATCGTCCTTGAATCTCCAACATACACTTGTTGCGAGAACATGAGAATGGTCAGTTCATGCAAATGTTTCACTGGCACTGTCCAGTATCATGCCGTCATTTCTATTTCTTTCTTCGTTTCTCTCTCGTGCTTTAGCTCTGACGCTGAATTGCTCCCCCGGATAAATGGGGGTCGCAGCCTGGCACCTGTAGTGAGAGCAAAAAGAAAAGTGAAACTGTGTAGCCAAAGCCCAAGCTCGATAGTCACATGGAAAACCTGATACAGGGGTTGAGGAATCCACTCACTTCTGTAGATCACATGTATATGAATACAGTGCCTCGAAGAACACTCTACACTGCCCAGTACTTTTCCGCGGTTCAGACTTCAACTTCATCAACCCCAAAAAGGCTTCGCAACCAAAAGATCGACTCCTCGCAGCGCACATCCACAACCACCTCAAAGGTCCATTTTCACCATTCACATTTCTCGGTTCTCCAAACATGTCCATCACGTACAGTCCGGAAGAGGATAGCACCGAAACGCGTCCATCCCGCAACCTCGCCCGTGATCTCGCCCGCCTACGCGGCGACAAGCGCACCCTCCTCCAGGCCGTCCGTCGACACTGCCAAATGCGCCTCCTTCAGCTCAGCAAAGAGGATCCGAACGTCGAAGCCATCGAAGTCGAGACTTTCTTCTGCCGCGAATGCAAGGACTACTGCGCCATCAACGATCGTCGTCTCGGGGATCCGCGCTTTGATAGCGTTGCAGTGCTGCAGGCTTTGCGTTCGGATATCGAGGAGCTGGACAGGAAGTATGGGGGCGTTAAGATGGAGCTGCCGCGGGAGTTTGCCGAGCTGTCGATGGAAGAGAAGTTGTTGACGGAAGGAGGGGGATGGGAGCTTGGGGTGGAGCAGGAGGGGAGTGTTGCTGAGGGCGAGAATTATCAAGAAGTACCAGAGATGGTGGAGGGAAAGCCATTTTGAGTGCCCGCACTCGGAGATATGGAAAAATGGACCAAAGATCTGGAGAGGTTTTTCGAGTGGCTGAGAAAGGCGAGGATATGAATCTTGATCCAGATAGTGTCTGCGCGGGATAGCAGGTCCAATTTGCTAAAAGTCTTTCCCTGCGTTTCCTTTCTTAAAGAAAGCTTATAATTTTATACGTGCTCATGCACTGACTGAAAGAAACATGGGACCCCACAACTTTTTATCAGTACAACTACCCGCTTGTATCATGATTTGGAGTGATAAGAGTTATTAGTGTCCAGAGCAGCTTCACTCTATCTGGTCGAGAGCCTTGTTTGTTAGAAGATAATCGTCGTTCGGCAAAAGCTTAAACACTGGAATCAAGTTTATACCAATAACCAGTGCTGATTCAAAGCCACCTGACTAGAAAAGCTATATTTGTTGATCACCTTTCACTTCAGATAATCTTCGTCTTGTAGAAATGACTTTCCGATTCGTTGGAGGTCCTCACTCCACAATGGCTCCTTGGTGATGCCATTCACACACTGGTCAATCATTGCAGCAGCAAGCTCAGAAACATGAACCTTTGGTGCTTTGCCAAACATCTGGACCAATCCTTGCATCATCGCGCTCATGATGGCCTCACGCTTGGGTCCATCGATACCCCCTGGCTTAGTGATGGTGGCTTCTACATGAGGAGATCGCTCTCTGGCACAATCGAGAATTGCAGTCTCAACGCGGCCCTTGTCGTGCATCTCAGCAGGACTTCTACGTCAGAATGCGCACTGGACTTACTCGCATATGGCGATAATCAGCTAAGAAATGAAGCGCCTTGTTCTGGTCGCGCTCGACGGTGATGCCGGAAGTGTAAACGAAGCGGAAGGGCTTGTTGGCAACATCGGCCATACTTCTTAATCCATTGATCGTGTAATCATAGCAGACTTTGGTGACTTCGTCAAAGTCCATGTCTTTGCTGCTAGATGGCGTTATTGCCAGACTCCTAATTCGTAATTCATGAGACGTGAGTTAATCAAAGAGCGGGTGCGGCATGCAGACCATATGCAACCATCTGCATCTTTGAGGTGCTCCAAAATTTCATTGGAGTATGGGCTCGACCAGTCGATGAGCACTACGGATTTCAGCTTCGATAAATCGGCTCTGGCGTCAGCATTGACGGGCGGTTCGATAGGTTTCCGAGCTAAGGCAACAACGGAATCAATGGCCGGGTTACGGAGGGCTTGCCGGATGACTTCGGTGCCGACGAATCCAGAAGCGCCAGTGATGATCAACTTCATATTGAGAAGCGGGTGAAGGTTTTTCAGCAGCTGTTGGTTTGGATTTGCGAGGCTGAGGCGCAGTAAATAAGTCTTTGTCAGTGTGGCCTACCTCATCAGAAAGACATGTCACATGTCCATGTGCCTTCCGGACACACCAGTACAGTGCATCTGCATTGAGAGCCCCGTGCCGAAGCAGTGGAAATAGTGGGAACGTTTTCTCACCTATCCCTTCGCTATTGAAGTTGTGCTGCAGTTGCAGGTGTGGGTCGGCTCTGCCTGGTCCAATCTCAGCGGGTCGCTCACTTCGTCTGGCCTGAGCCAATCTGAAAGGATCATTTGGCAGCATTCACTTGTCCCAATGTATGTTGACTCAGACCTACAGGATTAATGCGAAGGAGTGCTCTCTGCCTGCATGTTTGCCTTACCCAATAGCCTGCCGTTTGAAGGACGTCGCCGATGGTTCAGCCCTCAAGCGCCGTCCGGATCCATGATCGCGAGTGTTCATAGACGCTTTGGATAAGAGCTCAATACCTAAGGTAGGTTGCAGAAGGCCAAGCCATGCAGGAACCCTCCCTACCAAAACCGTGGCTGCCTAAAGCTGTGCTTTTTGATGCTCGAAAACAAGGATGAGGCCATGTCACTGTTCGGAATGAGTTGCGGAACACTTGAGACGTAATCGGACGTTCGCAGCTGACGGCATCAGCTTTCGATCTTTCCGTCTCTACTTCCGCGATTTGCCAGAGGCTAGATAGGTAGGTACGATGGAGGGTGTCGATGATATCTTGTGCGGGGATCGCCCACCGAGGCTAGTGAGAACTGTGAGAGCTCGCAAGATTGCCCTTCAAAATTTTGACTCTCAGCAAGTCCCAGCAGTAGACTTCAAAAAGACAAGATGCCTCGATGCACGAGCTTGAAGTCTGTCGGCTTCGTATATCTGCTGATAAGGGGAAATTTACCTGCTCTGATCAACCAAGTATTCTACATCAAAAACATCTATGCTCGACGCGACAGCAGCGTCCTCGTTCGACTTCCGCTAGTCTTCTAAGACAATGTACTTTCCGCAGCATCTTGAGGTCTTGGAAACCCATCGTCTAGGTAGGCTGTTACTCTGCAAGACGCGCGCTTGACTTCGTCATTTCAGTTCGATGTGAAGGGATCGAGAGCAACCATGGAGCATGTTGATCTTTCGTATAGGTACAGTACCCGAATCTTGAGCCTCTAATGAGATGCATTATCTTTTTATTACCGAGAGAAGCCTTCCGCTATTCAAGAAGCACGTCAAGTGCCTTTCATGGGATAGAGGGTAAGGCTCGAGCAGAGAATAGGTGTTACTGGGACAAAAGCACAAGCGCCGAGTCATGCCAAAGTGTTTATGCCATTTGGGTGAACAATATGATGAGCAGAGACGGAGCGCAATGATCCTACCAAGTTCCAAATGGGATGTAGGACTTGGCTCGCATCTATGTTGTCAGTCATCCAACACGTACCTACTGGGGTATTGTTCGCTCAGCTTGAATTCGGTACGGCCGGAGCAGGCTAGCAAGACGCGGTCGTACTTTCTTTAGACTGTCAGTGCAGTCTGTTTGATCGTCTACCTGCTCGGCGTCACCGAATTGAACGGATTGACCGACTTGGCCCGAACGAGTTCGGGCTTCCTTTTTGGTAGCGCATGCTTGCAGCACTCTGAGAGACGTATGCAAGAACGTGAGCGCATTTACGCGATGCAAATTGCTTTGAATGAGAATCTCCCTTTCCGTTGCGGATCGGATAGAAGCTTGCTCAAATGTTATTGTTGTTGCTCTCGAAAGCTGCTTAGAGCGGGACCTCCATATTTAGTGGCCTAGATGGTGAATGATACCCTGCGCTTGGTCTTTTTAAGTAGGCGAAGCTTATAGAATTATAGCTGATTCGAACTCTACTGCCTGAAACTCTGGTCAAAGCTCATACGAATTGTCGGAATGAGCATTGCCGCCTACGACATCTTCCTCGGCCGAAGCCTTAATACACAAAGATTGGTTCAGACTTAACAACTTGACCAGAAGCTCTTGAACCGGGGCTCTCGAAAATCCTGTGGATGTTGATCAAGGGCCGCACCGCGGATATGCCTAGAGAGTTGAATTTGGGATCTGCAAATTGATCCCTCGAACCATAGCCATGATCAAAATTGACCAGATGCAGGAAAAGAAACAACAGTGTCCGAATAGAGAAGAGAAAAAGGTGCTGAATGTCAAGATGCAGGAACTTTTCAATGATCTCAAACATGCAGATGCATGGCTTCACGATTTCGATTATACAAATCTTGCGCACTTGCTCGACCCTAGGCAATGTCTTCGAGTACGCATACGACTTTGGGGATAGCTGGATACATGAATCCGCCGTCGATCGCCGTAGTCTCGCAACAAACATAATTCAATATCTTGACAGAAGTAGACACAGTATTGCAGAGGACATAAAGCGAGACGGTTCGACCAATCTGAAGGAAGCCTACCGCACATCGAATCTGAATAAGAAACAGCGTGGAAAGCGACAGTGATATGAGACAAAGGCGAGCCATGGTAACAAGCGAGGGCTGGTGGGTGTATACGAGCACTTCTGTGATACCCGGATAAAGATAAGATCAACAGTCTACGGCAGCGACCAATACAGCCTGGGCATCCTCAATAATGCGAATTAATTCTATGCTCCACAATTCCTCGACATCCAATCCTACTCGAGTTTCTCCTTTAATCACATTCCTAGCTCTACCTGGAGCTACATGAGCTGCTTTTAAGTGGTCGAATACAATGCATCACCGTCCGTACCAAAGAACGTGCAAAGACATGCGCGGATTTGCTAGAATCCACGCGTAAATAGTCAATCTCAGAAAGAGGTTCGAGCCGATACTGCAAGGTACACTTCCATTAATTACTTCAATTTTGCCCATATCTGACCTTTTCAGACTTTCTGCGTTGAATTTCTCCCTGCGATGAACACTTATCCATGCGCTGAAGCAGCGTAATACTTTCAGGGCTCACCTGAGAAGGCATTCAACCACATGGATTGTTCAGCAGTTCCAGCAGATTGAAAAGGCGACTGACCTTCGATGACTCAGAATTTCCAAGCAGGCGAACATCGTGATCGAGAAGCTGACAACCACTGCCACCCAGACCTCAGAAGAAGGGGGTCTCGCAAAAGCGCAGGAGTCCATTGTTAGGGCAGGCACCCTAGGCAGAGAAGGAGAATGTCCAGCTATATCTATCTTATTCTTTCTCTCATCCTGTAAATTATTTTCATTATTCTCAATCAATCCAATCTTGCTCCAGCAGAAAACTTAGTATAAGACCCACTAGCATCTTTCAGCTCGAGAAGGTTGTTGTCGAAGCTGCTGAGGTTTTCCCTTTTGGGACTGTGACATAATCTCGATCGTACTTCGTAATCACGGCTTTATCCCTACTCTCTGCCTTGCAAAGATCACATAAAGTTTTGCAACAGCTCTTCGTCTGAAGCTCCAGGCTGTCAAAGACATCTGGAGCTTGTCTTAGGTTCATCGATATGACAGACGCCTTTTCTCTGCTTGACGATGCATCTCCTCCCGAATTCTTATCAATTTTCGAAAAGCAAAATCCTTTCGAGTAGGTTCTCTGGATGGTCTGTTACCTTTCAACATCTTAAAAAGTTGACTCTTTCGATTCATTCAAAGCTAACACGCGACGAGACGTGTTCTTTGCCTCGTAAGAGATCGCTAAAGTGTAGGAGCGATAAGAGTTCTTGTGCCAACTTTACTTCCTTCCAATCACAACCCAGTTGTCAAACAAAACTCCACCGTACTCCGCAACCTCTTCTGCTACCGCAGTTTCAACTGCATCAGGCCACCTAGCACGTTCTGCTTCATCCCAATTCTGCCTGACACTTCTCGTGAAATCTCCCAATATGAATTCTCTTAGCCCTCCGATCTCGTCGCCTTGACAAAGAACGCTTTGGCTACTAGCTTCAACACCACTGAAGCCAGCTTGCTGTACGAAGTCACGAAGAACCCCTTCTTGCATGAACTCGCTCTTTGGGATTTTCATGGGCTCAGAGTCAGCGCGCACGAGCCGCTGGGCAGCATGTATCACGTTCGCGATGCCGAAGCGCTTCCAAATTGTGACGACCACCGTACCACCAGGCTTGAGGGTTCTATACATCTCTTGCAAAGACTTCAGCGGATCCTTGTATGTCGATATATTGATATTCGAAATGGATGTTGTGAACGTATTATCCTTATACGTGAGCTCATGTGAGTCCATCAGCACCGCATTGACTTGTTTCCAGCCAAGAGCATTGATTCTGTGATTTAGTGCATCGACCATGGCTGCGACTGAGTCGTTCGCTTCGATAAGGGAGGGTTCAGAGCCCAAATGAGCGATGATCGCGGCGGTTACCACACCTGGCCCACATGCATTATCGTTGATGATGGAGTGAGTGTCGACGATACGACGCTGAGCTGTCTTAAGAACTTTCTCAATAACTTTATAGGTAGAGTCGCCCGTTGAGCGAGAGTAATTGGCAGAAAGGTCCGTAAAATATTCAGGGAAAGTGCGACTGGGCAGACCATGGGCTTTACTAGAATCCATGATGAGGCGTGAAGGTGACGAGTGACGACGCCACTTTCTTCCGATGATAAGTTGAGATGTCGGTAGCACCTGGGTAGCTTCAAGCGCGGATGTACAGACAGAGAGCAAGACCAAAGATATGAGAGTACGATGTGTAAATTCTTGGAGTTAATGCAGTAAAAACTTTGAAGTTGGCCCTGTCGCCCCTGCGTAGCATTGGCGCCTTGATAGATCTGTAGATTCGAGCACGCTATTGGTTCAAGCAGGTTCACTGGGTATCGAGCATCATCACCATGTGCTGCCTCACTGATGCCGAGATGTTCTGTCAATGAAGAACAGCGATTTATTCTTTGTCAGCCATGGGTACAGTAGGAGTGCACAGCCGGAAAACGGAATGGTTGTACAACTGATGGAAAATGGTGAGCAATCTCCGAAGCCTTGGACGAGGTCAGACCGTCTTACCTGATTTGGTATGGTGACTACCTGATTTGGTATGATGATTACTTTATTTGGCTAGCTTACCATCTGACTTCGCGCTGCCCTGCTGATTCTGCCGGAGTCATCCTAGCAAGCGTCTCAGCTAGATGTTTTGCTATCGTCTCAGCTATCATTCGTGAAGCTTCTGATCGGTAGGGACGATAGGCATAAGTAGCTGCTTCATGCCTAGCTAGATAGATTCCTTAGAGAATTCCACCGAGCTTCATTCTCAACTTCTATCAACAACCCAGTATGCTGCATTAGTATGCGTCACCCAGAGGACCAGTCTATACAAGAAAACGGTGGACCAATTCTGGGCTCTTCAGAGATAGGATTAGAACTTGGCACTGTCTGAGGCAAGTGCACCTGCGGGTTCATTGGCTTACTAATCACTGTCCCGGAAATTTTATCCAAAATTGCCTTACAGAGCAGGGTTTTCGGAGTTGCACTACCGGTGGCACAGTGTCAGACACTTTTCATGCACCTCGTATGAACAGCAAATACAGCTATCGCATATGGGAAGCTATCATGCATGTCTGTCTTGGATTGCTCGTTTGGACAAGCTTGAACTCCTATTCACGCAATTGAATAGCTGCAGCTCTGCTACTAATGTACTACCACCACAACACATGAGCTTCTGATGTGAGATTTTGCACCACCAAAGCGGATGCTTAAGTGGGGCAATTATGAACTCCATTATCTGGCTGACATCTGATGAGTATTTCACGCCAGGGCGTATTCGCACGATTCAAGTTAGGTAGATTATACGAGCTGAGTAATTATCTTGCTCACCTGCCTAATCTTCAGGCTATTGTAGAAGCTCTGCGGATATTCGAGTGCGTCATTAGGCACGTTAAGCCTGGCATCCTTCTTATAAAGGGGACTACCGGATTGCCTATACATCAACATTAGCCACGAATCTGAATATCACAAAGCCAGCATGTCTTCCGTAATCGCTACGTTCCCAAGATCCTTCGGGCTCCTTATTTTCCCTCAATTCGAGTTACTCGACATGGCAGCGCCTATGAGCGCACTCAACAGTCTATCGCGCATGGAAGGTTTCGAGGACATGACCCTAAGCATCATTAGCAGGACGGTCGAGCCTGTCAATCTCGGTCCCGTCCCACCCGACGAGAAAAGCCGCAATTTCAAAGGCAAGCAACACTTTCTCCCGACGCACACTCTTCAGAATGCACCGGAGATCGATGTTCTGCTTGTCCGTGGAGGGTTCGGAGTCCTTCTGGAGGAGATAAACGTTGACGATTACGTCGCCTTCGTGAAAGATAGGTACCATGGTTTGGAGGGCCATCAGTCATTGAAGCATATCATCAGTGTATGCAATGGTGGAAGTCTCCTTGCAAGAGCAGGAATACTTGACGGCAAGAACGCCACTACGAACAAAGACTTTTGGCAGGAGGTTGTGTCACTTGGGCCCAGAACGAACTGGATCGCGAAAGCGCGTTGGATCCATGATGGCAATATCTGGACGTCATCGGGCGTTAGTGCTGGAGGCGATTGCATCTTTGCTTGGATGTCGAGTATGCTTCCAAAGGAAATCGTGGATGATGTCGCGGATGGATTGGAATGGATTCGGGTAGGACAAGACAATGATCCTTTTGCTGAGATCTTTGAGTGCAAAGACGTTCCCCCGAAGGAACTGTCGGTCAAGTGAGTTGCATGATATGGAATTCGTGCGCCCAGTGCTTCATTACAGGCTGTAGGTCTCAGGTTATAGATATATTCAACGAATCTGGAACAATGAAGAAGCAGATGACAGTGGGTGGCGCGCATTTTGAACGGGAATTTCATCCGCATAATCGTCCATCGCTTTAAACTTCAGCAATTTATCGGAACAACTCACTCATTACTCACCGATTTAGACACGCAACAGAGTGTACTACATATGCTTCCATTCGATTCTATGATCTTGCTGGAGTAAGCCCAAAGACGTTGCATATTAGATTTTTGATTTGAGATTCGACCTACATAACAAGGCGGGCCGCACACTTATATGTTCACCATACTGACCAAGTAATCACTCCGCTAAAGTATGATGTGTTACATCGAGAGCCAGGACTATGCTGCCAAAAATAGTCTACAAAAATTCTGCGGTTTGCTGACATTAGGCCTGGGGTAGCAAAACGAATTCGTGCCTATGTAGGCACATCGAACGATGGGCTAACGCCGCCATTAGCTGCGCTTTCCTCAAGAGCCATAATGCGCTCCGCCGTGCGAGCTGATTGGAGACCATCGAAGACTTCCTCGCGGCACCGGGATCGTTTGAATAATCTGATAGCTCCGCGCCGTACTTTTGGATCGCGACAGCTGCGGGCCGCAGCCTATAGAGATGCAACGATGCCGAAATCCACGGGGAACACGTGCGCTTTCTCCGAATTAGGTTGCTTGCTCGAACTGGGACTCTGAATCGCTGTGTCTGCTGAGGAAACAATCTCTCTAAAGACGTGATCGTATCTGTCCCAATGACCAGCGCCATTAGGCGGCTCGAGGCGCTTCGTTGCTATATCTACTGAGAGATACAGAAATGTCTGGAGTATATTAAGAACGTCTATTGCCCGACTGTCCGCCTCTTCAATGCTCCAAAAGCGGATGACCAGCGGCCAATAAGATCCACATGTAGGGAGACAATCTCTGAGGATAAGTGCTACCACGGAGACCCTCTATCAGTCGATCATGATATTGGATACCAAGCACGATAAAAGTCACAGCAATCAATAGCCTGTTGAATGCTTGAGAACCTTGCCGGTATTTGCGGGATTGGCTTGGCCGCAGCGTCGGAGTAGACCGTTTCGAAAAAGACCGCGGAGTCCACAAGTCCTATGATCTGAGAATGTAAACGACAAAGCAGCGCTCCAATAATTCCGAGTGGCAGAGACGAGGTTCGTTGACGTTGAAGCCGAATGTCGTTTAGTAGATTTGAAGCCTGTCTGACCAGTGACATCACAGAACTGCAATGGGATCGTAGCATCTTAATCCAAATGAAAAGCAAGCATGAAGTCAGGTACAGCTCCATATTCTCAACCCTCATTTTACCTATGCTCAGCTCGTTGATATGTCTTCGAATAGTAAGCCCATACTCTTCAGCCACAAATTCTTTCAACGATTAGTCGTTACCCATCTGCGCAAAGTCTTCGTAGAAGGCAGCCAATGCAAAGACGGCATGACGAACGGCAGGATCATACTCTGCACACCGAAGTATTAAGCCACTCCACACATCAGGTTCGTGAAACCACGCAAGCTGTGAAGTAGTCCTGCACCAAAAGAACTGGAGAGCTCTTCGTATCATTTGCCCGTACCAGCAAGAAGCCAGAAAGGGCAACGTTTTCTTGTACTCCATAGAAGTCATATCTGCCGCACGCTCGACCTGCTTTAAAGCATCGCAAACAATGCGCTTTGCTCTCGTCACACTTCATATAGCGCACTATTGATAAATCAGTGAGCATGTCCAGCAGCCGTTTTCACAAGAACTTAACGGACGCTTGCAGGTTGCATAGCCCGTATGAATCTTCGGCAGTCTGATTCTTTCCCGCGCTTGATCCATCACACGTGGCATGGCGCCACAAAGTTTCGTTAAAAATGGTGAGAGACTGTACGTACGAGGAAGCCATGGTTTTAGACACAAAGGCGAGATTGCCGTCGATCTTGAGCCGAGCTCGGCATAGACTACTCTTCAAGCGCTGGAAATTGCTTGAGAAACGTCAGAAAACCGGACACTTCTTGTAAATCAACTCCCTAGGCGCGTCTATTACACTTTCGTTTAGATCCTCGTATAGACAATCAGCCTCGCTTTGCAAAGGCAGAAGTAATTCCCACACATGCACGACACGCACGAAAAAGCGCTTTTTCAGACCAGTCTCAGATGTACGCCTATGATGGCCAGGTTTTCGCAGCACCCTAGGAGTCCAGCCACCCACTCATCGCATCATCCTTGGTTTTTCCATTGCTACTACAGCTATTTCACCATCAGTTAATTGTCCTACAGGCTTAGACATGTGTTTCTATTTTTTACGAGGGTCTCAGCAACTACAGTAGCCACGAAGTCTATCCAATAACGCTAAAGGACTCCGAAAGAGCCTCTGAAGTCTTGTTACTTGCTAGGGGGTATTACCACCAGCCAACTGGCCAAGACCGCTCGGCACCTGGTTCACATTGATTAGGAATCCAATCAAGATGCATCCTATTAACCCCCACGTAACGCTCTGCATCTACCTAGGTAGGTAAAGATAAGCACATCATTGCTCGCTCTGTTCATCGTCGCATGGTACGAGCTGAGCATGCTTTGAAACTAGTCGTCCACTGTCCTGCAATCATACCTCTTTAGGCGCTGCCTTAGCGATTCAAAAACTCTCGAAACTCGGCTTGGATATAATCCGGGACGAACTGTAATTACCACTACCGTAGAGCGTCTCCAAGTACGCACTTTACACAGTCGTCGTCAACATATGCCTAACCACGTGCGACGTGCAGCAGCTTGCAATATGCGATAGCCCGTGTAGACGGCAGCAGTCCGATCCTTGAGCTCGCCCCACTCCTCGTCTCTATCAGCTAACGTTGCCATACACGTGAACTCATCCCCTAATGGGGAAACGATATTCTTTTCCAGCCGAGATCCTTCCAGCGACCACAAAACACAATATCTCCCTCTTTGAATCCATCGACTGCTTGCATAATTTTGTGAAGAGCTTCCTCTTGGCACGTTTGCCCCCATCTTGAACCGGTCATGAGGCCAGCGACCATTCCATTTTTACCCATCCATAGGAAATATCCCAATCGAATACCGAGCCATAAACACTCAATATGCGTATCTAAGCTGAAAGCAGTCTTTCACAGATCCTTCTGAGTCTATTCCATAGAGAAAATGTACATTATTGTAGGGTATATTCCAGTAGCACGCCATTTCCGTACAAAACGTCCACGTTCATGCCCAAGATGGAGCTTACGAACGAAATGGGGATGGAAAGAAACGCTAGCGAAGTCAGTCTTCTGGCTAAAGCCGCTTGCTGGAGCGTCCTTTGCGCGTCTCTCATCGTTGAGAAGACGCTCTCTGTCTGGAATGCTGATTCCACTAATGTGGAGAGGCTGTTTGCACTCGAGATCGTACTTTCGACGAGTCTCATCGCTTTTGCAACCTCCGAAAGGGATGGTGGTCCGAGATATTCAAGCTGTAACTTCAAATCTTTTATGGCTTCACATTGGATCTGAGTGGCCTTCAGGTCAGCCAAAAGGTGGCGTACACCACGCATCACTGGAAACGAGACACTATATCATAATTTTCTCAACCGGAACACGCTGGCTTCAAGACATGAAACAGCGACACTATGCAGAGGTACAACATAGCTCTGCGGATCCTGGTTAGCTTCTGCGATCTCAGTCTGGCGATAGCGTTGTAGCATCCGCACACATGCTAAATGGGGGCCTGTCTTGTCCTGAAGAAAATAGTGGCTGCTTTGTCCGTTAGCATTGAGTGATGGACAGAGCGTGACCCAGCAAATTGGGGGGCATGAGCGCTATTCCCCCAGAAATCGCCGGCAGTTAGGCTGATAACTGCATTCTGTAAGGAATGAACCTCGTTCAAAAGAAAAGCTCAGATAAGCACCTACTTGAAGATACATCATATATGGATTCCGTAGAAATTCTGCTCCAGTAAGCCCAGAGGGATTGGTCCAAGAAGAGTGAATTGGAATCCGTCGAAGACGCTGAGTCCCGGGACGTCTTGATATTCGAATACCATCCCATTATGCCCAGGTCCAATGTAGGATGAACGAATGCCGGGTCAACATCTTATGCATACTCATGCTTCTTGAATAACAAGGGATGCATACTGTTCCATATTTTGGATGCACTTGCTAATTTCTCAGCGTATTCATACTACCTGTACTGATCTCGGTCTGAATACAAGTTTTCATGAATCATAATGATCCGTGTTTTTGTGTTTATAGACAGATGTTGGTCCAGACCGTAATGGCCTTGTACGGGTACCTATGAGCATTGCCTACGAAGCCTATCATTCTATCAGAATACTCACAAAACATACACAAACTCCGGATTTTCCTTGTCCGTCAAATCTAAGAATTCCTGATTGCCCAACTTCTTATAGAGTGGATCTGCCCGTTTTACCGCCTTTCTTTTGTTCGACCTGTTCAAGTGCCAATATAAGAAACAAAGATCTAAAACGCAAATTCCATAGCAGACTATTATTGTAATTTCCGCAGGAATAAAGCGTGGAGCGTCTTTTGGTCTAAATGTTTGAGGGCCGATTATGTTACCTGCGCAGTAAAAGATAAAGAAAAGCGCAGCAACTGTAATTTTTTTGGTATATCTGTAATATGGTTTTAGCCTACAATTCGACTTTCTCAAATGGAAAGGGCACTTACCCGGCCACATTAGTCGCGAGCATAGAAACCACCACTTCTATTGCAACGCCAAAGAACTGGGCTAGAAAAAAACCAGCTAATCGTCCCTTTGGGTCAGAAGACGGGAGCGCGACTATAAGAATGCTTCCAAGCAACGCGATAATCATCGCAATATTCCCCCAAATTATTCGGTTGCCGTATGCTCGAACTGTGTACGCCCACCCTAATAGCGAGATAATCTCGATAGCACCGGAGATACAGCCATATAGTAAGCTTTCTTCGGCGGTGTATCCAAAGGACTGGAGTAACAAATTAAAGAAATTTGTTAAACCCCCATTTGGAATATCCCCAGCCAAAGCAATTATACAAAATGACCATGTCATCGGATCCAACAGAGCCTCTCTTAGCTGATAAATCTTGAAATGCTTGTTTCCAATGCCCTGCTGATTTGCCCGAACGCGTTCTACAGCTAGGATACGATCTTCTTTCGTGAGCCACCATGCATTCAGCTGGCTGTCAGGGACAATTATTAAGAAGACAACACCGAGTACAATAGTCATCAGACCGGTAAGCAGAAAGATGATTTTCCACGGAGCAATGCTGAATCCGTGGATCTTAGCTCCATGTGCGATACCTATTCAATGTTAGCAAAGTACTACAATTAAATCAATTTTCACGGACCGTAGGCAACAAGTCCGCCGAAGATCTGGACCCATCCGTTAAAACTAGCCCACCAAGCTGTTCGAGTCGCTTGCTCTTTAGCTGTGTACCACTTAAACGAGTTAGTTGGTCCGTTTTGATCAGTATTAAAGAGACTGACCTGCGATGTAAATAAAGCCCAGCCTGGAGACACAGAGGCTTCGAATATTCCAAGGAGTAGCCTGATAACCACCGCGCCCGCAAAGCTCTGGACGCTTGCAAAGCAGGTGAGAACGACACCCCATAGAATTATCATAGCTCCAGAGTATTTCGCCAATGGTAGACGTTGGAGTAGCCATGAGGCTGGATATTCGAAACCCAAATAACCTAATGGCAGTGAGAAGCTTTACGTTTCGTTCGGTCGTGGTAAGAGTATACCAAAATAGAAAACGCTACCAAGCCATTGATAATTGTCACCTGTAAGTCCGATATCCTCTGGCATGCCGGTGACGCTTGCGTATGACAATGTAATCTCTAATATCGCATTAGCGCGCAGTGCAGTAAATCAGTGCATAATTTACGACGCACTGTCAAGGAAATTCAATCCATAGATAAGGCACAGCAGCTATAGCAACTGGTTAGCCTAATAATCCCAGGCGAGACATACACTAGCCATACCGGCATCATCATTCTATCAATTTTGCGCCGCAGTCGCTTATTAGACGATTTGTCTATGGTGGTAACAACATGTGAGACGGCTTTCAAGGCCTCGTCCCCGTCAATCTTGTGACCGAATATTTCACCATGAGACGGTTCTACGGCGGAACACTCTGCGCTATCGGTGACAGGTGTAGTGGCGATGTTTTTTTCTGTCGACATCGTGGTATGTTGATTAAATGAAGGACCCAGCGCACAGCTGACGAGGCAGAGAAACGAGGAATGTACTTCGTAATAAGCTTGATCAATGACTCATGAGAAAATGTATGCAAGGTAACGAGAAAAGAGGAAGCGATCCGCTTTTATGTTACGTAGGCTAGGTAGGTAGGTGGGTAGCTCGCACGGAATCATACCTATCCGGCTAGTCTTCCCGTGAAGCCGCAGCTGGCCTTTTGATTCAGTAAGGTCAGTCCTCTCTTCTCCTATTGGAGGATCACTGTGGGCAAACTTACCCTGCCACCGCCAAGCGGATGCCAAGAATCCTAGCTGGAGCGAAATCTCTTACTTTTTGAAACAGAACCCGGAAGTTCTACGAAACAAAAAAGATTAGTGGGAAATGATCTTGTAAGACGGATCTAAGGATATGCGGTTTGCGTACGCGTTATACCAGTCTACTACCCTCCACAAGCGATCTCTCCGACGTGAATTATTCAGGGGTAGATAAAATGGCGCAAAATGAATCGTTATTTCTTATCAGTGATAGACTACGCATTTGCTGATTGTGTAGAGAATCTCCACGTGGCGGACTTATTGCTCGTCGGCCCGTCGGGTGCCAAAGGAAAGAATAGTGGGGAAGTGGAGAATCAGACTAGGGACAAGGGAATCCTCTCAACTAGCGTACTCCGTACGGAGAGGTAGTGATTTCAAGTATTAGTCTAATCCTAGGGTAACCCGAACCGATGCGAAGACTTCCAAGTTCAGCTGATAGCTAGCAGCCAACTTCAGGGTCCTCTAGGCTGCAGATGCTTCGCAGCACATGTCGATAGCCACGCATTCGCAATCAGAGTTAAAAATTCTCGCCGGTGGTATCCTTAACGACCTCAACTCTCCACTCTGCTCGTGCTCTCAACGACAAGGCTGTAAACACCACTTCCGGGCTTAAACATGCTGTCTGTAACGTTGTTCGAGATTGCTACAACTATTCTGATCGCTAGCCTGCTGTACATTTCCTATGTCGCGATTGATCGCTTGTTTCTGAGCCCAATATCAAAATTTCCGGGCCCCAAGCTTGCTGCGTTGACTTACGCTTACGAATTCTACTACGACGTGTACCAGCCAGGGCTCTTCATCTGGGAAATCCAACGACTGCACAAAATTTACGGTTAGAGGATTACAACCTACTCGCTCTGCACGTGTTGCTGAAACGTTTCAACGCACAGGTCCGATCGTACGAATAAACCCTCACGAGCTACACTGTAACGATCCAGAATTTTATGACACAATTTACGCGAGTAGCGGCCATCGGCGGGATGTCCATGATTTTTCACGAAGGGGTCTCGACGCGCCAATGTCCCTAGGCGGGACCGTTGACCATGACCTGCACAGGGTGCGGAGAGAGGCATTGAACCCTTTCTTCAGCGCGAAGAACGTGATGCAGCTAGAGCCATTGATACAGGCAAAGATCGACCTGCTCTGCAAACGCCTTGCGACACAGGATCAGAACACGGTTGTCCTGAACAACTGTTTCATGGCGCTGACGGTAGATATCATCGGCGAATTTGTGTTCGGCGAGGATTATGGTTATTTGCGCAGACCGGACTTTGGAGGTCAGTGGAGGGACGACTTAATGGATATGATGAAAAACAGCAAGTTCTTAAATTTCTTCGTGTGGTTTGTGAAGCTTATGAAGTTTATGCCGGAATGGCTAGTCATGAGGGCAGCACCGCCCGCAGTGAAAGATCTGCTTCACTATCAAAATGCAAGTGGTTCATCTACTCCATTCCCTCGATCTTGACTAATGGCTAGATGATATAGCATATAAGGGCACAGGTGGAGACGGTGCTCGAGAGAGATTCAAGCTCAGCGGAAAATGAACGGACAACTGTTTTTCATGAACTGCGCGACAGCAAAATTTTACCACCTCAAGAGAAGACCGTCGGCCGCTTGCAAGAAGAAGGGCAAGTATTCGTCGCTGCAGGCAGTGAGACTACGGCAAAGACTTTGACAATTATTTTTTTCCATCTACTTGACAACCCTACGATATTAGACCGGCTTAGAGCGGAGCTGGAGTCGGCCCCTACAGCGAAATCTTGGAATGCGCTTCAAAAGCTTCCATATTTGAGCGCTGTCATATCGGAAGGCTTAAGACTTGACTTTGGGATAACGGGTCGGAATCAGGTAAAGACTCCGTGTTATGCAGATAATGCCCATCTGACGGAATGTAGCGTACGGCGCCTGAAGAAAGCCTCAAGTACAAGCAGTGGGTGCTCCCTCCAGGCACTCCGATTAGTACTATGTCCCTTTTCATGAACGCAAACGAGTCAATCTTCCCTGAACCATGGATCTTTAAGCCCGAGCGTTGGCTTGATTCGAATAGCATCCAAGCTCGAAAATCTATGGTCTCATTCGGAAAAGGGTCTAGGATGTGTATTGCTATCAACCTGGCTCATGCGGAACTCTTCCTCACAGTCGCTACGATCATCAGGGGGTTTGATATAGCTCTAATCAAGGGCACCAAAGCAGACGTGGCGTTTATCCATGACTTTGTGGTACTCCAGCCAGCACTGGACTCTACAGGTGTGAAGGCAAGTTTCTCCATCCGTTAGCAAAAGCCTGGAGACAAGACGCGGATCAAATCTTTCTTGCGATGACACAGATAGAGTCGCTGACTATTGCGAGACCTCTATTGCTTTCTTCAAACTCCCTCGTTGCCTTTCGAATCTTTTCTGTAGCAGTCCTTTCGGGTAGTTTGCCGGCCATTTCCTCCATGGCCAAAAGCGTTACATCATGAAAATGTGGCTGCTGCCATGGCGCCTTGTCCCTTCTATCCTCAATTGCATTTGTAAAACCGTGCTCAGGCATTATGTCTACGAGTTTTGAGGTCCAGTACTGCTTTCTATAACTTGCAATTAGAGAGCTGTATAGACAAACACGTACCCCATCATCTAAAGCTTGGTGGGGACCAAAGAGGTGGAAAGAGATAGCGTGACGTACTCAACAGGCCAGTCTGGCGTCGGGGACATAGCGAAGTCCCTCAGAGCCTGGGTGTGCTCAGTATTTTCTACGCCTGGGGCTGCTTCTACCCTCAAGGTCTGAATATCCATTTCCGTCCACTGTAGCCAACCACCAGGCTTGAGCATCTTCGCAAATAACGAGAGGAGAGGGCCAGGATCACCGTCTCTCACCACGCAGAGGAAAAAGCGGACATTGATCACGTCTGTATAAGCATTAGCATAAATTTGGCGTAGATCACAACGGCCTTGGTAGCGGATAAGTCGGGCCGACTGTGGTTAAAAGACAAAATAAACCAGGACAGGATGGCACACCGTATTTTCCAGCTAATTCGGACGGAAGCTCATCGTAGACATCAAAGCCGCGCATAGACACCCTGGAGGGGAGCCATGCGCTATGCGGGTTTTGGGAGAGATCAACGTCGAGACCATCAAGATGCACATCAAGCTCGGACGGTAGTGATGCGTGAAGATCCAACAACCAGATGCCGGTGCCTGTGCCGATGTCTGCAATCTCAGCGCCAGGCTGGATGGCGGGGATGGTAGGATGAATAAGGTAGCCATAGGTCGATTTCCAGAGGTAGTGTTGCAAATTCAGCCTGGTCAGGGTAACACTTTAGTTGGGCCCAAGAATGTGGGATGAGGTGGGTGGCATACCGTGCCGCTGAATAGTGACTGCGGCGGAGTGGGTAACTCTGGTTTTGAGGCGGCGATGACATCTTTTCTTGGTTTTCTTTTTATTTTTTTTCTATTTGGCTTGGCTAATAGAGGAGGTGCTTTATCTGCTCCGCTAGTTATTCCGACGAAACGTAAAACGTAAATCAGAGCTAGAGCAGTCTTGTTTGGTACAACTCAATTTATGCGAGAGGAAATACCTTGGATAAAATGGCGGTGTGTAAAGATTTTCGCTTGAGACCAATTGTCTGCAGGGTGACCTAGCCGAGGGGATGTCCTGTGATTGATAGGGTGTACAAGAGACCAACTTTTTATAATCATGTGCCGTGTGACCGAAAGGGTGAGCATACATAGGCAATGAATTATCTTGGACAAAGCAACGCAAACTCTACCAATAATGGGGTTTACCGGGATGTCAACTCTCAGCTCGTGGCCTACGTACCTAGGTAGGTAGGCAGACGTCTGGGCCGTCGCCTCTCGATAACTGTACGTCGTATTATATCCTATGAGAAGCCGGTGTGCCCGACCCGTCCCGTCTGCAGGCTGCGGCTCCCACACGCCCCACCCACACTAGACTAGTGTGGGTGATACGGCCCGTGTTCCAGCTTATTACCTTAGGTACCTAGGTACCACCTCGGGTTTCGACTCTTTCGAGCTGTGCCGTACAGCTATGGCATGAGCAATTTTATTCGGGGTCTCAGCTATGCCCGTGAGATTTTTCTCAATATCCTATGCTTCCCACGAGTTCCCAAAGTATCGTAGTGTGACCAGCTGTCATATACCTAGGTAGCATATCGTCTCTGACGCTACGCCTTTGCTAGGTACTCTTGAACTTTTATTTGCATCGTTTGAAAAGCCTTTGGATGTACTTTCACGTCGTGCGGCTCAGGTGCTTTCTCCCTTATGAGAAAGCTATCCCATCTCTCAACTCTCTGGCAAACACCTTCCATATTAAATAATACGTCTTTTCCCACAAATGGCGCCCATCAAAAACACTGCATCTCCAGAAACCTCCGGCAAATTGATAGCATTAGGAATCGTGCTTCCTTCACTAGCAACAATTTTCACTTGCCTTCGATTTTGGGCACGGCGACGGACACATGCTTCTCTAAGCATTGACGACTATCTTATTCTTGTCTCTGTTGTTTTAGTATGGGGCTTAGGTATCATCCAGATCATAGGTGCTTTATGACAGCTTAAGAAATGATAAACACTACTAATATCGGACAGGAAGCACAGTAGGAGACTTGGGTGAAGTTATTGGTGAAACACCACAAGGCGCTCCGATTATCGATCATCGCACTCAAATTTTTCAGCAGGCAAGTCCCGGTAGGAACGTAGCTTAGCTTGGTACCCTGCTAAGACTGATTTAGAATGAATATGCCTTTCAAGTAACCGAAAAAATCGCTCTCGGCTTCATTAAACTCAGCATCCTCTTCTTCTACCGGCGTATATTCGTCGGTCGGATTTTCAACATCGTCTCTTGGAGCATGATCGTGCTAATTGCTGCTTGGATGTTGTCTTTCTTCCTAGCTACGGTCTGTGAATGCATTCCGCCTTCTCTGGCTTGGAGTACCAACCGACAAGTCCAGCTAAACGAATGCATCAAGACGGTGCATCTGCTGCTAGCTTTTGCATGGACGGATGTTATCACTGACATTATGATTCTCTGCACTCCTGTAGCGCTCGTTGTTCGGTTGCAAATGCCGTTGAGGCGTAAAGTAGCGCTGAGTGTAATTTTTTTGTTGGGCTTGTTGACTGTGCTGGCAGGTGTCACACGGTTGATATTCTTTTACCGCGCAGCCGAAGATCATTACGGTGCAGATGTCGCTGTCAATACAGCGCCACCCATTTATTGGAGTCTAGTTGAGACCGCCCTGGCCGTCGTTAGTGCTTGCTTGCCGACGCTCAGACCGCTCTTTCATGGGTTCTCTCCAGAAAGTATTCTTGGGAGCATCAGAAGCAGGATCTCGCTGAGGTCGAGAGGCGGGAGTCGCGGGACAGGATCGAAGAGTTCAAGCGGCTCCAAGGGATCCAAGAAGTCCAAAAGACTTAGCTCGACGTTTGCGGCGGTCGCTAAGTCTGCAGCCACAGACCGTGATGATGCTTCATCGCAGATCGAGCTACGCGATGCTGAAAGTGGATTTGGTGGAGGGGAAGAGAATCATACGCAGACCACAATTACGGGCAATCTTTCTGCTGTAGACCACGGGCAGAGATCCGAAGCGGAACGCAATGTTATTGTTGTATCCAAAAGTTTTGTGCGAGGGGAGGAAAAATACTGAGGATGAACTGTATAATGACGAGGCTACTGTCAGAGTTGTTGCACTTAGTGGAAATGAAGCTTGGTTTGGTATTTTGAGGTTTTACGAAGATGTGTACGTAAAATCGGAAGTATCAACGCCAGTCTCCTTGCAAGCACAACTCAAATCTAACATGATGGTTTCAGAGGATATATAATTGGCCAGCGGTCGAGCTAGCTGCATCGGACTGTCTGTATCATTGCTGACACTGGGTAAAGCTCTTAAATGCCCTTGGAGGAAGTCCAGCTATTAGCTACCTTATCATCCGCATCGTCGCTCAGAGTATCAGTCTCTCCCTCGGAGGTAGTCCAGCTGTTAGCCACGTTGTCGTCTGCATCATCATCTCTGCTGCCAGTGTCTCTCTTGGAGGTAGTCCAAGAGTTGGTGACCTGATCATCAGCATCAGTGCTAATGCTGCCCGTATCTCTCTTGGAGGTAGTCCAGCTATTAGTCACACTGTCGTCCGCATCGACAACAGTGCCGCCGGTGTCTCCCTTAGAGGTAGTCCAAGAATTGGTGACCTGATCATCAGCATCATTGCTCTTGCTATCAATTGATGGAGCGCCTAAAAATGTGTTATTATAGATTCCTCTGGGGCCCATAATGAGAGCGTGGATATACATACGCTGCTGTAATGGCACAGCGGCAATGACGCCCGTTGCGAGTAAGGGAAGGATAGAAAGAAGGTAGGCTTTCATAATGTCGTCAAAATTCTGTAGATTGTTGATAAAGTGTAAATATCTTAAAGAGGTCGTTGATTTTTGTCTAAATGTTGCCAGAAATCCCGACCTTCTGCGAGTTTTAATACTGCCGAGTTCTTCGTCATCATCTTCCCTTTCCGGAAAGGAAAAGCATTCAAGGCAATTTGCCTTAGTGCAAACGGTGAGAATGCCGACATCGTATGTTGCTGCAAAAGCGGGGCGTGTTTACGTGCTAGAACTGTTCTGAACAACGCCGGCATATGTTACTTGACCAACTGCATTAATTGCCTTAAGAGGCGATTGCATGCTGCCTAATGTCTGCTGCATGTGCTCGCATCATGATTCCTGGTAAGCTGAAATGCATGGACTATTCTGGATACACAACATTCTCGGAGAAGATCGAATAATCCGATGCATCTACTCTGCGATCCATAGCCCACGCCACAAACGCATCCCAGTCGATGCATTCGTGTGTACTCTGCTGAGTTGAGGTGGGAGTGTCTCGTTTCCAGTAGAAAGTTGCCAGAGTTGGGTCGCCCCGGCACATCGCAGCCTCCCTCAGGTATTCCAGACAATGGTCTGCTCGACTATTACCTTCAGCCCTTCGTATGTGAAACTCTACTTACCAATATGCCTTTCCTCAAGATCCTTCTCGAAATCAGTCATGTTAGGATAGTAACGATTGGAGTGGAGATGTCGCCTAATTCGTTTCTGGAAATTATTTAGCTTTGCATCCTAGTATTCTTTAAAGCTCACCGTACAATGCAATAAAGTTCGTGGAAAGCTGCTATCTCCGCAATATATCCAGAGCCATCGCTCAGCGCGAGGGACGGCATTTCAAGCGGTTTCAGCTCTTTATCCGATATCCGTATGACCATAGCTTTTGTCTTCAGTTAGAGATCATCTGGAACTTGATTTTCATCTCTTACGAGCCAGAAGTTCATGCCATGCGTCATCCAATTCTTCTCTTGGCTCGCCCGTAAAAACATTGTTATCTATATCTCTCCAAAGTGTTTTTACTTGGTAATGTAGGGCACTTGTGGCAGGAGCTTCACGTTGTCAGTGTAAGACCTATTTGGACCTCTCAGCAGACTTACACGATATCAACTTCGGGCGGACGCAAGAAACGGTGGCAGAATGCCACATAAAAACAAAAAAGACATTGGAGGCAATAAGAAGAATGCCGAAAGACCAGGCTAAGACTGATCTATGACTGAGTACATAGCAATTCCCAAGCTTTGCTCCCAGTGGTCGTGAATTCAGAATTTCTTCATGAGAGTTTTTCTCAGTCTCTTCATAGAGTAGAGCCTGCCGGGACTCGTGTTCTGGAGGCAATGTCATGAGTATCTAGCAGTCGAACCAAAGCTCTTTCTGGGACAAGTTGCGTTGATTATAAGATGTCACAATATAAAGTTGGGCTGTAAAGATTCGTTCTACAAGCACGATGAAGCTTGCTACCTGTTCTGTGAACGCCGCATGTCCATATTTCTCATAAATGAAGAAATCAACGCGGTATCACACTAAGCGAGGATAGCTACCGAGTACTCCGTATGAGTCATCCACTTGCCAATAAAACACGGATTTCATGTGCAAATGCAAGACATTGAACGATGGATTGAGTTGGAAATTCCCGGAGCTTATCCCAGCCCCCCTCTTCGGGCCGTACCAACGGGCCGGAAATGTGGCGTCAGACTATTACTAAGCACCCTGTCGTGCAGAAGTGACCGGTCCAGTACGCGCGCACAGACCACAAAAGACCGCAATACTGGAAAATAATTTTCAAAAAATAACGCCAAGACAATTTTAAATTTTTAAACAACTAAAAATGTCTTCAAAGCCCATGAATTCACGGATGAATTAAAATGTTTAAAAAAGGCTAGAATTGTGGTGTTTTGTGGACATTTGTATAGTGGACCGGTCACTTCTGCACGACAGGGTGTAAGAGTGCTCCAGCGTCGCTAGCGTAGGTCGCTAGCGACGCCGGAGCACTTTTGGAGCAACAGGAGTCTGAGTGGCGTTTTTAAGGGGGAGAATTCAACAGAAACCCCCGTCCTTGTATTCTGCAGGTAAGCAGAAAAGGTATGCCCGCCCAAGGTTATGTAGAATACTCCTTATAACACCACAACGCTGCCTTAGCGAGGCTGGCGGCTGCCTCAGCGCACGTACAGGCAGCGCAGTTCCCCTATCAAACGCGTTCCTACTCAAGTCATTGACGTCTTCGCTAAATATTACTAACCCCCGGATCACGTAAGAAAATCGACCAGACTCGGCCCATGGCCTTCACTTGGCGCTTGCCGCATACACTCAGCTACCGAAGCGCAGCAATGCGTCCATACAAGAAATATAGATAAGAAATTCGGTGAAACAAGTATTCCAAAGCATTATCCAAAAAAGGCCAATGATCCGGGCTGGGTACGAAAACTTGACTCCAGCTGAAGACGCATGCACTTAGTGCCCATGCATGTATGTGCCAATGGTAACTTACACCCTACGCAATGTTGTGCAAAAAGCAACATCCTGCTTCCAAGATTGCATAATGCGACTCGTTCCCAAGAAGAACAATCAGGTTCGTTCCCACTCACGCGCCTCATTGCCTCATTGTCTGGAAGCGGCTCGACCGCTCAATTTGTGCTCGAGCTTTTAGCACAGTCTGGTCTGCCGCGTTTAGCTAGCTTTCAAGTGAAGAGTAGCCCCTGAAAATTGTCCTGTGCCGGAAATACTGAATTGAACTGGCTAGATTTTGCCCAGTAGAGTTTACAATATTCATTACCAGAACTCAATCTATTCTTTCGTACAAGCACAGTAGCTTTACGATTTGGAACATGGAGCTAAGAAGTCATACGCAATCCTTCAAGAAATTAATTCCTTCGGCGGACGAGGAAAGAGTGTGGGAATGGAATTCAAGCGTGCCGGCAGCTCATTCTCGTTGTGTCCATGAGATTTTCCAAGATACGGCTCGTCGATTTTCATCTGCTACAGCGATTTGCTCTTGGGATAAAGCTTTTACTTACCATTCTCTCGAACGGCTATCCTCGAAGCTTGCCAGCCACCTCATCAAACTGGGGGTTGGTCAAGAGACTCCAGTCATAGTCTGCTTCGACAAATCAGCATGGGCTGTGGTTGCCACCCTTGGCGTGCTGAAAGCAGGAGGCACTTTCGTTCCAGTAAGTGCAGGCAAAGCAGATGAGAGGACATCGAGCATCCTTCAGCAGACCAAGTCGCATCTCGTTTTGACTCAAGAATCATACCTCAAATACTATGCAGACTTAGTACACAAGGCCATCGCGGTTGACGATCGATTGTTCGACAGCATTCCCGAACCGAAGCCAGGTGACTATTGTGCAGTCTCGTCAGTTCATCAGGCAGCCTACATTATTTTCACCTCTGGCAGCACTGGGAAGCCGAAAGGCGTTGTTGTCGAGCATGCAGCGGCATCCACCAACATTCTCAGCACAATAGAGCGCTTACACTTCGGTCCAGAAACAAGGCAATTGCAATTTTCGTCATATGTCTTCGACATGTCAGTGAGCGAGACATTTGCAACCCTTCTGCGTGGTGGCTGTCTGTGTGTTCCATCAGAGGCACAAAGGCTAGAAGACCTTGAAGGAGCCATCTCGGTGATGAAAGTAAATGCAGCAATCCTTACGCCGACTATGGCCAGGCGTCTTGACCCTTCTCAAGTTCCCACATTACAGTCTCTTTGTATGGGCGCTGAAATGATCACGGAGTCAAGCTTGTCGCAGTGGAAACACTTACCGCGGTTGGTACAAGGTTACGGTCCCACGGAATGCGCAGGTGTCACACACACTCATACTGTCACTGATGTTGCGTCTAGTTCACATACTATCGGAACGGCAACAGGCTGCGTTGGTTGGATCATTGATCCAGAAAATGACCAGAGGCTCATGCCAATCGGCCAAGTTGGCGAGCTTGCCATTGAAGGGCATATTCTCGCTCGCGGATACCTGAGAGATGTAGCCAAGACAGATGCTGCATTCATACAAGATCCAGTGTGGCTATTGCACGGCTGCTCAACCCATCCTGGCCGACACGGTCGACTATACAAGACTGGAGATCTGGTGTATTACAATTCTGATGGGACCTACGAGATTGTTGGTCGTAAGGATACGCAAGTAAAGATTAGAGGACAAAGGGTAGAGCTGGGCGACGTGGAAAGCTCGCTCAGGCGTGTGTTTCCTGAAGCGGATGCTATCGTAGCGGAAATGATCACGCCTACGGACACTGACGAACCCGTACAGCTCGCCGCGTTCTTGACAGGGATATTCGCGATGCAGGGCAGAGTCGATAGTGGCATCCGGCCATTAGAGATTACACCAGAACAGCGTCGGCTACTCGGCTCATCAGTGAGAGCTGTGTTGCGACCTGCGTTTTTCTTTGCCCTTGATAAGATACCAACAACTTCGTCTGGAAAACTCGACCGAAAGCGCTTGAAGGAATTTGCTTCATCGAGGCAGACCGAAGAATTGCTTCCCCTTCCCAAGAAGTCCTTCAGAGATAGCAGCATTGCCGAAATAGCCGATCTAAGGCGCGGAGACTTGATACGAAAACTCTGGAGTCACTGTCTGCACATCGACGAGGAGTTTATTCATGCAGATAGTGACTTTTTCAACCTTGGAGGAAGTTCAATCTCTGTAATAGAATTGACCGCCGAAGCCAGAAAGCATGGAATTCACTGGAAAATGTTGGACATCTTTGAGAAGCCGACACTCGCTGAGCAAGTATCTGCGGTATCCCCAGAGCCGGAGTTCCTACCTCAACCAGATGTCATTGCACCGTTCGTCCTGCTTCCCGCGGGCCTGCGGCTGCCTTCTGTCTTACGGAATTTTAGAGGAGCTTATGGGCTCAGAGCAGAAGATATTGAAGATATCTATCCATGTACACCGGCTCAAGAGCACCTTATGACCGCCACTACCTATCGTACGCATGCTTTCACTTTACAGCTAGGAATGCGTATACATCATGATTTGGATGTCGAACGAGTTCAGTTCGCCGTTGATCAAGTGGTTTCCGCTCTTCCTCTACTCCGAACTAGAATACTCAAGCTTCCCATGGGTCCAACTCTGCAGGTCATTATGAAAGAATCGGCTGAGTGGCAGTATGGTACGTCTCTTACCGAATACCTCGCAAGTGATTCAAAAAAGGAAATCGACTATGGTAGCCCGCTTGCTCGCTTCGGGCTTGTGCACGATCTTAACGAGGAGTGGTTTATTTTGACTTTGCATCATGCACTATGGGATCGCTGGAGTCTTCCCATCCTTCTGAACATGTTTGGCCAAGCATATCACAGACAAGCGCTACCACAAGCGCCTCTGCTCAAGAATTTCATCAAAGAAGTAACTTCAATTGACAACAAGACCTCCCATGAGTTTTGGGACTCGTACTTGGAGCAACCAACATGGAAAGCTTTCCCCCAAGTCCCGTCTGGAATTACAGTGCCACGAGCAACTGAGATCATAAGGTGTAGCTTTATGAAGCCGACGATTCAGATTTCCGGAATCACCCTCTCTGTTATTCTACGCGCGACTTGGGCCATTTTGCAGAGCAGAAGTTCAAACTCGAATGATGTGCTTTTTGGAACCACTGTTTTTGGGCGTAATTGCCCATTACCAGGTATCGAGGCGGTCGTTGGTCCCACAATCGCCACATTGCCGGTACGCGTTCGGATACCTGAAAACGCCACGATTAAAGAGTATCTCGAAATGGTCCAAAGAGGCGTATTCGGCTCAGCAGAACACGAACATGCTTGGTTAAAGAAATTCTCTGAGCAATCGGCGCGAAAGCAATCCGACATTGAACTCAACACATTTTTCGTCGTTCAGCCCAGAGAGCATCAGAAACTCGTCAATCCTCTCAACGAAGGAGATCAAGCGCTATGGCTGTTAGGAGCGTTTGATGACCATGCCTTGCTGGTGCAGTGTGAGATCTTTGCTAAGCGAGTCGTTGTCACGGCCAATTTCGATCCAAGAATTGTACAATCTTCAGACATGCAAGAAGCTTTAGATGCGTTCGGAACTGCCTGTACAGAACTCGCTTGCGGAATTGAAAAAGGAAAAGTCCACAGCATCGCACGCGATGTGCGACCATGGCGGTCTTCGACGCAAGATCCGAAACAGTCATGGTGGCGATGGTTATGGTGCTGTATTGTGATTTACGGAACGAGCTTCCTCTACGGATTAGATTTTACTATCGCAGCCTGCATGCAAGATTCAATTATAGCGACGTTCGGAAGCGCCGCTGATCTCACATGGATCGGGTCCGGGTTCCCTCTTGGATCTCTCGTCTTGATCCTACCCATCGGATACATCTTCGGTCTTTTTAAAAATCGGAACTTGTATGCAGGCTCGATGATTATCTTTTTGGTGGGCTCTGTGATCTGTGGAGCTGCTTCCAACTTAGCGACGATAATCGCTGGTCGACTCATCGCTGGAGCTGGTGGTGGAGGCATGTACTTGGGTGCTCTTAACAGCATTGGTTCTCTGACAAAGCGCCGTGAACGAACTATATATGCTGCATTCACCGGGTTTTCCTTTGTATGTATTGTGATGTTGACTCTATAGCTTTTGCTAACTTGCTGTACACAGGGTATTGGCGTTATCCTGGGACCAATCATTGGAGGCTCCATAGCCGTTTCTTCCATCACGTGGCGGTGGGGATTCTATATCATTGCCATCGTCGCGGGCATGCTGGTGCTTGCGATCTCTGCTTTGCCCGCCATGGAACCTCGTCCAGGAGTTGACGCGTTCAACAAGCTCAGAAGAATGGACTGGCTTGGCACCTTACTCTTCGCGGCCATCACAGTGGTCTGGTCCGCCTTTTTCACAGACGGCGGCTCCTCCTGGAGCTGGTTCGACGCTCGTACTTGGGTGCTTCTGGCCGTTCTGATCGTGGGACTAATAGCTTTTGTTGTGCAACAGTATTTCAGAATTCTTACCAGCGAGACGTGGAAGATCTTCCCCACTGAACTCCTATGGTCGCGTGGCTTAGTGGCACTCTTTATTGCAACTGCCGCCTCAGCGAGTGCCCTCTACATCACAACATACTACACTCCTCTGATATTCCAATTTGCCCGTGGTGAGTCCCCAATGAGAGCGTCTTTACGAATCATACCCTTAATGGCGATGTTTATCGTCTCGGTGGTCTTACAAGGAGTCTTTATGCCAATACTCGGAGCATATATGCCATGGTATGTTGTTGGCGGGGTGTTCCTTCTCGCGGGAGGCGCTTTAATGTGCACGGTAACAGCAACATCATCCGCCGCGGTCATACAAGGCTATACCGTCTTGATCGGATTTGGAGGCGGTCTCTGTATGCAGGCTGCCTACGCAATAAGCACGGCAAAAGTCAAGGCTGAGCAGCTCGCCTCGGCGATCAGTTTCATCAATGTTGCTCAGATCGGGGCTGGGGTTCTGTCTCTTACTATTGCTGGTGCCATATACCAGAACAGCGGAGCACAAAAGCTAAAAACTCTGCTCCCGCCGCAGTCTCACGATGAGAACAACGACATTAGAAACGCATTGACAGGAGTAATCAGTAGTGCTTTGCTGGGTGGAGATAACAGTGACCTGACGAGAGAGGATGTGGCCACTGCTCTTATGGATACCATCAGCAAAACTTTTATCCTGGTGGCCGTAGCTGGCGCGATCGTCTTACTTAGCGGTATTGCCATGCCGGTTGAACGATTATTCTACAAGAAGAAGCAGAGCAGGGGTGGCTCTCGTTCTACAATTTTTTCCCGCCACACCAGAAAGGTTCCTGATAGTGCGGTCTAAGTAAGCCATGATCCAGTCTTGATAGTAATTTTAATGGCCATTGGTACTGGTTGGTTACCAAACAAGTGAAGGGTGGGCCGAAAAGTCTTTGTCTTGGCGCAAACAAACTCTTCATAAAATACTTCATTAAAACATAAGCGCTGTTCTGTAGATCTCTAGGAAACGCTGATATTTTTTCATAAAGTGTTCTTAAGCTAGAAATCCACATTTATAAATGTTATATCTCTATATCTTTACAAGAGACAACGTGGTAATCCAAACAAAGACAAAGCTTGCTGCATGGTATTCTGTAGTTGACGAATGCTTTTGCTGCACCTTTTCATTATTATTTTATATGAAGTACTGATAAATGGAAAGGCCTGGCAGCACCATAATAAGACTTGGAGAGTAGAGGACAGTCAAACTCCATCCAGACCCCATAGTCTCGAATACTTTTTCAACATAAAAGCCACTCGTAGATAAGAGAATTCATCGCTGAAAAACAAACAAGTCGGTTGCCTTGCAAGTAAGACACAAGTCGTCGTGATTATCTTCAAGGCTCTACATACCGGGCCCTCACCGTTCCATGTCTCACTGTTACATAGGTACCTACGTTATGAAGGACCCAGGTACCTGCCTGCTGCTGCCCCCGCTGCTGCCCTGCTATCTATCTACGACAAGGGCGGCAGAATGGACTGGGTATGGCAGAAATTTGAGAATGCAGTGGATGGAGCTCCTAGGTATAGGGGACAGAAGATTGCAGGCAACGTGGCAGGCCCATCCTCTTGCTACCGTGGGCACGAGCGTCTCTTCATCTGATTGAGTGGTGATTTCAGGTTGGAGCGACCGGAACCGGAGTATCATGGTGATCCCTACAGGTTGGCACATCACCTTTGCATCTGACTTCGAGTGTCTACTTAATGTGTTCGGTTTCCCGATGATTGTCCATATTGGTTATCGAGTCAACAGAATAGAGTGGAAATATTACGTAAGATCGCCATGTGGAGAGAAAGCTTTATGCATAGAATAATCACCTTCATCATTTGGTTTCAGGCTACCTAAAGTACAATCGTAACATCGTGCCTTGCAGTCGTCGAGCGCGCCCGGCCACATCCAGGAAGAAAGCAAGATGTCCGATCGGAGGGGGAAAAAAGGGAAGCACCAGGTTGCGCATCGTGCATAACGCCTTGCTTTCGGAGAGTATCACATCGCCCTTCTCATCATTCAAGCCGCATCACCATTTATGCGAATTCAATACCACTTCTTCTGCTGTCCACTCCATGCTCGATTCTGCATTCACTGAACCGGCTGAGATTTAGCTACATTCAAGGGTAGTGCCTGCCCGCAGCACACGCATCGTTGTCGGCTAGAGATTTCATGAGTGGTGTTGGGACTGCTGTTCTACAACTCTTCCTTGACCTTATCCGTAGCGCTCGAGTACGCCTCTGCTACCTTGTCGGTCATCTTCGTAGCGTCCTTGCCGGCGGTTTTGCTGCCCTTGGAAGCGCTCGACCGAGCTTGTTCTGCGGCGGACTTGACGCTGGCGGCTGCGCCTGATGGTGCAAGACCGACTCGCTCTTTGGCCCATGCAACCCATTCGTTGACGGTATCCAGGACGTCTGAGCCCAAGAGACTTGCGTCGTCGGTTGCCTTGGCGTATTCATTGCCTGCGGAGGTAGTGGCGGCACCGACAGACGCGGAAGCCGAAGAAAGTCCAGCGCTGTAGTCAGACAGGAGTTTGGAGCGATGCTTGCGTGCAAGAGCAATGAGTTCGTTGCGCTTGGTGCCTTGGGGAACCTTAATCCCATTTGCATCGGCCCACTCCTTGAGCTGGGAGTCACTCCAGGCATCGAGAAGTGCGTCAGTGAGGGTCTGCTGGGAAGCAGAGGCGGAGTCGGAAACGGATGCAATGGCGTCCTTATATTGTTGAGAGGCGATGCGAGAGTTGCGGCGGACGTGGGCAATCAGCTTGTCGCGGTTGCCGGGCTGAGGTGCGGGGATGCCGCGCTCGTCAAGCCAGAGCTTGAGGTCGGATTCCGACCAGGCTTGGTAAAGCCAGTTACCAGGATACGACGCAGCCTCACCGGCTTTGTCGGCGACCTTGGAGTAGTTTTCGCGGGCGGTTTTGAGGAGACTGTCGCGAGTACGAGGAGTAGGATTAGGGATCTGGTGATAGTCAAGGAAAGCTTTGAGTTGAGAATCGGTCCAGCTGCGTAATCACAAAGTTAGTCAAAAGCATCCATGAGGGGACTTGGCGGTCTCGGGAAGGGGCATACGTATCGAAAATCCATTCCTTCACGTTGCTATAAGCTTCGGTGGCTTGCTCACCGCTCTCGTGCCATGATTGTTGCACCTGGCCAACAAGGTTCTCCTTGTTCTGTTCTGTACCCTTCTTCACATCCTTGCCTTTGCTACCGAGATAGGATTGCAGACGGTTGGTGTCCCAATTCTGGTAAGGAGTGACGACATGAGTGTCCCAGTTGTCCTTCACAAGATTCTCAAGATCCTTTCGGTCTGCAGGTGTGGGATAGGGAATGTCGTGGTCGGAGAGCCATCTCTCGAGCTCAGTCTGATGCCACTTGTTGTATGCTAACGATGAAAATAAGTATCAAGTAAGGGGGATCAGCAAAACTAAAGAAAACAAACGCATGTTCCCAAGGTCGACTTCGGACGGCAGATCGGCGCAAGGACAATAGCAAGCAGGTGGTTCTGGACAGCTGTGGCCTATGAAGCTCAGGAGAGAGCTTCATAAGCTTCCAGAACACACCAAAAAGAGACAGAAGAGGCTGTTGACTTACCAGCTTTGCTAAACCAGTTGCTGGCGATGACTCCATCGGCAGCAAGAGCTACCACGAGGGAAGAGAGAAAGGCGATTCTCATCTTTCCTGAAGTCTGCTAAGCAAGGTACAAAGTGCTGAGTGGTTATATAAAGACTGGGCAATGAAGGCTAAGAGTAGGCGGGTAGGTCGAGCAGAGGTACAATTGATGATGGTGGTGGCGAGAGAACCAAGGCAGACGAGGATGCGAAGATGTGAAGATGTCAGGATTTGTGGGGGATGCGCCGCGTTCGCCATGGAAACGGCCGCGCATCAGTCGCCCATGCCAGAATCGCATCTTGCTATGACCACCCTACGTCATCCCGCTCCCACGCGCCTTCTGCCAAGACACTCATTCGCTCATCAATCGTCGATGGCCGCTCCAATTCAACTCGACACCACGGCAAGCACAATGACTTCGCTGAGGCGGGGCAGTTGGAAGGGACCAGACGGTAATATATTTACGCAGCTGGTCTCCCGTAGCGACAGCTGGAGCTTCCCTTGGGGCCCACGGGCCCTCGAACATCTGCGCTTGCTAAGCTAAGAGGATCTGCTTCCGAAGACTCCGGTGGTTCCGCTAGCGACATGGGCCCTGCAGCTCCCTTGTTTTTGGATGGGAAAGTTCTTTGGTTTTTCTGCTTTGCGTCATTCGTATCTCATTTCCCCCAATCGAGTCCTGCATCATCGCAATCTGCTGGGTCCGGGTCACTCGCGACGCCCGAATCTGTCTCCTTGCTCACATGATTTCGCTCCATCGCCTCTGTCATTCGTTGCTTCTGTTCGTTTCGTGAGTTCGGAGTCGGGTCGGAGACGATGATCGTCAAGCTCTCAGGATGCAAAGCCGATGGGGCCGGAAGCAAAGCTGGTCAGCGTTCCAGCATCGCGTTTCAGCCGTCACGCTTAGTTGAGCAAATTTGGGGAGGATGTTTGATTACGGAGAGTTCCCGCTTGCTTATGGATTAGCACGTTGTTTAAATTTTAAGAAATTGCCACCATCGAATCTTTAATTGTCATTGCTGTCAACCTTGATTCTGCAACCACGCGAGCATTTCCCTGCCACCTCCAACCTCGATTGTTTTCGCATCGACAGCGTGAAACGCCGCTAGGTGTGGAGCACGCTGTTCCCCATTATTTTCCATATCTTGCAGTAACATCTACCTTACTTCATCCCGGCTTCGTCAGCATACATCAGTGGCCTGCAATTTCTACACTTCCTATCTTCTGGACTTCCCAGATCTCTGTGCAGGCTCTCTCTCTTTCCTTTACAGAGTCCACCGCATTGAGGTAAAGCATTCGACGAGATGGCTCCAGTAATATGGGGACTCGACCTTTCGGAGATGAAATGGGGCAAATTCAAGGGTAGCTACATGTGGAACAACGAATGGCATCTTCGGCGAACAAAATTTGTCGTTTATCAACTGGCCATGATTTTAACGGTTGTGTCCGAGTCCCTAGGAACAGACGCTTTGTCAGGTAAGCTCAACGCCCCACTTAACTATGATCCCTGATGATCATGAGCACTGGTTGTAGACATGCTTAAAGAGCTGTACTAATGGAGTCTGAGCTAGATTACGTTCAACAGGAAAATTACTTGTCACATAGAGGATATATACAGCTGAACAACGACTTCATTGGTATTGCTTCCTACAACATCTTCAACGGCATTTACGTCGCAACCATTTTCGGAGCTGGTTTCTTTTTCGATCTCTTTTGGCCCGCTCGAGCCGAAAGTTATTCTGTTAGGATAGCTTGGAAAGTATGCGGGATTCTGGCATGTTTCTCCTGCGGTGCAACTGCCATTGCCATGACGTACATTGTGGTCACCAGGCACGCGACAATAGTTGGACAAGTGCCACCTCAAGTCCTCGCCGGGCTACCGAAGAGTAAAGATGCTCCTCTGAGATATAGAGATAGTGCTAGGGCAATGACTAGCGCGATGTTGCTATGGCCAGGTCTTCTTGCGACTATAGGAAGGTCAGTGCCAGAAAGCTACACTTCAGTCCAAACAACAACTGATTATCGAGCAGCACTATCCTTCTATGGTTTGCCAACAACCATAACGAAGTCTATGGCGCAGAAGCCACCCACGTCCGTGAACAGCATGAGAAAGAGAGACGCGATCTCGAAGCAGGAAGTCCTGTAGGGAGTGCTTCGGCCGTAACGCAGGCGAATGAGACAGTTAGCAGTGCAGCAGATCAACCACAAGTCAATGGAAATGGCCAGCGGGAGAAGACGGATGTTCCGGCAACGTCTCAAGGGGACGGATTTGCGCAAACTTCGACGCGGGGAGGTGGTGGGACGTATGCAGGTACGTGATCGGAATCTTCGAGGTTTTGGTCTTTCATGTTCAAGTGCGGTTATGGGCTTTGCTTTTTACAAAATCCACGTTGCATGCTCCTTGAGATATCCAAACGTTTGTGAGCGTTCGCAGGATAGATTTATTCTTAAAAAAAACCTCATGTCTTGTCGATGCGTTGAGATTGATTACTCTTTTACATTTTCAATGATGTGCAGACTCAGTATGACCTCTACAGCAACTGGTGAAGCAATACAAGCAATAGCATTGGCAGTAACCGCAGAAATGATGTCGGTGAGCTCAGCCGTGGGTATGGTCTGCATTAAACTAGCCTGTGCTGGATTCTGACGAGGAAGGCTAATGTTCGCCAAAGCTGGCCCCGGCTTACTCCTGGATCCTCTTCCAATGACTGATTCCAATCCCATTACAAAGCAGAGATCCATCGAGAAAGCTGGCCCCTCTCTATCGTCAAGGACCTTCCTCCCTGCGCCTCCGGAATTTGCGGCTTGATCCTCTGCCTGCTCTAGACAGTCACCTTGCCTTTTACGAACATCGCTGCAGCACCGGCATTACTACCGTAGCTCAAATGCGCCGCAGAGACGAGGGGCAATCCCGCACAGATTTCGTCGCCAGTTGCGCAATATGTGTCAACATTTGATTCAGGGATTCCGGCGATTGCTTGTCCATCGTCTGGGTCTCCGAAGACCACCTATATAATCAGAGTCAGATTCGATTTTGTTGCCCAGGACGGATTACAGGATGCTCACAACTGCTTTGACGGCTGCCACTGCGGCGCTTGACATTTGTGGTACAGCTTTGTGGGTCACCTGTGCCCCTTGACTATTTGACCAGAATGTGTCAGGAGAAGTTGACAGTCGCCCCAAGTACTAGGGCATAACTCACCTATATCCGCTGAGAACGAGTTGGGTTGATGGGCAGCTGCTCACAGCATCGTTTGCCTTCGAAGCCATATTTGCTGCGCCTTGCGGATCACCGCCCTCGAGATAACCGGCAATGTCTGCTGGATAGTCGACGCCAGTGAATGTCACGCTGCTCGAACCAAGCGCAGACTGGAGCGCCGACTGAAACTCAGGTCCGACGACGTCACCGATAGGCGGTGCTTCAGTCGTGCCGCGTGCAAAGAGGACGGTGACTGGAGTACAGGCACGTCGACCTATGGTAGGGGCAGCAGAAGCAAGAAATGGGAGAGTGGCAACCAAGGTGAGCATGTACATGATGGCGTCTCGCAGTGGATCAGTCCAAGGAACTCGAGGGACCGATGAAAGGCACACAGCAATTCCCAAGCATGGTCTTCGAGTGATTTATAGACGTTGCGTACAGCATATTCGGGGAGAGCCGAGGCATCAGCATAAACCCTATAGCATGCTCCATTTGGAAATCCAGGATATGAGCATACTTTGGCTGGTACCCAATCTGTTGAAGCTGTCGTCATGGTAATGGCAAGTGCGTCTTTGAGCCACAAGCTCCTTTTCACAACGCCTGGGGAACTGGATCCATTTGCCGAATCACGAGGCAGCACGATTCAGGTATTAATGGTACGGTGGTACTATGTTTCAGAGTCTAAAATAATCTTGGGAGGAGGATATAGCCCGGCCTTTAGAAACTCGGATATAACCGAGGGTCTCGAGGGCTATCGTCTCTTAGCATCAACTGAGTATTGAAATTTCGGCCTGATCTATAATTCCTATTCATCATTCATCCAAAAAGGCCTTGTCATTAATTGCTGATGGCCTGTTTCATCTCTAGAAACAGGAGAACGAGAGATGCGGACTGGACTACCCAGTTTACTAGGTCAACCCGGACTCATCCAGTCATAGCCATCCACACGAACTGGAATCGAAAGATCGCAGCACGTTTCAGAAGGTCGTCCATGGTCAGGCGACGACAACCCTACCTAAAACTATCGTTCATTCGGTCGGATCCGTGGCTGCCGAACTACCGCTCATATTTTTGAAACGACAAGGGTGTTGTAGTCGATGGCAGTTGCACCGGAGAATTTAAGTCGTGCATACCGATGTGCTTTGATCAATTGCAGTGAAGCCGCGCGTGTGGTCTTTGACACAACCCTTTCATTAAATTTTATCCAGTGAAAATCGACTTTCAGTGTTTTAAGCCTAAAGCGCCGTGAGGGGTATAAGAGAGTGGAAGTTTGATACTAAGTTAATTGGATAAGGCCACTCTCCTATAACTACGCGTTATAGGGAAAACTCAAAATGCATAAAGGCGCGTACGTCATTTATTCCTGGACAGGCTTCAATTAGCTTCGAGCATAGACGAACAGCATTGAAGTCTTGGCTGACGAAGGCACCTCCGATATCGCCAGCCTATTCTCGTGGAGTATGCCATGCAAGTGGGAGTCACCAATCGGCCAAGACGGAAGCCTCACGTAATGTAACCATGACGTGCAGGTGCCAGCGCATATCGCTGGAACAACATTGACTATTCGCAATAATGCCCGATTCCCCTTGGCAGCTAAGGCTGGGAGGGGCGATTTGAAACGCACGACCTCGGGAGCTTCTCATGGGTACTTTGCTTCCATTGGCACTCGAAATTTCAGGTGGTCAGGAATACCAATCCCCTCTCCTAAAGTCGTTCGATGCGGATTTGGAAAAAAATGGACTTCTGAAAGAATTGTCTATGGGCATCGCATAATTCGCGCGTTTTCGGTTAGCACAATGCAAATAGTATAGGTCGTAGTGGGAGATGAGACGTTTTTTGGAGGAATCTCTTGTCTAGAGATATGTGCATGATGAAAAGGACATTACATCGAAGGCTCGAAATTGCCATCTGTTACAAATTCCAGTTTTAATAGGGCGCTCTCATTGGAGTATGCCAAATACACAAACCAGTTATGACCTTGATTTCAAGGTATTGAAGGACCAAAATGCCTTCACACCACGCGTATAGAACTCCTCGCTAGAACGCCAAAAAAGATATGCGCAGTACTCGGGTATAGACATTCGACAGGGTCCTACACCAACATCGAAACCCGATTCTCCTGCCCCCTCAACTCTTTTCCGTCCCCCATCCTCCTCTTCATTCATCACCCACCACCTTCGCATGCCTAAAATACTTCATTCCCACCCACGCCACCGTCACCCACCCCCACGCCACCACCCCCGTCAGGACCAACAGCGCAGGATAGTACCCCACAATCGGCAGCGTCGGGTCATCCTCGAGATCCGGCGGCGCATACGGCGTCTCGCCGACGTCCCACGCCCAAGACCAGATCCCGAGGCACGAGCCCATGCCCACGATGAAGACGAGCCAGGTCAGGATGAGGATGAGGACGCCGTAGTAGACGGTGGTCGTGCTCGAGGCGGTGGACGAGGCGGGGCTGGGGAGCGGCGAAGTGGAGGTATAGGGGGAGTAGGAGAGTGGGGAAGGTAGGGTTCGGCGTCGGAGAGAGGATGACGGGTGTCGTAGGAGGTGGGGATGGGGAAGACGTTTCGTTTCGATGGTTGGGGGAGGGAGGAGAGAGGTGGTGGAGGTTGTTGCGGATGGAGTGTTGCTTCGGATGGTCCTCACGCTTAGGGATGGCTTCAGGCCGCCGCTGACAATGTCAATGGTGTCGAGAGACGAGCGTGGAAAGTAGGAGTCTTCGGAGGACCGCGGTTCGAGGCTTTCGGCGGTAGTACTGCGAGAGACGGGCGCGGAGGGCTCGTTACTGAAGTTGTCATCTTCGGATGTGGTGGTTGAGGGGTATGATTCTCGTCGTGTGTGGGTATACTGGGGGCTCTCAAAGCTTGTGGTGGATGAGCTGGAGGGATATGTTGGCCGTCGCTCCGGATGCGGTGGCGGTGTCGGAGGAAGTTTAGGACGAGGGTCGAGAATGCCATTTGGGTGCGCGATCGGAGTGAGCACGGGGTCTAGAGGGAATGGTGGAGTGGCTTTCGTGGAGTGGGTGTAGGTCTGAGGTGCGTCATAGAGGTTTTCGGATGAAGAAGTGTCTTCTTGTCGCTCATAACTGAAGCGGCGGCGTCGGATCGAATCGCTGTCAGTCCCTACAATTGTCCTATCCTCGCTCTTCCTGGGCGATGAGATTGTATCCCTCTGACTTCGAGTTGAGGCCGATCGTTGTAAAGTTGATCCTCGGCGCTCCATTCGCAGTTTGCTTCCAGTGCCTAAGATCGCTGTCTTCCTGAGCGAACCTTTTCTCTTGCGCCCTTTTTGAGCCCTCAGTGCTCTGGCCATAGCACTGCTCCCCCTCGGATCATCGTCAATCGCATTGTCTACGATTGGGGCCTGTAGCTCTTCCTCTGATTGCGATGCTAGTCTCGAGGCACTGTTTTGATTCCGTATAAATGGTAGTTTGGAAAGTAATGTACCCGATATGGTTCGCCTGCGGTCACTGATATTACTTCGGATTGAGCGAGCGTCTACCGACGGACTCAGGCTCTTGGTCCGCTTCAGTCCATGGTTGTCGTCGGCGCCGCCGCTTTCTGCTGACGCGGCCCATCCACCTTCCATGCTCCTGGACTGACGTTCGCATAAGGACGCCTTTGCACATCCGTTCGATGAGAACACGCACTTTGGCAGGACATGTTACCTGTCCATTGTGGCCATGGATGGGACGGGAGAAGGGCGAGTTGGACTGGAGACAAGAAAGGGGCGAAAGGTCAAGCTAGTACGGAGTACGGATGCATGAGGAACACCTGGATTCCACACACTACCTAGGACTTCCGGAAAAGTTGACATAAACCGTTCTTGACTCTCCGCTCTCAATTGACCTGACCGCCAGTGAGTTCGACATATTTTTATCTCAATTTAGGCTTGTTGCTGCTAGAATATGATCTTCATCCCTTCGAAATTCGGCCGGTGTCTTGGCAAGCAAGCATGGTCAAAAAGAGCTGAAATACATATCACGCCAAGAGTACTCCGCAGAGTTTGCTGTGCTTGATATAACCAAGCTATGTTCAATTATATGTATTTCTGCAATCGAGACCTCTGAGACTTTCGAGACTCTTGGTAACTGCCCATACAAGCTTTGTCAGAAACTACCTTATCTGAGAAAGTGAGGCATTTCTACCCATACGTCAGCTGATAAAAGCGCCTATAATGCAAGGTTGGGCGCTCAGTCAAATAGTTGATGGATTGCACCTTCATCTTTCAGATATTGATAGGAATCCATGCCGACTGATCTGTGCAATAGCGGAAGTCGAGGCAAGTATTCTACGCGCCGAATGACCAACGCTATCCGGATGGGCCAGGCTCTTCAGCCAAAGCACATTCTATTAATACGACAAACCCTTACTCCCCCTTGTGAGCTGAGATGGCGGCGGCGCTTCACAGAATGAGGACTTTGAGTTTTTTCGAGCCATCTTCGCCTATTGACAGCATATAGGAGCTTTTTTACAATCAAAACTCTTGAAAATTACATGGCGTGTGGCTTGCCGGAGCAGCTCTCGCCAGCCATGAGAAGTTCAAAACACAATGTCAGCTCCGGTCGTCCCTACCTAGGGTTTCCCGTCCCAAATTGCCGATCAGTAGCCTCATCGGCTCATCTCATCACCAAGTTTTGATGTATATTTTCAATATTGTGCGCGAATCCTAGCTGTGCTCACAAGGTAATTGCCGTCTGTACCTTTTACTGTGTTACCTTGTTGCCTTACTTGCTGCCTTGTTGGCGTTCGAGAAAATTTGGCTTCAGCCGAAAGCCTCAAAGCGGCAGAGACAGTTAGAACCAATTATCATTGGCTGGAGGTAGGCTTTTCTGACATCTCTCCACGTACTATTCCCAAATGTTCTACACTTGCAGCTTCTTAAACCATTTTCGTTGACCTTTCTGGCGGAGTCAATAAGCCATCAGTATGCTGAATTGCTTTTTTTATTCAGCCGCGACTAAGTGACAACCCCGAAAAAGGAGTGGCAATTGTACAATCAAAGCCGCTGAGAACTGGCGTTGTTTTTAAGACCGCTTGTATTAGTTCGCATGCTCGCAGCCAGTCCCCGCCGGCTTTAATTTCTACTCAAGTTTTCATTCCCCTATTTCCATACTACTTTTTACTCCCCCTTTTATTACTTACACGAGAGGAAATGGACAGTGTCGATGGTGTGCCTGGCGATGACGGTGGAACCCCGTCGCCCAATGCTCCGCAAGGTTTCCATCGTCCTCGGTCAAGCAGGACACTTCCGGATGTACGCCGAGGCCGTGCTGATTCAGACGCTACCTCGAGCGCCGTGGATGCTGTAGCTGTCCCTTGTTCCTTTCACAACCGGATTAGACTGACTTCAGGAAGACCGAAAATAGAGCTCTTAGTTTGAAGAATGCCGTATATGTGGTCATGAAGAGAAATCGGGTATACGCTCTGGGGTTCCTGAAGCTCTTTCGTGACATTAATGATGTACGCAGCAACAACGTATACGAAATCAGATGCTTAAGTTACCAGCATCAGCGAATCAATTTCTGTGTGACAAATGTAAAAAATTGGATCTCACGGCAGAGAAATTCGTTGTCCAGCATCAAGGTATTGATTCCCAAGACACTCATGACCCTCGTCAACAAGTGCATCATCCTCTCCGCACAAGAAGTATCATTTCCGGCTCAGGAAATCTTGAGTTGGGCACATATACAGAGCTCCAACAGAAACGCACTTTCTGCCCTTTCTGCAGGTTGGTTGTTGACTCGGCAACCGAACTGAAGCGGGCTAAGCTCCTCTCAACTGGTCCGACCGAAGAAGCATTTGAAGAACTTGACTTTGAATCTGCTGTCTGCTTTGCCAGCTGGCAAATCGATGGACGTATCATAGTTCGAAATAATGGGGTTGATATCGAGACTCGGGCTCGCACACGCCGTATTCGTATCCACTGGAAAGGCGGAGGATACCAAGATTCGTTTCTGATACTTATTCCACCACCCGCATGGGCGTCAGGTGGACTGTTCTTGGGTAGATATATAGGCAGTGCCCGCAACAATGGTGCAGTTGCTAAGAGGTGGGTGGACCTCTGCTGCAACCACCACGGTTCTACCTGCAGGATTGACCCGGGCGAAGACTTTCATCACATGCGGACTAGACCATATTTTGGAGTCGTGGATGTCGTGAACATGTGTTTGACACCCCTGCCCAAAGACAAAAGATATGTGGCCTTGAGCTACACTTGGGGTGACGCTAAGGTATATAAGACGACGTTAAAAAACGTCTCACAACATCAACGACCCAGGGGGCTAGAGGAATTTAGACATGAGCTACCTCAGACAATATCAGACGCTATGGACTTGGTGAAAAGGCTGGGCGAACAATATTTATGGGTTGACGCTCTCTGCATAATCCAGGAGCCCGAATTTTCGAAGTCCTGGGAACTGAATTCAAAGATCATGGATGCTGTCTATGGGAACGCGTACCTTACTATTTACGCTGCTGACGGGGATAGTGCTTCTGCTGGGCTCATCGGACTTAGCGGCAACCGTCAAGTGTCTCAGGCCTTTGAAGACTACGCCCCAGGAGTTCGTCTGATGGTTGCTCACCTTGGAGAGACTTACATCGAGGACTCGGCATGGAACAAACGAGCCTGGACTTTCCAGGAGCGCCTCCTGTCTCGACGCTGCCTCATTTTCACCCAAGGACGGATGTATTTTCAATGTCGGTCCACAACGATGAGCGAAGACATCTTTAGCGATGACGCAGAGGCAGGATGGTCTCTGGACCTCTTGAACGCACCATTGCAACGGATGAGAGATGTTGGCGATCGGCCATTGCGCGTTTACGAGACGTGCGTTCCCATGTATACTGACCGAATACTTGGTCGTCGTGATGATATAATGGCAGCTTTTCATGGCATCGGAAAGACAATCAGCTCTGCTCTTGGAGGGCACCTAGTATACTGCTTGCCGAATACACACTTCGACTGGGCGATACTCTGGGAACCCGTTGATGCCCCAAGACGCCGAAATTCAGAAGAGATGCTATTTCCTAGCTGGTCATGGTGTGGTTGGGATGGCTCCGTAATGGAGTATAAGCCTGCTATGGTACGAGGTTGCCTGACTAATCTCCATGAGTGGCTGACCGAGCATACTTGGATTGTGTAAGTATTCATTCCTTTTTCCTAGGTCTGCTTGACTGAGTATGCTTCTAGATGGTATATTAGAGATGCATTTGGTATCCTTCGCCTGGTTTGGGATTCGGAACGTGACAAGATGCCAAACGAAGCAATGCAAAGGAAATTAAGAGGCTATATGAAACCGCAGTATCGAAAGACGGATGCGACATATGATCACTACGGGAGGACTATCCCGGAGCAACACAAGGACCTCCGCAGGGACACTTTCGAGCTTACACTGCCAGAATACCCATATAGCGTGTCTGTCCAACCCTCTGGCTCAGCTGTGGATCCCCAGCTTTCAGACCTACGTTTCCTGCAGTTTTGGACTTGGTCTGCTTTCCTACGCCTGGAACGACGTTACGGATCGCCGAGCACGGCATCAAGTCTCGGTCGAAACCTCGTTCGAGTCGGCATCTCTGATTGTAAAGGCGACTGGTGTGGTACGATTGTTCTTGACCAAGGTTGGGTCAACCGCCAAGACTTTCGTAAGGCGCACGAGTTTCTTGCGCTCAGTGATGCGCGAGGGTTCGATGAGAAGGACGAACATGTCGACTGGACCTTCTATATTCCCGTATCGAGGGAGCAGAGTGAATGGGATTTGTACTTTGTCATGCTGGTGGAGAAAGAAGGCGATATTTCGCGGAGGGTTGGTGTGGGGAAGGTCTTCAAGCAGGCGTTTTTCAACTCTTTCGCACCTCGTCGAGACTGGAGAGAGTTCATACTGGAGTAAATAATTGTAGTTTAACGGCGGTCGCCAAGTGTATGGAAATTCTAATTCACACTGTCGCCCGAGCCTGGGAGTCAGGGAGTGGGGTCAAAGACATCCAACGTTGAGACAGGACTTTTGTCCTCTAGACAGTTGCACGGCTGCGCGATTACCCCTGTTAACAATATCTACGCCTTTCAGTGATTGACTACGTATCTATTTACGTATTCATTTTAATTTCAGGCGATCGGTTCCACTTCCAATTCTAACATATGACAACCGTTCTACTCAACATTTTTTCTGACAATGGCTGACCAATTGCCAATCCCTCAACCACCACGAACACCCACTCCCCCCCTTGAAGACCAAAGGCAACAAAGCGCCGGCCTCGAGGCGCAAGCTGCAGACTTTGGATTTTCGATCATTCCCGAACACGGTGTCGCCCCAGTGCGCGACCCCAATGCTCTGTCACCCACTTCAGCGGAATTCCCAAGCGGGAACAGCAACGCCAGTGGCAGACCCAGTCCTACGACCACAGACTATGCGCTTTACAGTCCCATTGAGCCTCCGACTGATAGTCAGTCTTCAATGGCGGCGCTGTCAGCCGGTGGGAATACGAAGAGTCCATTCAATTTCACGCCAGTGCAATACTCTGCAGGTGGACGGTCAGCAGGTTCAATAGGGAAATCGGTACGCAGCACCTAATCCTGAATTGGGAACCACATGAGCGAGAACAGGCCACTTATAGAGACAATTTACAGGGCATGGGACAACGACGCGGCCACCGCTACAAACACTCCTCCATCTCGCACCAAATCTTCCTCGAACCCGCCCCCAAAGCCCCCCTCCAACTCCCCGCCTCCCTCCCCCTCCCGACGCCCCGCGAATGCTGGCACTCGATGTCGCGCGAGCAGACGTCGCGCCTGGCCTGGTGCTTCTGCCACCTGTTCATCGCCGCATACGTGCAGTGGAACGCCGGCGCCGCGCTCTCGCTCACCGCGCTGTCGCGCCTGCTCTTCTTCGACGCCGTCGGGGCTTTCATCTGCGTCGGCGTCGACGTCTGGTCCAACTTCGAGGTCTGGCAGCGCAGCTCCATCCGCCACCCATTTGGACTCGAGCGCGCCGACGTCCTGGCTGGGTTTGGATGCGCGATCCTACTGGCGTTCATGGGGTTGGATTTGCTGAGTCATGGTGCGCAGCATGCGTTGGAGAATCAGGGGGGGCATGAGGCGCATCGGAGTCATGCGCATGAGAGGGTGAGTGCGGGGGCGGTCGACTTTGATGTTTTGCTGAGTGTTGTGGCGACGTTGGTGAGTGCGTTGGGGTTGGGAAATCATAAGAGGATTGGGCGGAGTGTGAGGATTGGGGCGATTGAGAGTCTGCCAGGGCTGATGAAGAACCCAAGCCATGCGCTTACGCTGAGCGTCAGTGTCACGTTACTGGTGCTACCATTATTGAGTGTTAAGATGTATGGATGGTTGGATGGTGGCATAAGTCTGGTTGCTGCCATCGCAATGGTGTTTCTGGGTGCAAGATTGGGAACCAGCTTGGGTGGTGTGCTACTGATGAGCTTCAACGATCCCGGAAAGAACTTGGCGGGAGTACTGCAAAGCATTGAGACCGATCCAAATGTGAGTCAGGTCGAAGAAGCTGGATTTTGGCAAGTACATTACGGCCTTTGCATGGCAAATTTGAAACTCAAATGCTGGAGGGCGGGCATGAACGACGAAGGGCTTGCAAGGCTGAGGGATAGAATCAGTAATGTCGTGAAGAACAAATTAGGCGGTGCGTACGGGACAGGAGGAGCAAAGTGGGAAGTGAGTACACAGGTCAGTTTTGAAAGAGATTGACAAAAAGAGGCTACGTATACATTGTTTGAACGACAGCCAGATTGTATGATCACCAATGATACCCCATGTATTATACGCCGGCCGATTCTACACAGAAGCATCGAAAATTTCGGACCAAGCTAACCGTATTACGCAAAAGCGAGATTGATTATATTTTGGCAAGTGAAAGTAGAAGTGTCTTCCTTTACCGAAAAACCCCGTCTATCAACAGACAAGAACTTATGGGATGGAACTCCTACAAACCGTTGGGTATAGTATTATCTTTGGATCTACCAAAAAGGGACTCGACCATTTCACCACCTCGGGTTGCGAGAACAGAGAGCAGTGTATCGCTGAGCTGTACGATGTAGTTAGAGCGTTTCCGAAATCCGAATACCAGATTGTGGGGGCTCTTGCTTACCCCGTGAGTATGCTCGTTGCAGCCTTGAAGCCAAATGCCAGCATCTTCACTGACAGCGCCATCACGGAATTCGACTTTGTAGTCTCTTCCCACTTGAAATCTGTCATCCAAACCCGGCAGGAGGTGCCGCGCTGGCCTGAGGAGATCTTCATGGGTGTCACGCCGATATCCCGTCGCAGCAATTACGACATCCGCTTCCAGAACAGAATTGCGACTGAGTCCACGTTTTGCATCATCGTTATAGTTGCCATCTTCCCTAACGTGCAGAGCGACGCGGTCATTGGATCGATTCTCCCAGCCAGTGACGGTAGCATGATTCAAGATTCGGTGTGGCCATTGGTCCTCTTGAGAATATTTGAGCCTCTGCGTATAAAGGTCGGAATATATATCTTCCAGAAGCTCGAGGCGAACTACGCCGTAATTCGTACATCGATCTTGAGAAATGCTGTGGGACCGCACGGATGAAGACTGATTGTAAAACTCATCAATTCGGTCGGGATCAAAAATTTCGTTGACACTGGATAGAAAATAAGCCAAGATGATTACTATTGGCGAACGTGTTTACCCACAACGGAGAATCATCGCTTGGACGAAGACAACTCCCTCTTATGAGCAATCGTGTTCTTGAGTTGGGATACTGCTTTTGTAAATTATGAAAGACTTCAGCCGCACTTTGACCGGATCCTATTATGACAATCTCGTAAGGCTTCTGAGAATTCGGTAGTAGTCTGGGTATAGTAGTGGCATAGTTTGCTGAGTGGACGATTCTTTTGTGATTTGCTGGCAAGCTTTTCGGGATGGCGGGTTTACCACCAGCGGCAATCACGACTTGACGAGCCCGACGTTCGGTAATGGCACCAGTCCTAATGTCCTTAGACCTTACTGTGAAGTAGTTCGCCGTTTTGCTGGTGGTACTCTCCGCGTATCCAGGAATAATCTCTAGGACATCTTGGCCGTAGTCCACAACATCGGCGAACCAACTAGCACACCACCGCATATAGTCCTCGTATTCAATCCTCTGTGGTAGGAAAGTGCCTAGATTCGTAAATTGAAGTAGCCGCCCCTTTCCATGAAGATAATTGAGAAAAGTGAACTGGCTCCTTGGGTTCCGCAAGGTAGCGAGATCTTTGATGAACGTGATCTGCATTTTGGCGCCCGGCAGGATCATTCCAGCGTGCCACGCGAATTGCGACTGCCGTTCTAGAAAAGCAACCTTGGGGGTTTGTCTAGGTAAATGGGGGAAGTTTTTGCTCGAGTCTGGTGTATCTAAAGCATCGTGCAAAGCGATTGCAATGGCTAGAGAGGCAGGACCAAATCCAACACAGACAAGGTCATGTAGTTCGTCAGGCTTGGTGCTGCGTAAGTGGGAGTGATTGTTTTCAGCACTCGAAGCATTCTCGTCGTAACCATTGCTAACTCTGCTCTTAAATTGTTCGTCTCCCGGATGAGAGTTCGATTGACATGCGGGAGTTGGAGTCATGGGGCGCGACGATTCTGCATGAGGGGCCATGGAAGTCTTTGGTACACTGATTCCGTTTTTCGGCTGTGTACTGAACCGGCTGTACACTGGAATGCTAATGAAGGTATAGGAGATGGGAAGGATCCCAATCGTTATTGGCTAGGTGTGGGCACAGAGAGCGCACAGCCGAAGAACGGAAGCGCTGTAAGTGTTCCACTCTTTTGGTCCGAACGACTGTCAACCAGTCCAAAATTCAACGGTTACCACGGTAATCTTTCGTGAAAACAGCTGAATTGGTAAAGAAAGCATTCGCCAACCACTGCGAATTCTAGAGCGGTGATGACGACATCGACAAATCAGTATCACTGGATCAGATATGGAATAAGGACAGAGATTTTGTGTTTGAAAACTTTCCCTTTGTTTCTATTCTTGAAAACGGTATCCAGGGAAATTTTTCAAAACTTGATCAGAGGTACGTAGAAGTGGAAGAAGCCGCAGGAGTCGTATATTTGCTGTACGGACGGACCTGCCTTTTCCCCAGCACGTCACGAGTGATTGTGGGCTGATGTCCATGCACAATTTTGAGGCCGTTAAGGCCGATATCGGTAATAAAATTACGGATCCTTTGGCGGCAATCGCGCCGGAAGTGTCCTTGGGGCATCCCATTGCAACGATGGCGCTGTTTGGGGCACTTTTGTAGCCCGGCGTTGGATATTTTCATTACCATCTGATAACTTTTAGCGCCATCAGATAACCTTAATGAGTCTACCTCCTCGTCTTGCCCATGCACGCCCAGATGGTGACGCATGCCATTACCCAGCACATCCCGACCCTACCACAAGCCTCCCTTGAAACTTCCAAAGCCGTTGACAAGGCGACTCCTAGGGCTTCTTTTCCATTTGCCAGCTCGTGTGTTTTTGCCGGTTGATGAAATATGTTCTCCACTCAGCATGTACCGGCCGCTAGGAGAGAAGCGTCTCGTGCAAAACCTTCATGAGCGTGGAATGTATAAAGACCTTTAAGGTTTGAGATTATACTCGTTCGTGCAACATCATGGCCGAACTCAATTGGAGAGACTCCCGGTCAAATCTGAAATACACTCCATTTCCTGACCTTTATCCTTGTCGGCCGAATCGGCGGGGCCGCGACGCGTCTCGCATACCCATCGAATCCCTTGTCGTTCCAAACGAGATCCTTCTCCTTTCCTGGGCGATCTTACTGAACAAATACACAGAAGTCGACCAGCCCGTCTTTTGTTCAGATGATATCAGTCTGCAGTTCGAACCAACTGAAGGCGTTCTTAAGAGGATACCACGCAATCTAATTGATGGCGATCCTTTTACTGGAGTCTACTTTAGCTTTGCACAAGCCCACGCTTTTTATGATCAAGATCTTGTGTTTCTTTACAATTTGAAGGCCCAAATCGGTGAGCTGAGAAGCAATGGCTTCGTACCGCCTAATCATTTAGAGCAACTTGGCCTTCAACTGAGGTCAATTGTGACGGGTGCCACGAACTTGAAGAATCAATTCACTAGCAGTGTCGCACAAGCGACCCCAGCCTTATCTATTCTCAATCCAGTTCCACAATGTGCAAGCGGGCCGAAGCTACTGCATCAGCTAATACGATGGCACCCTCCCAAGCAAGACGTGGCCATCGATTTTCTGACCGACCATGGCGATCGAAGCGGCTTGACGTGGGATCAGCTAGACAAAGCTTCCGATAAGCTCGCCAGAGATATTCGATCCCAACTATCATTCAATCGATGGAAGTCCGAAGAAACACCTGTCGTGCCACTCTTAATCCCCCAGTCACTTGAACTTTATGTGGCTCAATTGGCCGTTTTGAAGGCTGGATGTGCATTTTGCCCACTCAACCTAGACGCGCCGGAGGAGCGCATTCGATTCATATTGCGGGATGTTTCGGCTACATTGATTGTTACTCTAGAAAATCAGAGAGACAAATTACTCAATCTCGATGGTATTAGCATTCTTGATGCGGTGCTCGATTACAAAGTCCCGAGCGACTGGCAGCCTGTTGAGATTGGCCCCACAAGCATTGCCTACGTGATGTACACTTCCGGGTCGACAGGCAAACCTAAAGGCGTTCCGGTCTCTCATCGTGCCGTAACGCAGGCGTTACTGGCTCACGACAGTCAAGTTCCACCTTTCCATCGCTTTCTCCAGTTCGCTTCTCCCACTTTCGATGTTTCAGTCTTCGAAATCTTCTTTCCATTGTTCCGAGGGAGTACGCTGGTAGGCTGTGAGCGAGGTGTAATGCTTAATGATATTGGTTTCGTCATCAACTCCATGGAAGTTGATGCCGCAGAGTTGACACCAACAGTGGCCGGAAGTCTCCTGCAAAGGCGAGAAAATGTACCAAATTTACGACTGCTACTCACGATTGGTGAAATGCTTACAAGAAGCGTCGTTCAAGAGTTTGGACGATCGTCCAGTCGCCGGGGAATATTGTATGGTATGTACGGCCCAACTGAGGCTGCCATCCACTGCACACTCCAGCAAAGCTTCCAGACGGACCACAAAACCGGCATCATCGGAGCTCCGTTGAGTACTGTCTCAACGTTCATTCTGGCGCCGGCTTCGATCGGTGGGCAAGATGATTCTCAAGTGGAGATTCTTCCGATAGGTCAAATTGGTGAGCTTGCTATTGGAGGCAGTCAGCTCGCTAATGGCTATCTCCACCGACCAGACCAAACCGCTGCGGCCTTTGTAGATACACAAGACCATGGACGGCTTTACCGAACAGGTGATAAGGCCCGTCTCCTCCCGGATGGATCCCTTGAATGCCTTGGTAGAATTTCAACTGGCCAAGTGAAGCTGAGAGGTCAACGAGTTGAACTAGGCGAAATTGAGGAGGTCGTGCTTCGAAATCCAGCATGCCGTGCCGCGGTAGCTATTGTCATCAGTGGGATTCTCGTGGTCTTCTGCCTCCCAAACGAGGGAAGATTGGATATCGACTCAATTTACCAGCTTTGCCGTAAATGGCTCCCAGCTTTTATGGTTCCCGGTGATATTGTGATCCTGGATGAATTACCTCATCTCCCGTCTGGAAAGGTTGATAGGGGGCGAATGACGGAACAATATCGGACACATAATCCTGAAGAATCGGGAGAACCTGTCGTGCAAAACGAAGGAGAGGCAGCAACACTTTCAATTGCACAAGACGTCCTGAGCCAAAAATTGAGCGTTACTGACAACTTAGCGCAGCACGGCCTCGATTCTTTACATGCCATCCGTTTTGCTTCCCTTTTGCGGCGTGATGGCTTCGCCGCTGAGGCTACAGAAATCCTCAAACACCAGTCAGTAAGAGATCTTACGCGACACATTTCCAATCAGAACCAAGACAAAGCGTCGATAACACATATCGTGGATATCCAAAGCTTGACGGACCGCCTGGCCAGGGGCGTATTGGGGAATGACTTTGTTGCTCAGCATCAGTCAGAGTTGCTCAAAGTTCTACCTTGTTCCCCTCTTCAAAACGCCTTGCTAGTAGAGACGTTCCGCGATCGTGCTGCCTATTGGAATTGGATCGAGTTGGAGTTGAATTCGCCTCACAGCGAGCAGCAAGTTCGCGATGTTTTGATGCGCTTGATTGACAAGAATGAAATTTTGCGATCCGGCTTTTGCGAAACTGATGACCGTACCTATCCGATCGGTCTTTTAGTCTGGAAGTCTACGGCAAGTTCACAGGTGCTGAAAGTTGATGAATTCAATCGGAACCATCCAACAGGCACAAACGCGCTCCAACGCGCGTTTAATGCTCAAATGCGTCCTGTCCACGACTCCACGCGCGTTCTGTTACAGATTCATCATGGTCTTCACGACGGGTGGAGCTTGGATCTCATTATTCGAGATATTGATCAATCGCTCCAAGGCGAACCAATCCCAACAAGACCGCAGTTTCTTGATGTAATACGCTTTCATTTGAACCAAGCAGAGTCAGCGGAAGAAGACACTGATCGTGTTTATTGGCAAGAGAAATTGAGCGATGTTCATCCATGCCGGCTGCCAAACTTGAACGGGAAGAAGGGCCAACGTGAGCCCTTGGAAAGGCTCGATCACACGTCTTCCGTCCGTTTTGAGGATATTCAATATTGTGCGAAAGAACGTAACTTTAGTCCCCAAGTATATTTTCAAGCTGCCTTTGCATATCTCCTAGCCACATATACGGGTTCAAGCGATGTTGTTTTCGGCACAGTTTCGTCTGGCAGAACGCTTCCAGTCACCGGCATTGAGGAAATTATTGGACCTTGTATTGCGACTCTTCCGCTCCGCATTGATGTCAGCCAATCCAGACGTGGCCTCGACCTGCTCCGCGCTATCCATCGCCTTGACCGCGAACTGTTAGAGCATTGTACGCTACCTCTGCGGGACATCAAAAATAACTGTGGCATAAGACCAGGCGAGCCTCTCTTCGATACTTTGCTCATATGGCAGCAATCACTCTATAATTCGTCCGAACCTAAAGTTGTCAAAGTTATGGATTCCGCGGACTACCTCGAGTTCAACCTCTTACTGGAACTTGAACCCCGGGGGAATTCGTTGCGAATCAGGGCAACATTCCAGCCATCGTTAATTCCAAGAAACCAAACGCAAACTTTGGTTGCACAGCTTGATAGCCTAGTGTCATGGATGATAAGGTGCGAAGACGAAGCGCTTAAGGAGGCGCATCTGTGCTTTCCGTCGGAGCAACTATCCATCGAAAACCCTGCACCTTCGCAAATGCCGTTTGATGATGGCGTAGCAGCTCTTGTTCAGGCACAAGCCTCTGATACACCGGAAAGCCCTGCTCTTGCTTTTGCTTCCAGGTCACGGCCAAGCGGGCTCGCAGTCAAGACTTTGACGTACGCAGAACTCGACGAAAGAGCAAACCGGCTTGCGCAATTCCTGAAAATCAAGGGTGTTAAACGAGATATGCCAGTCTGCATATGTATGGAAAAGTCTATCGAGCTATACATTTGCATCCTGGCGGCTATCTATGCTGGTGTGGGCTACTTGCCGTTGACGCCGGCGACTCCGCCAGGGCGGATCAGGTCGATTCTTAAAGAAGCGGAGATTATCCTTTGTTTAAGCAAAGGTGCTGCTGTCGCACGACTCCGTGACCTGAATCAGACCGAAATTGTTGATCTTGATTCTATGGACGATGAGTTCCTCCGTCGATCAACAGAGCGTCTAACCATCTCCTATGAAGATTCTGATGTAGCGTATGCGGTATTCACCAGCGGAAGCACAGGGACTCCCAAGGGCGTTTTGGTCACCCAGCAGAATCTTTCAAGTAATATTAAGGTCCTTATGAACATGTACCCATTCACTAAGGGATCGAAACTTCTTCAAGCCTGTTCACAAGCTTTTGATGTCTCCGTCTTCGAAATTTTTTTCGCTTGGTCCACCGGAATGTGTTTGTGTTCGACGACGGACGACGTCCTCTTTCAAGACATCGAAGGAATCATACGCGAATTTGAGATAACCCATCTCAGCTTAACGCCAACCGTTGCTGCATTAATTGAACCTGCTAATGTTCCGTGTGTCCGCTTCCTGGTCACTTCCGGTGAAGCTGTTACCGAGCACGTATTTCAAAAATGGGCTATGCATGGACTGTGGCAGGGTTATGGGCCAAGCGAAACGACGAACATTTGTACGGTCAAACCCAAAGTCTCTACCACGGACGCGATCAACAATATTGGCTCACCCTTTCCTAATACGTCAGCTTTCGTAGTAGCAAAAGACAGTGAGTTTGAGTTAGTTCCCCGCGGCGGCACAGGCGAGCTTTGCTTCGGCGGTGACCAGGTCTTCCGAGGATATCTCAAGATGCCCGAACTGAATTCCGAGAAGATTGTAAAGCACCCAAAGTATCGCCGCATCTATCGTAGTGGCGATTTGGGCCGTTTGCTTCCAGACGGGTCAATCTTGTTTGAGGGCAGAATGGATGACCAAGTCAAGTTAAGAGGCCAAAGGATTGAGCTCGGAGAGATCAATGCAACTGTACTCAGGACGAGCGGTGTACGGGACTGCTTTTCCACCATCATACAACAGTCCCCTCGTCTACCACAACGTCTAGTTACCTTTTGGGCACCAAAGAACTCCTCGCAATCCGATTTCACCGTACTACCGATCCAGGAAGACTTGAAAGAAAGCATTGACTCAGCCTATGAAGCTATGTTGGTCGCTTTACCCGCATACATGATTCCGGCCAGCCTTGTTCCAATTAGTAAATTGCCGATGACAAGCCAAGGAAAGATCGACAAGCAAAAACTGGCAGCTCTATACAATGACCTTGGGCTTGAGACTCTAGATCAATTTGCTGAGTCATCAAGCAGCGCTCAAATAGAGCAAGACTGGACTGTGGAAGAAAGAAAGCTTGCGTCCATCATTGCAGAAGTATTGGATGTGACGACTGCCGAGATCGGTCTACATACCTCATTCTTCAGTCTAGGATTAGACTCTGTCTCTGCGATTTCCCTTGCTAGGTCTATTCGAAGAAAGCTTGGCCTCAATCTGGATATTTCTACAGTTCTCAAGTGTCCTTCGGTATCCCGATTATCAAAGGAGATGGCGAAGTCAACGCGCGAGGTAGAAAGCGCTCAAAAGTTGACACCGGAAATCAAACTCCAAGTATTCTCTCGGGAGACTCTGGATTCCATTACATCGGCAGCCAAATCGCAAGGCAAAGCAGTGCAAAAAATTCTTCCATGTACGCCGTTACAAGAAGCCATGCTCTCGCTGGGTCATGACGGTAACTCATACCAAAATCACACTCTTTTCCGGATCAACGGAAACGTCGAGCGGCTTAGATACAGTTGGCAAGAGGCTTGCCGAAGGCACGATATCTTGAGGACTCAGTTTTTGCCTACTACCGACCCTGAGAATGCATATGCACAAGTAGTCTTCCCAGAGGTTGCACTCCCTTGGACCAAATCAGTAGCGACAGTCGCGGACTTCGATGCGCTTCGACTCAAGACTATAGAAAGTTTGCATCAAAATGAACAGGACCTACGTCTTCCTTATTCGGTGATCGACTTCCACGTTGGAAGTACCAGTTACCTCATGCTGACGATGCACCATGCCCTCTACGATGCTACGGCGATGGAACAGCTCTTACACGAGGTCGAAACTCTGTATTTTGCCGTGGAAGAATTACCCCCAAGCATACCGTTCGAATCCTTCCTTAACGTAGTAGTGTCAAGAGATCAAGCTGAAGCAGACGAATTCTGGACAACACGCCTGAGCGACTTTACACCTGTGAAATTTCCCGGCCTTTCTCGAGAATCCGGGATAGCTAACGGATCTGGGTCGACCTACCATGCCACGTCTCAGGTCCTCGACGTTAGACTCAGTGATCTGGAGCAGGCGTGCAAAGCCGAGTCTACGACCATGCTCAGCATTACCCAGGCTGCTTTTGCCAAGGTTCTCTCTTTATATCTTGGGTGTCAAGATATATGTTTCGGCAATGTTGTGAGTGGCCGAAACTTGCCAATTGATGGTATCGAGCGCCTTGTCGCGCCTTGCTTTAATACTCTGCCGGTCAGAGTCAATCTTTCTTCTGCTTCTACTAATGTTGAATTGATAGAAGACCTCAAAATTTATAATATAAATGTGCTCCCTTTCCAATTCACACCACTTCGGAAAATTCAAGCCAAGGCTTGCCAGCCCGGCAAAGGACTCTTTGATACTTTGTTCATTTTACAGCAGATGCCCAAAGAGTTAAACCACAGTATTTGGTCTCTAGAAAAAGATTATGGGCACATGAATTTCTCCTTTGTTATAGAACTGATACCCAATTTTCGCGAGGATACCCTTTTGATGACTTTGCATTGCGAGAGGTAAGTACAGTATAGAAGTCAGAAAATACTGTCTTAATCTAATTAATGCTATGATAGCTGTATAATACCCCCACACGATGTACGATATGTTTTTGAAACTTTCGAGGATTCTTTGCGGTCATGTCTGGTGTTTCCGTCGGCAGCAGTAAGCGATCTTTTCAGCGCAAAATCCTTACGACGTGCAGCGACTACGGACGATTTCGTCATCCTCAGCAATAATAAAACTCCAGCCCCAATTTTTGGAGTCGGCGAGTTGTATTCCGAACGCCTAGACGATAGTGCAGACCTAGAAAATGCTGCTTCCATCAAGAGAGATGGCAAGACTTTCTACAGAGCTGGAAGGTTTGCTCGTATGTTACCGAACAATCAATACACCGAAATCGAAGCTAGGAAAGGACCGCAGAGCAGTATCGTTACGACGAATGTGAATGCTATGGAAGAAGATGTCCATTCGGACTGGACAGAAGTCGAGCTCTCCATCCGGGATACTTTGGTGAAGCTTGCTCATACTTCAGCAAGAGATATTGGTAGATTCACCTCGATATATCAACTTGGATTGGATAGCATCAACGCGGTCCAGATTGCCGCCAAACTAAGAGAGAAAGGTTTGAGAACCTCTGCCTCTGACGTGATGGAGCATCCGACATGCTCCAGACTTGCGTCATTCCTTCAGCAAACGCGGATTCCCGAACCAGGAACGCCCAAATTTGACCTTGATGAATTTGATGCACAGTTTAGATCCGCAATTTGTTCGCGTTACCACATTGACAGAGCCAGAGTGCATCGCGTCAGGCCGTGCACTCCGCTTCAGTCTGGCCTACTTGCTGAGTCGATTCGCTCTCGGACAAGCTTGTATATTAATGAAATCACGCTACAGTTACACGACGATGTTCAAACAGAGCAGCTGAACCATGCCTGGAAGACAGTGCAGCAGAAGTACGCAATCCTGCGAACTGGGTTTGCTGAGGTCAGTCACGACAATTTTCCGATGGCTATGATCGAGTATGTAACGTCTGCTGCGGAACTGCCGTGGCAGACATCACGAGATATCGAGCAGATCCAAAATGTTATTAGGAAAAATGCCGCCGACATTATGAGCACTCTGCACCAAGTACCATGGAGACTGCTGCTCTTTACTGCTGAGAGTGGTCACACAATCGTACTCTTGGCACACCACGCGCTTTATGATGCGCAACTACTCAAAAGCATTTTTGACGACGTTGCGAAGGCTTATCATGGTTATGATCTGTCCCCCGCGCCACCGTTGGACACATCCGTGGCGGATATCTTGGAGTACAGTCGCGATGACACTAAGGAGAATCGTGGGTTTTGGGAAGATATGGGCAAGAAAATGGCGGTCAGTCGATTTCCAAATCTAACTTCCCTTGTCGAGGATGGCGAGTCCTATGTTGAGAGTAGGAAATGTCTGAGTAGCCTCACTGAACTTCAAGACGACTGCCGTACAGTAGGAAGTACGATGCAAGCAGTTGCTCAGGCTGCTTGGGGCAAGGTATTATCTGACTATATCGGAGAAGCTACCGTTACATTCGGAGTCGTCTTCTCTGGAAGGACGACTGATGCGACCGAACATGCTCCATTCCCTTGCATTTCTACTGTGCCTGTCACGTACAATAATACAGGCGATGGTCGGCGGCTTTTGGATGACATGCTCGACTACAATGCCAAAGTACAAAGGTATCAATTTACCCCTTTGCCAAAAATTCAGCGTTGGACTGGACATCCAGATGAACAGCTATTTGATACAATCCTGACGTATCAGAAACGAAACATTCCGTCACTGGATACGAAAGCACCTTGGAATATTGATCAGGAAAAAGCTACCGTCAATTACGCCGTTTCGATCGAGCTCGATCCCTCATTCGAAGACGATAGCTTGGTCATTCGCGTGGCCGCAAATGACGCAATGCTACCAAGAGCCCAAGCAGAGCTACTTTTGAAACAGGTTGAAGACACCATCCTTGGACTTGTGTCGGCCAGTTATGACGCTGTCAATCGAACTGGACATAACCGCGGGGAGCTCTTATCCATCATGACCGCGAAAGAGCCGAAATTGCCGTCAAAGTTACATTTGCTCCACGATTTCGTTCAGCGGACCGCCGTCGAGAGCCCGGAGAAAGTGGCCCTCGAATTTGCGACGTCTCTTGACGCCGGATCCAGACAATGGAGCTACCGTGAAATCGATGAGGCTGGCAATCAAGTCGCACATTTACTACAGAGTCACGGAATAAAGCCTGCCGAATTGGTTGCGACGTGTTTTGACAAAAGCCCTGAGGCCTCGTTTGCCTTTATCGGAATACTCAAGGCCGGCTGCGCCTTTGTGGCGTTGGATCCATCGGCACCTCTTGCCCGGAAAAGCTTCATCATTGAGGATTCCCAGACTCGCATGGTGCTTTGCACGAAAAGATATGCGGCTGAATTGCCACAAAGCGATCAGGTCAGCGTCGTAGAGCTGGACTCTTGCGGGTTAGAAAGGTGGCCTGCGAGCCCAGTGAAACTCTCAAGAGAAATCCAGCCAGAAGACTTGAGCTATTGTCTGTATACGTCTGGAACTACTGGAACTCCCAAAGGCTGCATGGTCTCTCATGAGAGTGTTGTCCAAGCCATTCTTTCTTTCCAAAGACTCTTTGCCGGCCATTGGAATCAAAAGTCTCGCTGGCTTCAATTTGCATCATTCCACTTTGATGTCAGTGTGCTTGAGCAATTCTGGAGCTGGTCAGTTGGTATTTATGTAGTTTCCGCGCCTCGGGATTTGATCTTTGAAGATATTGCTAAAGCCATCAATCAGCTTCGCATTACTCACATTGACTTGACTCCCAGTCTTGCGAGGATTTTACATCCGGACGACGTTCCTAGTCTCTGCGAAGGGGTTTTCATCACCGGCGGCGAGCAGTTGAAGCAGGAGATCATTGACACATGGGGACCGAAGCGTGTAATCTACAACGGTTACGGTCCCACAGAAGCGACTATCGGAGTAACGATGTTCCAAAGAGTGCCGCCCAATGGCAAGCCTTCCAACATTGGTAGGCAGTTCGACAACGTAGGAACCTATGTGCTGCAGCCAAATTCAGACACTGCAGTCCTTCGGGGTGGAGTGGGTGAGCTTTGCGTAGCTGGTAAACTGGTCGGTAAAGGCTATCTCAATCGGCCCGAGTTAACGGAGGAGCGCTTTCCGTTCCTTGAGAGGTATAGCGAGAGAGTTTATAGGACAGGAGATCTGGTACGAATCCTACACGACGGTACATTCATGTTCCTCGGCCGAATCGACGACCAGGTCAAGCTTCGTGGGCAGCGCCTAGAAGTCGCAGAGATCAATAACATCATACGACAAGCACAATCCGACCTGGCTGATGTTACTACACTTGTGCTCAAACATCCAAAGCAGCAAAGGGATCAGCTGGTCACTTTTATGGTGGTGAAGAAGAAATCGTTGGTTCAGAAAGATTACCCGCAAGTGCATATCGAGGATCAAGCATATATCCAAAGTGCGCGTGAAGTTTGTGAGGCTAAGCTTCCGAGTTACATGATACCCACTCACTTCATTCCAATTTCCGTCATTCCGCTTACTATTAATAACAAAGTGGACGTTCGTACTTTACAAGATCTGTTTGGCAGTATTTCTCTGTCTGATCTCCAAAGCCTGAGTCATCGCGGACGAGATACTAGTCCTTTAAGTTCTACGGAAAGGAAAATTACCACGGTCCTTGCTGGTCACCTGTCCATTTCAACTGAAACGATCTCCAGCGGTACTAACATCTTTGAACTTGGCCTGGATTCTATATCTGCAATCGGGTTCACACGTGCTCTGAAAGGCTCTGGATTTCGAAACTGCGACGTCTCCATGGTAATGAATAATTCCCGGATCCGAGCACTGGCAAGGGCGCTAACGGAGGCTGCCCCAATCGATCGGTCCGGGGCAGTAGTCGCAGCTAGGCAAAACATGGCCGCATACAAGCATAAACACATGGCGACGGCAATGGACGTCCTCGGCATCGATCACGAGGACATTGAGCAAATGGCTCCTTGTACACCCTTGCAGGAAGGTATCATATCGAGGTCCCTCCATGTCACAAAACCCATCTATTTCAACTCTTTTTCCTTTGAGCTACTCTCGAATGTCAATTGCGAGAAATTGCAGGAAGCATGGCGTAGTGTCTTCGAGGCCGTGCAAATTCTGCGCACTCGCTTTGTCTCAACGACAGATGGTTACATGCAAGTGGTCGTCAGGGGGCTTCAGATCCCATGGACTGAGCAAAACTGTGCCAACGAGGATGAGATTGATCAGCGCCTTCGAAAGAGTATTGAGCATTGGATTGATGAAAATCGAGATTGCTTTGTGAAGCCATTCGAAGTCGTCATAGCCCTTTGCCCGACGAAGACTGTGATGCAATTGCACATTTTTCATGCCCTGTATGACGGCAACAGCATTGAATTGATGTTGGACGCAGTTGCACAGGGCTATGCGAGCGATACAGTCGTTGAATTCGGTCCTGCGTTTCATAGCGCGCTCCCTTACGGACCCTTGCGCATGGTTGACAGCGCACAAGGCTTTTGGACTGAGTACCTGAACTCCGTTAAGCACAGCCTATTCCATCCATTAGTGGAGCAGTCATCTGGATCTGATTGCTTCACTACAGTCGATATCGACCACCTTGAAAAGTTTGATACTATACGCCAAAGCCTCGGGGTAACGGATCAGGCGCTTTTTCAAGCGTGTTGGGCCTATGTGCTACTCCCTCATTTGGGAAGCAATATAGTCTTCGGTAACATCATTTCTGGGAGGTCGATTGACTTTGAAGGCGCCGATAAAGTCATTGGCCCTCTGTTCAATACTATCCCTTTTGCCCTGCAGCTTTCGAAAGGCGACACGTGGAAATCAACTGTACAGAGGTGTCACCAATTCAATGTTTCGGCTTTGCCATATCAGCATACATCATTACGAGACATCTTGAAGTGGAGCAACTGCAGCAAAGATCACCCACTCTTTGAAGTTTTGTTCGTCTTTCAAAAGGAGGCCCCTCAAACAGAAGCCAGACGTCGCTTGTTCAACAAAGAGCTCGAGAGCGAATTTCGGGCCGACTATCCGCTTGCTTTCGAGGTGGAACGAAAGTCTCACGGAGGTTTCAAATTCACGCTTGCAGCTCGAGGCGACATTGCGGATACTGAGAGATGTATGCAGATGTTGCAGACTCTTGAGAGCACATTGCGAGCCCTTCTCGAAGATCCTAACATGCAGATATCCACTCCCACCAACGGATCACCAGAAGAAGCTGGCAATTTGCAACAACTTGACGGGAGTTTTGAGGCTCCGTACGCTAAGCTGAATGGTGTTGCCGAACCTTTTCAATGGACCCCTACGGCGAAGATTCTCAAGTCCGAAATCTCACGCCTGGCAGAATTGGACGGAAACCACATTGACCAGAATTGCTCCATCCTTGAGATTGGACTCGATAGTATTGATGCTATACGGCTATCCTCCAGCTTGAAGAAAAGCAGCATAAACTTGTCAGCAAGTTCCATCATGCAGAGTCTGACAATTCGCAAGATGATGCAACATGCCTTTGCCGAAGAGACAGATAGAAAGGTCTCGGGAGAGCCTGGTCTCTTAGCAACTCGTGAAGAGGAACTCGCCAAGTGCCTTTATGGTAGTGGGCATAAGCCCGAAACGATCGATCGAGTTCTTCCGGTTACGCCGCTGCAAGAAGCCATGCTGTCCGAAATGGTGGGCTCGAATTTCGGGAGATATTTTAATCACGACATCATGAAACTATCCCAGGATGTTGACTTTGCGCGCTTGCAATCCGCGTGGGAAAAAGCCTTTGCGACGACCTCTATATTGCGAACCTGCTTTGCTCCGATCGAGAATCCAGATGTTGGTGATGCATTCGCTCAAATAGTCTACAAACATTCGATATTTCCCTGGGATGAGCTTGACCACAGTATCGCCGACGGTTTTTCGGAAATCTTACTCCAAGTTACAGAGGACGTGCGCAATACCTTTCTTGAGCAACCGCCTATCAGACTGACAGCTGTCTACTGCCCCGAGGAAACGTACCTAATTCTTTCATTGTCTCATGCGATGTATGATGGGTGGAGTCTTCAGCTATTGCACGAGACAGTCCACAAAATCTATGCGCAAAACAATGCAGCGGGGAAAATGGAACAAGATACGGCCTGTGAAGAAGATAACCGCAGCACTACCCAAGGAACATATGATGGTGCCCTACAACGGATTTCAACTTCACTTACGGAAGAAAGTGAAACATTTTGGAGAAACCAAGTCAGTGGATACAACCCTACACTATTACCTCGAAGAGAATCGAGAATAGGTCAGATTTTGCAAGGACCCCATCGCCGAGAACTTTACAGCGAAATCTCGTTGAGGCGTATTGCATCTTTCTGTCGGGCTCAAGGTACCACACTCCAAACCTTTGGTGTATTGTGTTGGTCGTGCGTCCTCGCATCTCTCTATCGCAGGCTTGATGTTGCCTTCGGTATTGTCCTTTCTGGCCGGGACACACCAGATACAGAATCTGCGATCTTCCCTACCATGAACACCGTCTGTGTTCGCTCGATTCTTCACGGCACGAGGCAAGAAATGCTCCAGTACATGCAAGAAATCATGTCCAACATTTTGCAATACCAGCACTTCCCGTTACGAAAGATTCAGGGACTGGGGTCGCACCGAGGCGATAGACTATTTGATACGCTTTTCATATACCAAAAGCGCCTCTCAACAGACACTCAGTCTCAGAAGCCACTTTACGAGTCAGTTGGTGGAGCTTCAGACGTGGAGTACCCAGTCTCTGTCGAGATGGAAATTATGAGTGATACATTGGTTTGGCGAACAGCCTGTCATGACGATGTTTTTGATGCACCTGGAACGGAAAATTTGTTGCGGGAGCTGGATGCTGTAGCCATAGAGATCATCAGAGATCCGTCGACTTCTGTGCTCGAGTTCAGTGAGAAAGGTACCAGCATTTGTGGATTTCCAACGTTCCAGCCGGAGGCGCAAAGTGACATTTCGCCAACCAGGCCTTCCAAAATTGATTGGAATAACGACGCATGGACGGATAATGAGCAAAAAGTGCGGGATGTCCTCTCGGCGATTTCGAAAGTCCCACAACAAGAGATTAACAAAGACATGTCGGTTTTTCATCTTGGAATCGATTCCATCAGCGCCATCAAAGTTTCATCACTACTTCGGAAGCGGGGTATTCAACTTGCCGTGAGCGACATCTTACGGGCTGATTCAATCAAGAATATAGCTTTACTTGCACACGATCAGAATTCGGGGACCGGAGAGGCTGCAAACACCGACAAATTGATTAGTACGGTGCTGAAAGGAGTCGACTTCAAGGCGCTGATTGACTCGGCGAACATCAGCGCTAATAATGTCGAGGAATTATTACCAACTAGTGCCGGACAAGACTACATGTTGTCCATGTGGCAAAATAGTAAGGGCAGAGCCTTCTTTCCAGAGTTTGTGTGGCAAGTGGAGAACGATAACGACCTCGAACGCATCCGAAGGGCCTGGTTGGATCTCGTTAGACAGAAACCGATTTTGCGAACTTGCTTCATTGCTACGGGCCACCATTCGCCGCCTTTTGTCCAGGTCATTCTCCGCGAAGTCAACGCCGCTTGCTTTTTCACTGAAAATGGTCCGTTTGTGAATGGAGAGAAGGCTTCCCTGAGTAGCGCGCAGCCTTTGCTGTATGTCTCTGCATCGATAGCGAACAACAAAACTATCCTCAAAATCCACATCCATCATGCGCTTTACGACGCGATTAGTCTACCTGTTCTGCGACAAGATCTCCAAGACACATTGAATGGCGCTCCGAGTCAACCCGAATCAATTCATGACGTGGCTCAATTCCTAGCTCTCAGCTTCTCGCAGGAAGCCCAGTCAAGGCGCGAGGATTTTTGGAAACGATATCTAGCCGACATTTCATCCCCAAAATTAGCTCAACCATCGGCACCTCGTCTGAGTCGACTCGAGCTCTTCCAACCTGCAATCATCGCTGCAAAGCCGCTAAAAACACTTGCAAGGGCCCACGGAATCTCCATTCAAGCAATCTTCCTCGCGATCTGGTCCCGTTTCTACGTTTCGCTCCAAGAATCTTCAAATGCGCTCTCCGCAGAGAATGAGTGCGATATCGTCTTTGGCATTTACCTTGCCAATCGTGCTCATCTTCCTGAACTCGACTCCGCAACCTTCCCAACGCTGAACCTTGTGCCACTACGAGTCCGCTCGCGTTCATCTGATCTTATCGAAATTGCGAAGCAGATCCAGAGTGGCTTGCAGGAGATAAGCACGGCAGAGAACTCAGCAGTTAGCCTATGGGAGATCGATACCTGGACCGAGGGAAGGGTGAAGCTGGATTGCTTTGTCAATTTTCTAAGCTTGCCAGAGGAAGAGGCGGAGCATGGCCAAGAAAGCAGGGAACGGGATTCCCGTCTCGTGAAAGTGACGGAAGTCAATGATCAAGCTATGAGAGCGAGAAAAGGAGTCACTGAGCCGCCTACAGCAGAGTTTGCGGAACTCGTGGAGTTGAAACAGAATGCGGTCCGGAAGTCGTATTTAGTAAGTCATGCAGAGAGATTTTTTTAGGGGAGAAATGGGAGCTAACTTCTCCTTCTAGCATTCAGTGGATTTGGAAGCAGCGGTTAGGGATGATGCGTTGGATGTTGGAATATTTGGGCCTGAGAGTATGATCAGGGGTCTTCATGGTGCTGAGCGGGTGATGGATGATCTCAAAGATCTCTTATTGAGTGTGGTGAAAGACAGCGAGTAGTGACTGCACCATCGTCTCGCGATGTACTTTTCGTTTTTCCTTGCACGAATTCTCAGGGGAGTCTGGCGCATCCGAAAGATCTGGTCCTGTTGCATTGCGAACGTCTTATCACGATCCGACATAATGTACCTAGTTGCCAAAAAGTTGCTGATCGCGCTTTCAACAGCGTATAATAAACAAGGGTAGCTCTAGATATGCCGAATTGATTCAATAACTACGCGGGTGGCCTAAGTCGCAGTTCTAGTTTTTTGTCAGATACGGAGTACATCAACCCATTTTTGGAAACCCTTTTGATTCCCGGCATTAACTCAAACCCACCCCATTATTCAGTCACAGCCATCATCATTTTTACCATCGTCGTTCCATCCCACACCCAGATACACTTGAAAGATAACTTTTCCAGCACAAAGCCACTTAAGACTTCCCAATCTCCGGCATCGCCGGCATCCCATTCCCTCCAAACTGCTTCACAATATACGCCACCTTCTGCGCCAACTCATCCGCCTCCGCCCGCGTCGCCGCCTCCGCATACACCCTCACCGCATCCTCCGTCCCACTCGCCCGCGCAAACGACCGGCCCTTCGTATACTTGGCCACCAGGTCGTCGATCTGGGCCTGCGCCCGCCGCGGCTCCGTCAGGCGGCGCTCGGCATCCTCGGTCTTGAAGATGGCCCGGTCGCCGACCTCGACGCGCACCAGCCGGTTCGGGTAGTCGGTGTAGGTCGATAGCCAGTTGGCGGGGCCCCAGGTCTTGTGGGCGAGGATGACTTCGACGAGCAGCAGGTCGGACAGGGCGTCGCCGACGGTCTGGTTGATGAGGTCTGTCAGCGCGGTTAGGGTCGCGAGGGCGTCGGCTTGGGAGGGGGACTGGGGCTCGTGTGTTGCGATGGCTTTGAGGGCGGCGGGCGAGAACAGGATGGTGCCGTGGCCGTTGGCTTCGAAGTACACGCCGATGTCGAAGCGTTGGGCCGCGTGGTGGAGGTACTTGACTCCTGTGGGTGTGCATTGGATTGGCAGCTTCAGGACGTCGGTGATGAATTGGGTTGAGGCGCCGTTCGCGTAAGCGGTTTGAACGACGCCGATGGAGAGTTTAGATGCGAGGCCTGACTTCTCGCCGAGTTCGCCGAGGAAAGCGGCGGCGAGAGTAGCGATGCGGTCGCCGTCTAGGAGACGGAAATTGTTGTCCTCGTCGATGAAATAGTAGACGATACGATCCGCGTCGCCGTCGAGAGAGGCGCAACGGTCACCCGGAGCAGCTTTGGAAGAGGGCGGCGCGCGTTGTTGGGTTTTGACAAAATCGGCGCCGCACTGTCAGCCATTATGTGTAAGCCTTTTTGAGTTTTTGGCTGGTTTGTCAAATATCATTGTGCGTAATACCTGAGAATTCAGATTTTCTGGCTTATGAACGTCTTCATTGACGACTTTGATATCAACACCACCTTCAGCTTGGCTGGGCAGATGTTTGAGTAATTCCCTTAGCTTTGGCCCGCCAACACCATTGGCGCAGTCAACGGTCACTGCGCCTTTAGATTTAGCGTTTTTCATAGCCTGCTTAAAGGCAGCGGAGAGCTTCTCGTAGTAGCCAGTCTCACTAACGTCACCATACTCGTATTGAGTACCCTTGGTATTGGTACAGCGAACGAGATAATGGAGCTGGGGTGTTGTTAACAGACTGTAGTCAATGTATTCAGTGTTTGTTGCCTTGAGGGCATCGAGGAGGCAGTCAACAAGAGTCGGTCCTGACGCGCGTGTATCACGGGCAAAGATGACGCGAGCAGGAGCAGACACGTTGATTTTCAGGTTGGCATGAAGCTTGTTGAACTCGTCTACAAGCTCTTCATCGGTTTTGGCGTTTGCAAAAGCTGTACCGTACGGTTCCCATGAAGCCTTATGCAGATTAGTAGGATTGCTAGGCAGAAGTCTTTTTCGAAGACAGAAAGGTGCCAACCTCGAGCATATCACCCTACAGTATGGCTCGGTCAGTCTTCTGCCTTGCCGTGGTTCCATAGCGTGGCTTACGTAGGGGTCTACAAGTTTAACTCCATTATCTTCTGGTGGATTGTGACTTGCAGTAATCATTACTCCAATGGATTGTCCATTCATCTTCCTGGACCTAGCTGATGCAAGGAGACCAACGCGAAACACAACAGAAGGAAGCAAATCACTAATGGAAACAAGCCTCACATTAGCTGTCTTTATTTTGGGATGCAGTATCAAGACTAGATGGCGATTGCGTTAGTACGTACGCTTTCATGCGAAACTAGGACATCATGAGCCAAAAATCCGAATTCGAAGGGGGGATGACTTACCCCGGCTGTGCCATAGGTGAAGATTCTGGCTGGCCTAGGGTGCTTCTTGGAAGCCTCGAGGATCTGCTGGTCGAAAGACATGATAAAGGAACGATAGAACTCCGAATAGAGGACTCGACAGGGGAGTGGTCAGTTGAGAGCTTTCGAGGAGAAGAAAAGTCACGAGAAAGGAAAAAGAAGAGTATGGCGAGCTCTAGGCACGCCTCCGCACTCCAATTTTTGGGCAATCCGATGTTCAAGTCTCCGTGAGGCGTGCATTACTAGGTACTTCGCGTGAACGGGCCTGATCGGGACTAGCTCGCTTATGCAGCAGAATGTTAACGGAGCTTCAATCATCTGCAGTTTTCTCGGAAATTTTACGACTGAGCAATACTCATGGACCGATTAAGAATATCTTGCTTTCTTTCATCACCTCTAGGAAGCGTACCGCTTAGATCAAAAATCCCAAATAGTCTCTCGCTATTGCAGCCTCTGCAAACTCCATCGCCCTTCCCATCTCAAATATCTCCGTTCTCGTCGACAACCTGCCTGCAAAAGCGCAAAAAAGAAGTGAAGAAAGCGGACCCTCGCATTCGTAAGCCAATCCATTAATCCCTTCCCGCAGTCGTTTTCTGTGTTCCTGCAGCAATTCCTCGAGGACTGACTTTTCGCGTCAAAGGAAACATCAGACACAACCTCGCTCATCCCGAAACCCCGCGGCCCTTGCGCTTCTCTCGTCACCGCCACCTTCGTCACTGGACCATTCATCGCGCATGGCATACCCACTTGCGTAACACGCGACGAGCCCGAGAGCTCGATCTCGAGCGGCAGTATGAGTCGATGAAGGAGGCCTGCGAAGCCTTGCGCACATTGGGGGAAGATGGGATTGGTTATACAATCGCTCAGGCTCCTACGCCCAACGAAGACGGGACCGTGGCGGAAAATGGGAAAGAAGGCGAAAGTCTGGTTGTTATAGGAGGGTCGGGGAGGAATGAGGGTGGCAAGGAGATGGGGAGGTTGTATCGATTGGCGATGGAAAAGAAGGGGATTTGGCAGGGAGTCCCGATTGAATATGCGAGGATACAGACTGATACGCCGGGTAGGGATGGGTGGGATCATGGCTGGAAGCGGTGACTTATACCAGTAAATCGAAGAGATGAGGTTTGACTCCACTTCTGTAATGTACTGTTGGACTTCGTCAGACTCATGGTTTGAACATGAGGCGCTTTTTACGTACTTTATGTACATATTTGCAAAGCGGCAAAGGACGCGAAAATTACACACAATTATCCAGTATGCGTACAATCCTTATCATTGCGACTCATATTTCATGAAATTTTACTAGAAAATAAATTCAATAGAATGCGAAATTCGCAATTCTAGTGCGGGGACTTTTTTTCTACACGCAACTTCGAACTTGAATGCAGTTGAAAGTGAATTGACCCCAGACTTTCAATTTGAACCGATTTATAGACTCCAGTTAATGTATTTTGCGGAGGCGGATTTGCAGCGAACCCAAAAAAAAAAAAGATAAAAAAGATAAAAACATACGATACCCCGTATTCGCTGCTGGTCACCCACGCAACTACTGACGAGGCGGCAACGTGCTTAACGTATCGAGAGCGGACGGGATCGAGTGCTTTCACGTTCCTATGATCGTATGTAGGAGGGAACACAATTCAAATTAATGATATTATTGTAATCTATTGGTTTGCACACCCTCTCCATAGTCCTTGTAGCCAGTATGCGGCGGGCATAAGTCGCCGAGCAAGCTTGACGCAATGTGTTTGAAGACCATCAGTGTTCCGTATGAAAATTTGGTTTCATTTGAATATTTCCAAAGAGACAGAAGAGCTTGTCTACGTATTTATAAAGCGTGGAAATTCCATAGCATGACAGAGAGTGTATTCGAGGGTATTACAGCCATCGTTATTACCACACTCGCATCGTTCGCTCAAGATATCAACGCCGTTTCCTCGCGTATCCCAGCAAGCTTTTTTAGAACACCAGAATTCCGACGTGTCCTACCGACACCAGCTTAGAGACCAAGCAGCTTTCCATTCGTACTCCTAGCAATGCAATCCGCCAAAAGAACTGTTCATAAAATAACGCAGCAGCCATTGCCTTCTGATTTATCCACACTGAGCAGCGCTGCCCTTGTTGCGGCTTCAAAGACGTCATCCACTCCGTCGCCCGTCAGACTCGAGCACTCGAGATACTTGCGAGCACCAATCTCTTCCTTCATGTCATTCCCTGCCTTGCTCGTAGTGAACTTCAAGCTCTTCTTGCGCATTTCCTCCTGTGCAAGTGGATCTTCGCGGAGGTCTTTCTTCAGGCCAACAAGAATGATTGGAACGCCGGGACATCGCTCTCGCGCTTCCTCGGCCCATTTATGTTTCACGTTTTCAAGTGAGTCCGGCGTGTCGATGGCAAAACCAATCAGGATGACGTGTGCCTTGGAGTATGCTAATGGTCGTAATCGCTCGTAGTCTTCTTGGCCCGCAGTATCCCACAGCGCGAGTTGGACCGACTTGCCATCGACCCGGCAGTCAGTTACGTAATTCTCGAAGACCGTCGGGACGTATCGCTGAACTGATGGTCAGCTATGATCAATTCGAGCAGCACCCGCGAACCATACAGTTGGAAAGTAGCCTAATGTGAAGACGCTAAGCAGACTGGTCTTTCCACAAGCACCATCGCCGATTATTACCAGCTTCCTGCGAATGAAATTTAGGTTAGAGAAATTTTGAGAAGAAGGCATTGTGCTTAAGTTCAAAGTAATTATGAAAGGCGGGAGGTAGAAAGAAAAGTAAATAAGTGTCTTGGTGGCACGAATGCGCCATGTCTTCCAAAGTTTCCACCCTTGCTCGGCGCGATGTTTTTGAAGCATTTGCTGCCAGGGCAGATGGTTCGGCCGATGGGTCAACCCTGTTCTAGGGCTATTTGAGGCGACATGCACGCTGAATGCGTGGGGTTCAGATGAGATCCAGGGGTTCTCGCTTCATGAAACAAAACCATCTCCTTTTAAAGCTCAACAGCCTCGGTCTTCCACTTGCACACTTGAAAAGACTGGAAAGAGCAACACAATTTTTACATGCAGGCTGGTGAGAAATGGGAAATAGCTCCATGCTTGCGTAGGGACTTCTGACTCCAGAATTGATTTTTTTCCAGCAGTTCAGGCCTGGCATGACGCCAGAACCACTTGAAACATAGACGGAAAAATATGGGTTATGTCCAATGCAATGCTGGGACCTGAGGAAACTTGGCGCTTACCTCCTCATCACGCTTTGCTCTTGTTGTGCCATTGCGGTAGTCCTTGCCAGATCAATCGGTGAGCTTTTGTGACGTGCAGGTCCAATTGAATGGCCCGCCCAGAGCAGTTGCTTGGTCTAGGTGGAGATTGAACTTGGCAAAGCGTCGATATGAGTGTCCTCGAAGAATTGGGGGCTTAGTGGTTTCTTGAGAGCTTCCTATCTTATTTGGACGAAGCCAGCCGGTCCGTCGTCGTAGTAGGACCGAATGTGTGGCGAGATGGACCGGACGAGATAGCCAGCCTGAGCGAGAAGCTTTCGTGTGTCAGCAGTAAGCCCATCGGCTTCAATGGAGGAATACGAGAGGGCGAACAACGTACGTAAAGTGTTCTGGTTTTGGCCCGACGACCCGACCAAGTCTTTTGCCAATCTCCAAGGCGTGCACCGAGCACGAGACAGCCAAGAAGAGCAGAGTAAAAAGAAGGCCGTGTCAGAGAGGTGAAATAAAAGAAGAAAACCCTGGAATATGCATATGCAGAGATTGGGAGCGGAACGAGGAGGGATCGGGATGGGGGAGGCGTGGGCGTGAAGGCTTGGGTGCTTGGGTGCTTGGGTTCGCGGGCAGCACCGCCTGATGCACTGATGCACTGATGCACTGATGCAGAGACAAACGGCCGACGCTGGCTCGGCAGAACCTGCCGATTCTCCGGCGCCTCAGCGACACCCAAGGAACCTCAGAAGGCTTCGATGTCACTTCTTGCCAAGCGGACCTTGTCCTTGGATGAATTCGCCCATTTTTCACACCCACGCCACACCTTTTCCCCGCCGTCCGGGCTCACCACGCTTCGTCTACGACCTCGACTGCATCACAAATACCTCATGAGCCTGGCCGGGACCGTGCTGTTGCGGAGTCGAGCCGGTACGTAGTCCGTGGAGGGGCTTCTTCCGCAGGGTGCTCGGGTCTCACCAGCGGCTCGCGGTGCTCATTCTCTCGTCAACACTGCGGAAGCATTCCTGCAGGGTCTTTCACAACGAGGTCCGCTCTAACTTCGGTCACAGATTAAACTTTTACATTCACCACCACCGCTCTACCACCCCGCCCGCGTCACCATGGCACAAAGCACAAAAGGCACCACCGGCCAAACTCTGGCAGACGCGAGTACAAGAAACGGCGTCGCGCATGCTGCCCCCTCTGTCAACCGGAAAAAGCAGAAGCGGAGGGAAAAGCAGGCCGCCAAGCAGGCAGCCGAACGATCTCAGCAAACCCACGCGCTGGACGCAGCCGCCAGGAATGGTCACGTATCACAAGGCCACAGCACCCTGAATCACTCCAAAACTCAACATGAAGCTTCACAACCAGAGCTTGACTATGGCGATGGCGACTTTGATTCGGAAGATCTCGAATTTGACCCGAATGAGCCCTACTCTATGGATGGCGACGCGCAAGCTTATTCCTCTGCACATGGATCCAGTCTTGTCGATGCGAATGGATATCCTGTCGATAGTGGCATTTCTTCGGACAAGAAATCGAAAAAGAAAAAGCGCACCAAAGGCGCTGCCCAGGACATTCTGTGGGAAGAATCTGCAGCCGGCTCAAACGCGGTGCCGTCCTCGCATATGCCAGCCCCACCACTCCACCCACCTACACTTTCGAACGATACTCTCCGAACAATCAAAAACTCGTCCAAAAACTCTTCCATATGGAATACTTCCATGGCAGAAGAGCGTGAGCGCATCAAAGCCTTCTGGCTGTCACTGGACGAAAAAGATCGGAAGGGTCTGGTCAAGATAGAGAAGCAGACTGTATTGGCCAAGATGAAGGAACAGCAGAAGCATTCGTGTAGCTGTACCGTCTGTGGGCGCAAGCGCACTGCCATTGAGGAAGAGCTTGAGGTTCTGTATGACGCATACTACGATGAACTAGAGAGTTATGCCGAACGTCAACAGTCCCTCGGCCCTGGAATGCCAATGCTGGCTCCGCCAAGGAAATACAGTCATCCGATGGGTCACATGACAGCAGCAGATCGAACCTATCACCCCTCCATGAATCGAAAGCGCTTACAGGACTTGGGCGAGGACGAAGTCGAGTCGGCTGAAGACGAGTATGAAGACGATGAAATCTTCAGTGGAGACGAGAGCGAAGAATATAGTGACGAGGATGCTGAAGAAATTCCACGGGGTGCTGCAGCAGACTTCTTCAACTTTGGCCAGAGCCTCACTGTGAAAGGTATGCTTCTCGTACTAACACTGCGCTGAGGGAGCTAATGCAGAAGCCAGGCGGCATCTTGACCGTTGCTGACGACCTTCTCCAAAATGATGGCAAGAAGTTTATCGAAATGATGGAGCAACTCGCCGAACGTCGGATGCAACGCGAAGAGGAAGCGCAGTTTGCTGCTTCTGGATTAGGCCATTCCTCTCAACATGGGTATACCAACCATCCGCCCGATGAAGATGATTTTGATGAGGAAGACGAAGACGAGTACGATAGTCAAGAAGATTACGAGGAGGAAGAGGATGAGATGGTTTGTGATCTACGAAACATTGCAGTACCCAAAGCTGATATATCAAAGGAGTCCATGACCGAAGAACAGCGCATGGAGGAAGGCCGACGCATGTTCCAAATATTCGCCGCCCGCATGTTCGAACAGAGAGTACTCACGGCATACAAAGAGAAAGTAGCAAAAGAAAAAGCCGATATGCTACTCAAGGAGCAAGAAGAAGAGGAGCGGCGTGCAGAAGAGCGAAAGGCCAAGAAGGCGCGTGACGCGCAGAAGAAGAAGGCTAAGAAGGACCTCCAGAAACAGGCTAAAGCGGAAGAAAAGGCCAAGAAGGATGCTGAAAAAGCCGAGGAAGAAGCTGCTGCGAAAGCCGCCGAGGAGAAGAAACAAGAGGAGCTGCGGAAGAAGAAAGATGAGCAGAGGAAGAAGAAGGAGGCTGAGCGTAAAGCTCTAGAGGAAGGAAAGGCGAAAAAGGAAGCCGAGAAGTTAAAGAGGCAACAGGAAGAGCGCGAGCGACAGCAGGAGGCTGAGCGTAAGGCACGAGAGCAGAAGGCCCAGGAAAAGAAAGCCAAAGAAGAAGCAAGGCGGAAGCAACGTGAGGAGCAGGAGGCCAAAGAGCGAGAAGTAAAGGAGCGCAAGGCTCGAGAGGAAAAGGAGAGAAAGGAGCGGGAAGCGAAAGTGAAGGCCGAGGAGGAGGCGGCCGCCGCAGCAGCAGTGAAGCCAGCGCCGCCTCAACCGCCCGCACTTCAGAAGCGTCCATCCCAGCAAACTGCTGTCGGTGCACCGCCTGGACTTCGTGGCTCTCCACAGATCGCGCCGGCTGTACCTAAAGCTCCTACTCCTGCCGGGCGGCCACGACAGACGTCCCAGCCGGTCTCTCATGGCTCGTCACCTGGAAACACCCAGGCTGGTCCAGCATCAGTAGGAGGCCCTCCTGGGCTATCAAACCCCGTGAATATGTCGTCGCAGCCAATGAGTGCTTCAATCCAGCAGACCGTGATGCCAAAAGCCATTCTCACGAAACAGAACTCGCATGCTGGAGGTGGACCGCAAGGCGGCCGAACACAACCAAACTCTCCAATTCAGCTTTCAGGCCAGGATCCTATCCACGGGAGCCCATTTGCGCAGCCATTCCCAATGAGTCCTCTTGCTGGCTCTCAGCCTCCAGGTATACCTGCCACGAACCAGCGTGTCCCAATGGGTTTCCCCCAGCAGGGTCCTCATCAGCCTTATCCCCAGCATCCCGGTTCATTTCAGCCCTTTCCCCCCGGTGGTAGCATGCGTGGACATCCTCCGGGAATGGGCGCTCCAAGCGTGCCACCATTCGGCCGAGGGTACCCTTTAGAGACTCCGCCAGGGCTTGGACAGCCTATCAGTGCATTTCCAAATCAATTTCCCCCACCTAGTAGCACCACGACTGCTCCTATAGGGCCGCCCGGACATTCCCGAACGAGTTCTGCCAGTGTCGATAAGAGCCCTCTTGATGGTGCAGGTGCCTTCGGTTCAGGCCAGTCCATGTCACGCCCCAATCCTATTCAGCGTCCTTCGAGTACGAAACCTCACCCAGAACCTGAACGCCATCCTCCACGACCTTTGGACGAGTCGGTTGATGAAATGGCACAAAAGATGGGAAGCGCATCGCTAGGCGGTGATGAAGATGAACCTGTTAACCTGAGCAACCTCGAAGCCCGCGTCCCTAATATGGCTCCCGGAGGACCACCTAGCCAAGCTCCCGGCTTTGGCATGGCTCCATTGGTCAATGCGCCGGGTGCACATGGTTTTGGCAGCCTTAATGGACTTCCAAGCATGGGCAACAATTGGCACCCCCCCGGATTCCCACACTCGAACGTAACGACACCGTCATGGGCTGCCTCCCCGAATCCTGCCAATTTGTGGTCCACAGGTCCCGGCAACAATGGCCCTCCGTCTTCATTTGGCACCATGGGTCCAGGTTCGGCGGCCTTCCAGAATCCACGGGATCGCCTGCGCCAGCTGCGCGTCAACGTCTGCCGGATCTGTCGACAACTAGACACCTCGCCCTCCAGTGCCCATTCTTCTAACGGCTTCCACGACCTCCAAGATATCCTCCAAGGCCTCAATACTGGCATTCCTCCGCAAGCACATGTCGGCCGTGACGAAGTCGTGGATATCCTCGACACCCTCGGCGATCCTCAAAACGGCGGCGGCAATTTCCAGATCAAGCAGGAAGGCGATCGCGTGCTCGTCAAGTACGAGAGCGACATCCATACGAGCAATTATGGTGTAGGACAGGGAGGTGGATCTCTCGCTGGACTGGGCCCGATTGCGAGTCCGGTGCAGCAGCCGTCGTCTCTGGCAGGAAGGCCATTCGCGCCGATTGGCAGTCAGGGCTTTTGATGCATCATATAGCATTGTGTAATTTTCTTTTCGAGTTGCTCTCTCCGATCCGAAGCAAGTGCTGCCGAGGACGCGGCCTTGTATTCTATAGCTCCCTCAGTCATTTGCATGGGTACGGCGAAACCGCATCGGCTTCGCGGGCTAGGGCATAGCTGTTTACTGCATCCAATCATGAATTCTTCTCAATGAGATCAAGTGATGAAGCTCGCTCCATAAATGGTGACAGGTTGATGCGCTTCGTGAACATGCGACAGAAGTAACGAAAGTGGACATTGCGAAGTAGCCGTTCTCATAATCTTCTTGTCTTTCAAAGGCAGGATGGCTCGCACTCTTGTTCCAGATGAAGTTTTATTTCCACAAACCAATGTGTCTTGTTAGTTGCAGCAGACGAGAAAAGAGTATCAGACGGACAGTATCTTTTCCAGCGTGATATCCATGAACGCTTCGGGGCTCTTTACTTATACCGGAATAAGTAAAAAAGAGCAAGACTTTCTGCTACTCAACCCAGGAACCAGAAAACACAATTCAAGCCTTTGCGGAAGCATAATTGGAGACCTCGCAGCTATATTCGCATGAAGAACATTACTAGAGAACAAGTTTCCAGGTATATCCAAAGGCCGTACTGATCCCAAGAGGGCCGAAATGTTCAGGTCAAGTTCACATAGCAAATTGTGTCAAGAACAGGTGAAATAAGTGAGTCTAGAACAAAGCATTGTCGACGCTATTATACAGAGCGTTCTATATGGACAATTCTATTGTAGAGCCTGCTATGTGTACCTTTAAGCCTTGAGGTGTGTGCCTTGCATATCCTCTTGAGCATCTTTAATCAGAAAGCTATACTTTCATTAGCACAGACTCAAACGCATGTGGGATCGCAGGATCTTACCTATACCACCAAATAGTTGGGCCCACAGTCCCAAGATGCCACAAAGCATGCGCATCCACCATACCACCCCAGGGCGGGAAATCCAAAAGCTCCAAGCTCATCGCCAGTACAATCCACGCCACGATCAAGCCTGGCCACGCCGCCCATTGCCTCTTCAGTTTCCGAAACCGATATATGCTGAAGGCGCTCCAGAGCACGTTCTGCAGAATTCCGACAACCACATTGGCTGCCATGTTGTATGTATAATCGAACCTCCAAAAGGACAGATAGGATATGTGCCCGAGGTACGCAAGGATACACAACGCGGTCCACACCCGGACCACGCTCGCCTTCTCGGGTCGGTCATCCTTGTCGAGCCGAAAGATACGGATCGGCGCGTAATACAGGCCGTAGAGCACGCTCGCCCCCGCCGCAAAATAGTCGAGCTTTTCGGTGAGGTTGAGATCGCGGGTATGAAAGATCATGCTGAAGATCCAGCTCGCGAGCCCGAAGTATCCGAAGCCCATGTAGTACTTCCGCAACGGATACTCGCGCGGGATCTTCTCACGCAGCTTTTGGAGGCCGTGGTCGTGGGCGAGGTAGTTCAGGAGGGAGAAGACGACGGAGAAGGGCTCTTGCATGCCCAGGAAGCGGTAGAAGGGCCATTTGCCGTGGAACTGCAGGACGGGCGCGATGTATTCGGGATCGCGGGCGAGCCGGTTGTCGGTCACGACGTGTTGACAGGTGTAATCGCATTCAGCAGGGCAGTCCCACAGGAGGAGCCGCCGTTGAAGAGCTATCCCGACTGTGAGCAAAAAGTGGCGTTTCGAGCATGTATGAGACACGAACGAATGTTTGCATTGCCGTCGGCGCAGTTGGAATCGGTGCAGACCTGAAGCTATGAGCTCCTTGTTCTAGGTAATGGGTTGAGCAGTAGATGTCACCTTTACGCAGTCTTTGAAGTCTGGCAACCTGTCCCCGAGTGAGGCATGTGCGATGCCGGGAAAAGCGAGTAGAGCTAATGCTGCTGAAAATACCACGGGCCTTGAAATCGTGCGACGGCCAGCAATTTTCATGATGAAAATTGAAAGGCGGCGCCTGAAGTTGCCGCGAGGGCCACCAAAATTGCAACCAGCAGCTGGACCCTCGCAACTCCTTTCGTCCTTCGCCATCAAATCCACAGTTTGCTGTCGGTTCCTTATTTAACCGTGACGACGCGGAAAGAGCACCCAAAAATTTTTGACGAAACCTTGAGGATAACTGCAGCACATTCTACTAGGACAAAAGTCCGTGCCCTTGGCTCTTTCTGATCTTGCCAAATTGATCCACCAAAAAGATAATGGACTCACGGATGATCGAAATCCGGACCTCCCGCAAGTGTGGACATGCAAAGCGGGCGCTCTACCACTGAGCCATAAGCCCAAGACTTTTAAAATTGTGAGGGAGGAATAAAATATATCTCTCAAGTTTCCTCGACCAATTGTAAAATTGAAAATCTGTATGGCAGTTACGATTTTCCTATTTTGCACCTGTGCAGTGGAAGCCCGTCGTTGAATATATAAGCGATGTTCTCGTTCTATTCAAACCATCCCAGCAAAGTTCGTTTCCTCTTTCGAACCTAGGCTTACCGTAGGAGCCATGAGCTGTGACTATGGTAAGTCGCCATGTGCTGTGGCTGTGCCAAACCTGATGAGCTCGGTTTGCCAAGCCTGACATGAATGAGTTGGCCCTGGGCCTGAGCAAGCCTGAGCACTGACCGTACTCTTCTTGACTAACCCAAGACTGGACAGCCTAGGCCACGATTTTTTCCTACACCGATTCCGTTTTTCGACTGTGCATTGGAACAGCTGTACGTTATTGGGGTACTCCCTATTCTAATTTAACAGATCCAGATACAAGCTATTAATTAGACACATCTTGAGCCTATTTACGATTTATAGTAATCGTTCACTTGGACATGGGGAGGCCCCAATCGTGATATGTCAGTCATGGACACAATAGGGGTGCACAGCCGAAAAAACGGAATGATTGAAGAGTTCGGCCTATGTCCTATCCAAAATCAAGCTCGAGAAAAAAAAGCGGGAGATAAAGAAGCGTATTGGGGTTGTATGGAAGAGCCGAAAAATGTTGCAAAAGTAAATTCTCTAGTCGACATGCTTGTTGATGGCCACAGTCTTGACTACGCAGAGGCCCAAAATCGTCGATTTCTCGATCATGGGTATGGTAAGGGTCGGTATCAACGAGGACATACAGGCGAAACACCCCGCGGTTCGGAGGCCGGTAGGCCCATTTTGATTGAATAGATATGCGATACTTAGCGACCGGTGCTGCGGCTGTTGCTACTGGGACAAAGGGGATCTTAGTTTCTTGTTGTTTCCTGTAATTTGCCGGTCGGAGCTCCCACCGTCTAATACCATGTACCTTACTCAGCTTTTACAATACACTTGCTTCACCACAACAGATAACTTTCTTCAAAAAACATATGAGTACCACATATATATTTTTAAAAGTCCACATTGTAATATCAAAACAGGTGTGATTAGTGGCCAGTGGCGCAATCGTAGGTTTCGACAGGGATGGCTTCTAACTTTCATCGGCTAATGCTGTGCAGGGCTAGCGCGTGTGAGTAAGTTAAAAAGTCGCCCCGGTTATATGATGACGTTGGGCTAATGGGAGAGCAAAGCTGTTATTATGACATCACAAGGTTGTGGGTTCGATTCCCATCTGGCCAGTAAAATTTCTTTTTTTTTTCCATTGTCAGAGCTTCAATTGCTTGTGCTAAGACTTTAAGCTAATATCAAAGAGTGAGCTAAAATCTAACCTTGGAAGCATACAGTGCAGTTGCGCGCTTGGCCACCCGGGTAAGGTGTTGCGCCAAGGTATTGACCATGTGCGTCAAGTATCTGCTAACTCCGAGCCACCGCTCTCATTCCGTCTAGCTTTCATCTTATCAAACGTGTCAAGGAAGCTCAGTCATATTATGATACCCACTATTTGTTCAGAAATTACTTTTGGCTTGGAGTCTCGTAGTGTGACCGCTATATTCGGACGAATGGGTTAACACCGAGTTGCGAGCATCAAACGGAGTACCACAAGTCCCGGTGCATCCGAGGAGACGCTGGCCGCCACGCACGGACCACTCATGGGTCGCCCAACAACAAATAAACAACACCTCGCTGGATTCTGAACTATTTTGATCAGGAATAACTCCACAACAATGTAAGCAAATCATTTCGCTATTGGCTTCAATCGTTTCTACGGCCTCAAATTATGGCTAGTCAAAATCGTGTATCAAAATCTGGCGCTCTAGAGCCAAATGAGCCGCCGGCAGGCAAAGTTCGAGTAGATCAAACAAACGCTCACACAACTCTATAAATTTACGTCATTTCTGAATATCAAAGTCTCAAGCAGGCCAAATAGAGCTAGAATCTATTTTATCTTAATTTATTAAGCGTTTTGTAGGCGCCTGCGCTGATAATTCTGAGCGCTTCTTACAAAAAACGTCCGTGCGTGGCGGCCAGCGGCAGCCCAAGGGATAACGCGGAAGGAAGCTGGACGCTTAATGTACCTGCATATTCCAATGCGCGTACGACCCTTTTGTCGGTACAAAGAGCTTGCGCTTGTCTTCCAGCTATCGTTGTCATTGCCCAGGTTCCTGTGTAACCCGGCTTGCGCCTGCTCTCTTTTGTAGTGAATGCTACCTAGGTATGGGCACATTTGTTCTTTGGTTGAATATTTAGAGCTGCTTCTATAGGCAACTGAAGGGCCATTACTCAGCAACCTGAAGCCAGTGACGAAATCTTCAGTAAGTTATCACGCTTTAATTTAGTCTTTACAGTTGGATATCCTGATCTCAAAGCCTTGAAGATATGAAGATGGCTATACAGCTCTCATGGCTGGCGGTGTTCGTGCTAAGTCTACTCTGCACAATCTCAAATGCAGGTCGAATGGCCGAGAGAAGTCGGCGTAAAGGTTTCACAGAAGCACTCGTCAACAACCTAAAGCAACCTAAGGTTCAAAGTCGAAAGAACATCACGGAGTTTCGGTTTTTGAGCGATGACACGGCTCGTACGTACTATAAGTTCCCACTAGGCACAAGACGAAACTAAGCTTCTCAGCTTACCAAGTCGAAAGTCTGCCAGACATCCCTTTCGACGTCGGCGAGTTGTACTCGGGGCAGATACCTATTGATATGAATAACGCGTCGAGGAAGTTGTTTTTCGTTTTCCAGCCCACTGTCGGCGAGCCTGTGGATGAAGTTACTATCTGGTTAAACGGCGGACCAGGTATACCAAAAACAGCCACTCCGGCGAAGAACTAGGAAGCTTACAACATTAAGGCTGTAGCTCGTTAGAAGGCTTCTTGCAGGAGAATGGCCTTTTCACTTGGACGTGGGGTCAATACTCTCCCACCATTAACCCTTATTCTTGGGTAAATCTCACGAATATACTCTGGTTGGTACCACTCGCAGCGTACAAGTCCATCGCCACTGCTTGAAGTTCACACCACCCACTAGGGTCGAGCAGCCCGTTGGCGTCGGTTTCTCGACCGGCGAGGTTACAGCTACCGACGAGACGGATCTCGCGAAAGATTTCGTCGATTTCTTCCTCAACTTTCAGAAAATCTTCGGCATCTCAAGTTTCAAGGTTTACGTGACTGGCGAAAGCTATGCAGGGATTTATGTTCCTTACTTTGCTGCGGAGATGATGGATCGCAATGATGAAGAGCATTTGAACGTCTCCGGTACCTTCGCTTATGCTTCTAACGAGCGGTTCCCAGACTGATATGAGGGCCTAGGTGCTTTGATGTACGACCCTTGCGTTGGCTCATGGGTGTATACTCAGGAAGAGGCGACTGCTGTTCCATGGATCCAACAGAACAACAACATCCTCGGATTCAATGACACTTTCCTTGTCCACCTCGATTCTCAAGACAAGCGCTGCGGCTACAGCACGTATCGCGATCGGTATCTGACTTTCCCCGCTTCGGGCATTCAACCACCCAAGTATTTCAACTTCACATCTGAAGCGGATTGTGACCTCTGGTCGCTCGCTCATAACGAAGCGTTCCATACGAATCCTTGCTTTAACGTGTACGAGCCGAACATACAGTGTCCGCTGCTCAGTGACCCACTTGGATGGCCAACGGACTTGCAATATCAATATCCGGGACTGCCAGTCTACTTCAATCGGACGGACGTCAAGAAGGCCATGCATGCGCCGCTGGATGTCAACTGGACCGACTGCAGTCCAACCGGGGTCTTCGTTGGTGACGGCGGCCCCGAAGACGAGGGCGATTTGAGTCCTGATCCGATCCAGTCAGTCCTGCCACGGCTGATTGAGAGCACTAATCGCGTTCTCATTGCAAATGGAGCTTTGGACTACGATATTATCACAAATGGCACGCTGATAGCGATCCAGAATATGACGTGGAATGGTTATTTGGGCTTTGAGCAACGGCCCACCAAGCCAATCGACATCAAACTACCGGACTTGCAGTACCAAGCTACGTTCGAGAAGAACGGCTTCGGAGGTATGGACAATCCGCAAGGTATCATGGGAGTTCAGCATTTCGAGCGAGGCCTGATGTTTGCCGAGACATCATTGTCGGGGCATATGGAGCCTCAATTCCAGCCGAGGGTCAGCTATCGACACCTACAATGGGTTCTAGGGAGGATAGAGGAACTCTAACGTTTTACTGGATATGTTCCGATGTCCTATCGGTGTAGACTTTTATTGGAACTGGGTTACTGATAATTCCACGTGATGTCCCAGGAGACCGGGCGTGGTTTAACGCACCGCATCGTGACACAATTGTTACAATCTTCCCCCTCTATAGCCTATCATCATATTATCTGAAGAGGTATTTACTATCTGGTCGATTCGCTTGCGGTGGTGGGGCAGCGATTGTATCATGCCTAGGGCATGCGCGTAATTTTCTGCGCCCAGTCGCTGAGCAGCTTTCGTGATATGCCTCCCTCTTCCACTCGTTCTTCCGCAAAGCACATCTCGAGATCCGAACTACTATACGTTCCAACTGTTCTCGTCATTCAGTCTTGCACTCTGTACTTTGTCTCGCTACAGCAACTTCTTTGAGCATTTCAGGTCGAAAAGAACGATGAAACTCTTACTTCGGGGGCTTGAATTCTGGCCAGGACTTAATGGCTCAGCCACCACAACTTATAATGTTGTTACAATCCTTCCTGTTCGGGATGGCGAAGCACTACTCCGTAGCTACGTATGGTAACGTCAAAATGCTTTCAGTCCATGAACTGCCCATTATCATAAAAAAGTCTCTCCACTCATATCATATTGCCTCACATTTCCCATTCGGTCGATCTATACTTTCGACATCTCCCTCTCAACTGCTTGTGATTTCTACTTTACATCCTTGACATCATAGGCAGCCGATCAGCCCCGCACTTTATTTTAACGCCGAGCGCTGTCGTGCTCAATTACCGGACACCTCTTGGGATTCAGCGAGCCTTCTCCGCACTTGCAATCCGGGCAAAGGCGGCAACTTGAAGTGCACTAGTTACGCCCATAACTAACACCGAATTTGTTGGAAACCACCACCGAGAAAAGATAGAGCCAGTGCCGGGAAGACCCTTCAGGACCGAACAACTCTAGGCCCTCGCGCCACAGATATAACACCTTTGATACGCCAGCTAGGGAGATTACCTTGTGCTCGCGATACCATCAGTATCAGGTAGACAATGTCGTGCGGCGATAGCAACGAGTTATTGAGGCCATCTTTCCTGCATTCGATAGTACCAGCAGTGATGACACGGTGGAGCCACTCCTCCATTCGTTCGGAGAGTGTTCCGCCGCGAGAATTTCGTCCTCAGTCGATCATGGTTTCTTCTCTGGATACATAACATGGCGCTCGCAGCACGCGAAGAAGCGTTCAACGACCCATCACGCTTCTCATAAAGCGTAAACCGAGACGACAGGAGGTCACAGGATCACAGATTAACGATCAGCACACAATCGTCCTTCAGAATTGAAGTCTATACCGGGCAATTTTAGGGGCAATGGCTTCAAAAATGGGAAGAGCAAAGGCGGAGAAGAAGAAGAGACACGCAATATTGTCCTAAGCCATGCGACATTCAGTCAACAACATGACAAAAGTCTAAAGACTACAGGATAGCCTCCAGGGGTCAGCTTGTATGGGTTGCCCATATCTGGATCACTGCTACTATTTTCACGAAGAGGACCAGTTCTGGGCCTCATTGCCAGCTTACCTCTGGCAGTGTCTTTCGCGTAGAGTTGGCGGAAAATTCTGACAAGGATAGCTTCCGCATGCACTATAATTGGTGTAGCTAACAGAGTTTTCATAGAAAGATAAGTAAAAGGTGAGCAACCTGAGCAGCAGAAGCTTAGGCAGGACCTAGTAATTTTGCTTACAAAGTCACGATACTACGCTAACTCAACCAGGAAGTGAGAGGAGGTCCGGGAGTTTATCGGAGGTATAAGCGGTATTCTAAGATATGTGAGATACCTTACTGGGGTGCCCCTGATTCCAGTTCAATAAGGTAGATCTAGCTGTAAGCTATGATCGAGACATCTGTAGAGAGTATACCATTATTACTACAACCACTGAATAGTAAGTTGGGAGGCCCCCAATCGGTATTTACTAGCTATGCCGCGTGGACAGCCGAAAAAAAGAATCATTGTAGCCCTCTCTGCTCTTGGTAGTCTCTTGTCCAGGATATTAGCTCTCTTTCCAAGGGGGGGTTCTTCGATATCACAGCTCGAATATATAACGCGAGAGCAAATGACTGTATCTGTCTCGAGAGAAATAGAATGATCCAGAAGTAGAAACAATCGTCATTCAAACACTAGACCAGTAGAATGATAGAAGCGTCTCTCTTCTAAAATTGTACGTGTCCAGCCTGCGGCTTTATACGCGAATTTCGTAAAAATCACATTTTAATCCTTGCGAAGATTTTCACAAGTTGCCCAAGTTCTTCCACGGCTCCGTGTCCTTTTTCCGAAGCACTTCCATCAATTTCCATATTTTCTCCTTCACTCGTCTGTGCTTCATTATCCATCATCATCCCGCCCTCGTCAAAGCCTTCATCCGATTCAGTTGCTTGAAATTCCGCAATGATCTCATCCATCCTTTCAGTTACCGTCTCCCAATCAATAGTGACTCCATGTTCAATATATCGTAGCTGATCGTGGATCAGTTCAAAGATGGCGCGCCACATATCTTGGATGGCTGGGGTGGTTTCTGCATCGTTGCACCGCGCCTGGACGAATGAGCTGGCCGCGAGCAAGATCGTGCGGTCGTCGTGGCAATCTGATGCATCGAAGAATTCGACACAATAAGGACAGTTGAGATCCTCGGTGGGAATTACGTGCTCCGAGGATATTGCGCTAGCTTCGTTTGATACTGGGGAGCTCATGGTGGGGAGGACGACGTGCAAGGGTTGCACGGGAGTGTAGGCAGCTTTCCGATATACTGGAGAGGTCAACAGACGCTTGAAGAGCGCAACCATAGAAATTTTCGAATAGCGCGAAGAATGTGCTCCTTTGCAGGGCCCCGAGGAGAACGATACCGGGAAAGCTTTCAAATACAAGACTTTAGCTAAGCAAAACATTAATGAGGGAGTCCACTTACCCAATACCAAAGCGTCGCTGTCGTTAAGCCCGCCCAAAGAAAGTGTGAGGATGAACGAATAGCCTTGAAAGTCGTTTCAAGCAGTGAGGTTGGGTGTGATTCATTGTATTGGCACAATCAACACACCTCGTTGTGTCACCAAAGTCACAACAACAACGCGATGAAGGATATTCGGGAATCAACCTCGTCTGACCATGATCAAGAAATTGTTTAGGCCTCAGTCATGGCCACAAAAGCTTCAAATTTGTGTGTATCCTTGAAGGGATCGCAGGACCGACTTGAAAGGGCCATAAGCAGCGAGCTGCTGTCAATGTTATCGCATAAGGCTCGCTATGGTCTTTAATCATCCAGTCCGATCCAAGGCTATGTCTTCCACTCTCAGTAAGCCGCTTCCCATTCCGGCTGCCGCCCATCCACCGCAGTGCAAGTTCGGATTCCATGCTAGTGCTGTGATAGTCGTCTTCTCCTCATGCACTGTTAGAACATTGATTCCTGTCTCTCCCCTTTCCCTCCTCGCATCTAATTCCTTTTTGGTGTCCTTTGCGCCAGCATTCTCAACCTTGAACCCATCACTAAACCTAACCACCCCGCCGGCGTCACCACCGAGCTCACGGGCATGGGACGTAGAGCTGGAAAATTCGTGCTGAAACCATTTCTGCGAGAAGATCCGTGCCCTGGAATCTTGAATTCGTCGAAGAGGATTAGTGGCAACGACGCTACCATCTGTGAGCCCAATCAATACGCCTGAGTGGACCGGACTAGTGATGAGGGTCTGCGATAAGTGCGAGGGAGCGGAGAGCTTATTCAAGGTCATGGATGCGAAGAAACGCCGGATAGGAAATGAGCGAAGGTTCGGGCCCTCATCGCATGTCAGCAGACATTGCGAAGTTTCGTGCCATGCTATGTTGGCTGCTCCGAGACGAGATCGCATCGACTCCACACTGTCGGACACTGGCGCGCGAAGGTCAGTCATTCGCAGGTAACCGGACATCGATGTCGTAAAAAGTATGTGCGGCCGAGACGGATATCCAGAGGTAATATTCAATATGTACGTTTCCGAGATGGGTTTGAAGAACCAAGGACGAGGTGAAGGGGACTTGAGGCAGTTGGCAATGTTGAAGATTGCCACGAAGCCTTGAGCAGTAGAGGCTGCGATATCAAATGTCGAGAGCCATGCAAGGCTAGTGAAGACACCATTGGGAGGACGAGCCTCGAAAGCGACAGATCCAACGTGGGCATATTCGGTACGTTTCGCTGAGGTAGTGTAAGAGACATCAATCACTCTGAGAAGGCCGTCTGCCCATATGCCTGCGAGCAAACCAAGTCGTTTGAAGCGTGAATCTTCAGATTCTTCTCTATCAAGCATTGGACACCACTTGAACGTTTTGACATCGCCCCAATCCGTGCAAAGCACAAGACTTAATCTTGGGACACAGGTGGAATCAATGGCCCAACTTCCATTTTCAGAGACGGCTTTAGCGCCAAACGACCAAATCTGCAAGGATGCTGGAGTTGACGCTCGAGGTGCAAATGCAGGAGGCTCTGGTGCTTCAAAGGGCTTATGAGTGGCGTAGGGACCAGCGTTTTCAATAGCCACTGCCAGATATTGGGAGGAACCTTGTTCGTTAGGTACCCAGTCAAGACACTGTATTTTTTTCCCTCCCAGATCCATCACCCAACCTCGCCGATCCAAGGCCTTTGCCTTTACTGGCTGCGAACCGGGTTCGGAACCATTCTCAGATTGCCATGGCTTTGATAGATGAAGAAACTCACCCCACTTCAGGCGCTGCATCGTGCGGCTTCCTGGGCCGATGAAGAATGTTTGAGCTGGACTGTCGACATCCATGTAGTGTCTGGCCTCTTCAACAGCTAGATTTTTGAAAGATTGCTTCTCCTGGAATCTATCTCTACCATTCTGATCATAATACCATCGCCAACCTTCATCCTTCTCTCGCTCTTGCATTTCTGAGGTATAGTGGAAGCTCCGACGCATGCCGCCACAGCCGTTCCCACTCGAGGAGCGACTTGGCAAAGTTGTGTCATTGCTCCATTTGTCTCGAGCCAAAAGGTAAGGGATAATATCGTCAGGGTTCAGTCCAAAGGTTTGCTGCATTCGAACACCTTTACCGACGGATCTGTTGAAATCGTCCATTCCTCTGACGTGTACTACGCCGCCATCTCTGTTCGCTCCGGGGTGTGCTGTGGACTTTGTAGGGGGCCTTTTCCGCTTATGAGTACCTACGGTCTCTCTTGGACCAGATGTTTCAGAGCCAATGATCGATATATCATCGTCCAAATCCTCCTCATCGAGCTGCTTCGACGCGTCGTCCGCACTACCTTCGTTCAGTGATAAATCATTTTCGTCTTCTGCCTCTACTGGTGATCCAGGAGCCTGATCGACGTTAAACTCGGCATCTCGCTCGCTGGCAACATTCTTTGAGGCATCCTCTTGGGAATCAGAGCCAATGAGCTCTTCGAGGCCGTCAAAAGCGTCAATGCTGTATTTCTTATTGGGTTGGCGCTTTCGCGCAGACCTCCGGGTCGATGTCTTTGGAACTGCCATCTGAGCGACAAATTGGGATGTCTAAATAGAGACGCGAAGGTTCAAATACGATGGTGATATCAGATTCGCCTAGCTGAATGTGAGAGCTCTCTGCTACTCGTGAATTTCACCCAACATCGAAGTAAAACAAATATTTGCCCGACATAGGCGCACCTCGGCTCTTTAAACAAGTAGTTGAGTGACCTTTGAGGGAAATATGGGCATATTGAAGATCCAAGATGACTGATCACCTAGCTTTCGCACGAAGAAAAATTCGAAGGTACCCACGCATGCAAGGCGATTTGCTATACGATACTAGGCTCTATCACAATTCCCAACATGGCTCCAGAAAGGGCACTGGATGCTCATTCCATAGGTACCTGGACCCCAGAGTCTTCAATCACGGAGAACGAGCATCGTACCGCGAAGCGCAAATTAGCTCCTAAAAAATAAGGTGTGGCCCAAGCGCATGACGTCTCTCACAGATCTGGACCTGAGAACAGCACAACACCGACGAGATATGACAGCCTCGGCCCCTGCTACCTGATGGCGTTGGGTTGGTTTTGCGGTCTTCAAAACATTACTCTACCTGTGTAGATCCCCGAAAACCCTTTTGACCCTCGTCGAAGTCCACTGCGCGACCCAATCATGGCATCTGTTCCACCTCGGCCAGCGTACTCACAGCGCAGGTCATCGCCCTCAGAACAAACCTCCAACCCCCCGGCTGGGCTCTCTCGCACTCCTAGTCATGATATCACTACCGCCTCAGTCGATTCACAAACAGTCCTCCTCAACAACCCTGAATCACAAAATCGCGAATCAAAGCCGTCGGATCAGCAGACCACCACGCCAGAAGCACAGTCAGCCGAGGAACAGGAAGTTCGAAAATGTTGGATATGTATGGGAGACGAGACAGAAGATACACCTATGGCTGGAGCTTGGAAAAGTCCATGCCCATGTGCGTTGACAGCACATGAGTCTTGCTTACTGGATTGGGTTGCAGACATGGAGGCGCCTTCATCAAGCAGAAACACCGTCACCTCGTCAAAGGTACAATGTCCTCAGTGCAAAAACGAGATTGTTTTATCAAGACCACGGAGTCTTGTGGTCGAGGGCGTGAACGTGCTTGAGCGCGCAGCAGCGTACGCTGTAGCACCAGGCGTTGTAACGGTTCTTGTCTACACCATCGGCCAAGCATGCGCGATCCATGGCATCAATACTATTTATTCGATTTTTGGAGCAGAAGATGGCGACAGAATACTTGGATCAACGTTGACTAGAAAACCTATTCTTACCGGCTACCGAGGTTCCCTACTTAACCATGTCAAATACGTCGCGCAGCAGTTCTCCGAAAATTGGAGGTCGGAAATTGGACTCCCACTCATTCCAGTTGTTCTGATCATGTCTCGGATGTCTTTTGCAGATCATTTCTTGCCTATACTTCCGGTCATGTTCTTCGCTACCAGAGCAGATACCCCTGACTCAATGGACTTCTCACATTGGCCACCGAGTGCAGCTCTTTCTTTCGCCGCATTACCTTACGTGCGAAGTATGTACAACGCATACTACGATCGCTTTTGGGCCAAGAAAGAACTTGAATGGCTTAAGGAAGTCCAGCCCCGACTTGGGCAAGACAACAATGGCAACGACAACGGAAATGCGGAGCAGCCCCCGAATGACGATGATGACGACGTACTGGAAATAGACTTGGGGATTGAAGACGATGACGGTGGTGGCGGTGGTGGTCTGTTCGACGGATGGAATGACGGCGGCGCTGCGGAAGAAGTCTTGCGAGATCAGGATGCCGCACGGCCAGCTCCACCTTTGGACGCACCTCCTGAAGATACTGAAGGCTTAGCTAATGCCGCAGCCGCTGCGGCAGCAGCAGCAGCAGCAAATCAACAGCAAGGACCGCGGAACCAGCGGAATCGACAGGCTGAAGGAGGTCAGCAGGGAGACCGCAATAATCGTCAGCCTCGCCGTCGTGAGCAGCGTCTTCGTATGTCACTGCTTTCTATTGCTTCGAAGTTCCTCGGCGCTCTCCTCTTCCCCACCGTGTCATCCACCATGGGGGAGCTACTCCGTCTCAGTCTTATCCAAAGCCCTCTCACTCGCGGTTTGGTTACCGCGCCGACGGTCGCAGGAAAGTCAAAGCCAACGGGACTGCTGCAATTGAGGTGGGCGAGGAGTCTGATAGGTGGCTGTATGTTCGTGGTCGTGAGGGATGCGATTATGTTGTATGTACGGTGGAGGCAAGCGAAGGCACATAAGGACAGGAGGGTCATGGATTATGAGGAACTTCTGAGAAAGGGGATGGTGAAGGGCAAGGACAAAAAGAAAACCTCTGGATGAGACACCCCAGCCGGAGCAATCCAAATGACAGAGCGATGAGAAATGGCGTTGCGGAGTCTCAAATGGGCCTTGATAGGCTACCTACTTCCATCTACATAGCTTGACTGCCATGGTGAATCTCATCTTTGTTGGATGAGAACGAGGATACCCTTGCTGCTCAATATACCATATATATATCGCCTCCTGAAATCCTGTCAACAGTATCTAGAGCCTAAAGGAACCCTTCTCAATGCAGACGCTATTCGAATATGTTCCATGCGCAGTTCTAGTAGTTGTCATTGTCACTGGATACACAGTGTTATCCGGCCTCGTCGCACGAATGATCTTTTTCGCTAATTCGCCGAAATTGAAAGACCCCTAAACTAATATGGGAACGCGTTCAAGGACGATCCCGTTCACATTTTCACTAAATCAGGACTCAGCCAAGTTGCCAGAAGCAATAGGTCAAATTCCATCCTACCATTGCGCGCACCGACCCCAAGGAAGTTTGCGTGACACCACGATCAACAAGACTCGTAAAGTACAACACATCGTGACTCCCATGCTGCCTTTGTTTGAAAGAGCCAGAATTTGAGACCGGCCTTGATGCTTCTAGAAAACTGCCTGAATGATAGACCTTTGGCACAGCTAGCAATTGCAAGACTCAACTCAGGGCAGTGTATCACGCTTGGGACCGGCCCGATTCTCAAGAAGGTTTGAGCATGCACAAACTCATGCATCATCAAATTCTATCCAAAAGGCATCTTCTCCTTTGCTTTGATGCATTCGGAACTTTATTCACGCCCAAAGCCCCAGTTGCCGAACAGTACGTGGAGATAGCTCGTCTGCATGGCCTATCCGGATTTAACGCCGACCAGGTAAAGGATGCTTTTAAGAAAGGTGCGGTGAATTGTTCTTCTTTCTCATGAGTCTGCTACAACCTGCTAACTCCGGATTCGCAGCCTTTAAGGAAGAGTCAAAAGCGAGGCCTAATTATGGTAAAGCCGTGGGAATGGCCGCACCTGAGTGGTGGGGAAACGTGAGTCTCTTGTTGAATACTTTCGAACTGAATTCACGTACTCTATAATTACAATGATTTATGGCGCTCACTCTATCGGTCAGATAATCAAGAAAACATTTCAGCCCTTCCTCAAGGATGCAACCTTTCCGTCTGGACTTATTCCGGATCTACTCACCCGCTTCTCTAGCAAAGAGGGTTACAGATTGTACCCAGACGTAATTCCATTCTTCGAAAGGCTTCGGAAGATTAAGAAAGAGAATGGCGACAACCCGAATCTGTGGCCCTGGCAACGAACCACTGTGGGCATCATCACCAACTCTGATGATCGTGTACCTTCTATCTTGTCATCTTTTGGATTGAGGATTGGATCGCGCTTTCATCAGAATTCAAGTCGATGGCAAATGGAAGACGAGGCCGATGTCGACATCGATTTTATTGTGCTGAGTTATGATGTTGGTGAGGAAAAACCACACCCAGATATCTTCCATGCGGGTCGTACAGCAGCTCGAGCTTTTACCAAGTCGGAAGATGAGGAGAACCTTGCCATGCTCTATGTTGGGGACGAGGTCGGCAAAGACGTGGTAGGAGCTATTGATGCTGGCTGGGGAGCCATTCTTCTTGATAGAGACCACGTATACGAAGAGAGTGAGAGGGGCATCCTGGCCCGCGTCCAAGGAAATACAGGGGATGCTTGCTCTGAGGTAGACGTCCCTGTAATCCGAGATATCAACATCATTGGACCACGTCTCGAAACTATTTGGCGAGAATCCAAAGAAAGCTTGCCGCTCCGGGTGCAGACTGCGTGAGGCAAAAAGAACCAGTGGAATCGAGAATGTAGCTACTTTCAGATTATCTCCGTAAAGCCAAGATATCAGCAACCTTAACCTCTCCTTTGCCACCCCATCCAGCAGGTCCACTCTCAACCTCTGGACGCACCTTCACATACCAGCCCCACGCCCTGCGATCAAGCTCTGAGATCTCGAGATGCGGTGTCCAGGACTGGTATAACAGATCAAGCGCCGAAAGGAGAATGCCGAGATTCCGTTCTTTGTCCGCCGCTACTTGGGTTCCAGAACGTTTCTTCTTCCCCTCGGCGCCTTCGCCAGATGACGGAGCAATGTCAAACGAGCGAAGAAGACATGATCGAGCTGATTGTGCCGTGTAGATAGGCATTTGCCCTGTCTTTCCGCTAGATTTCTTCCATGTTTCGAGATCTAGTCCCCACAATGCTGGCTCGGCGTCAGGCTGGGACTCGGCGGTTGCGCTAGGTTCAGCTTCGTCTGTAGCTGTATCTACGACATCTTCCCTCCACTTGTAGTCCGGTCTCTTCATCACTCTGACTTCTCTCCCCATAACTTTGACGACAGGTTGGCCATCGCCCCAACCTTCGTCTTCCGCGGGTTTCCCGGTCTCGATCCCCAGGCTAATAGCTTTGCTTTTGCTGTTGGCGCTGACCACCGCTTGTGCCAAGCTCAGCCTACTTGATAGCGGCTGGTTCGGCATAGTATATTTGAGCAACATGACAGCAAAGGCGAGGACGACCGGTGCTCGATTAGTAAAGAGCACATTCTTTCCCAACTGTTCTTCGCTATCTGATGAAGTTGGCAACGCCAGGGATTCTTCGATTTCAGCGGGCGTGGAGGACTCATTAGAGCGATTTTTCTGTTTTCGCTTCTTAGAAGGGGAGTCGAGCTCCGCATCGGTCGATCCTCGCTTTTTCGATACCCGTTTGGCGGCATTGAGAACTTGTTTTGCTTGTTTAGGATCCTGGAAGATGGTTTGGACCTCCTCAAGCGTAGACTTGGCGATCTCGTCTGAGCTGTATGTTGAGTATTAGTAAATTCTCTAATCTATCTCTCAAAAGGTGAAGCAGGACGTGGAAATTTGGTGGTCACCTAGCTGACCGGAGATTTGATAAAACTTGATTCTAGATGTTTCGGCATTGCAGGTCATTCATTGTTGGACCGCACCCATTATTAGAGCTATCAATACGATCTCATTGCCAGCTTTGGTGTCTAGGCAATGTTCCCCAGGCCAAGGCGTACGGTCTACCGGGGGAAGCCCCGTTGTTTTTACAGCCAAAGTAGCATGAACAAGTCAAACTTGATAACTCAAGAAAATAATTGCGGGCAGGCGGGATAGAAACACAGTTCCCAGCTTCTGTTTGCCAAACCTACCTTGTTAGCCATTTTTTGAACCCAGCTTTCTGCATCTCCTTCATCTTCTCGATACTAATCATTGGTGGTATTTTCGCATCCCGAGTCAGGAAGAGCAGCAATGCGGAAGTCTCTCTGTTTTGAGCCATAGTCGAGAGGAATGATATGACAACTATGGAGAAGCGACTGTGAGCAGATCACGGACTGGCAATAGTGGTGAAATTAAGTAATTACCTAGGCATGCGCGGCATCCTGTCGATCTGTCGCATGTTGCATGTACTTAAGATCGGAAACCGGGTCAAAACGTTGGCCTCCTCCGAGCTTGCTTCCGCTCAATCGTCACAGTGCCTTTGATCGCGGTAACCTTCCACTCTCAATGCTCCCGCCCAAAATTTCACCGTCATTTCCAAGTCAGTACGGCCACTCGAATTCTTCTAACGTTCGTTTCCTCCTCCTCCAGTGAAAATGTCGGACCAGTCCACGGTCAAAGAATTCCCAGACGTCAGCGATAAACTCAAAGCTGCCCCAAAGAAGTCCCTTTTTGAGCGTCAGAAGGCCGAAGCGGAAGCGAAGCGCTTACGTGAAGAAGAGGAGAGTAGAGCTGTACTTGACGACATCGTCAAATCCTTGGATGACGATGCCGAAACTCCGGAAATGGGAGGTTTCAGAGGTGGAGCACCGCCGGGAATTCCCCCAAGGAGACACTTTGCGCCTGCTGCATCAAAAATGAAGAGCGGCCCGGGAACTTTGGGACCAGATCCGACCTTTTCTCGGAAGCGCGGTTCAGACGGATATCTAAAAGAGCAGGAAAGAGGGCAAAGACTATCGGCGTTCGAGAGCTCGTCTACGGGACCGCTGGATGTCGCGTCCGCTTTTCGAGAGCAAGACGACATAGATGAGAGGACTGAGGATGCAAGAGCTGTTGATAAAGCAGCGCCGAAGCCAACAATTCATCTCTCATCGCTGCCGCCGGGCACGTCGCATGCTGTCATCCAGGGCCTGATACCGAACAACCTTGCAATCGATGGAATCAAAATTATACCTCCCACCGCACCTGGATCTCAGGAACGGAGATCACTTTCGGCCATCGTTACTCTCTCGTCAGATACACCTGCTATGGATATTGATACTGTTGTCGGTCAACTCCAAAATCGTTACCTCGGCAGAGGCTACTACTTGTCGATCTCTCGACATCTGTCGTCGGTCACTCTGGGCAGCAATCTTGGAGCGAATTCTGTGATGATGCCCACTACAAAGCTCCCCTTCAACGCTAAGCAAGTACAAGCCGGTCCGTATGGCTCACTGAATCGAGCTCCACCTCCAGGTGCAAATAGAGGCTTTGCTCCTCCACCTTCATTTGCACCTTCCGGACCCGGTCAATTTAATAGGGCACCGCCTGTGCAAGTCAATGTCCCTCTGCCATCGAAGATCCAAGAGTTAAAGCTTATTCATAAGACGATCGAAGGCCTTGTTACTCATGGCCCCGAGTTTGAGGCCCTGTTGATGAAGTGTGGGAGAATACAGCGTGAAGAGAAATGGGCCTGGCTCTGGAATTCGAGAAGTCCGGGAGGCGTGTATTACCGATGGAAGCTATGGGAGGTTGTAACCGGAGACGGAACTAAAAGTAATCAGAACCAGTATGTACAGGAACCGTTACGGCAAGTATTCGATGATGGGCCTCCATGGAAAGCACCTGATGGTAACCTCCGTTTTGAATATGCTACATACCTCGATGAGTTTGCGTCAGATTCAGATTACGATTCTTCCGACGAAGAAGACTCAGATGACGAGCGAATTGCAAGCAGACATCGAGATCATATCGGTACCGAGACTAGTGATACAGCGCTTGACGGCGAGGAGAAGGAATATCTGAATCCTTTCGAGAAGGCAAAATTAACACACCTCTTGGCTCGACTCCCAACATCTACCGCTCGGCTTCGGAGAGGGGATGTAGCGCGCATCTCAAATTTTGCCATCAGTCACTCGGGAGTTGGGGTACAGGAAATCATATATATGCTTGTCTCGAACATTGAGACACCGTTTGCTTGGACCAGCGCAAATGTCAATCGAAACCTAGGCAGCAGTAGCGATGATAGCGATTATGATGACGAAACAGCCAGAATCAATGAGAAAGAAAAGGAAAAAGAAGATCCGAGCTCCGCAAAACTGGTTGCCCTCTACGTTATCACTGACCTTCTTGCCAGCTGTGCCAACGCTGGTGTCAGGGGAGCATGGCGATATCGCAATGCCTTTGCTCCTGTTCTCGAGAAGCGGCATATTTTCGAGAACCTTGGAAGGTTGGAAAAGGAGCTACAATGGGGACGGATCAGGACAGACAAATGGAGGCGAGCTATTGGCGCTATTTTCAATGCTTGGGAGATGAATAGCGTATTCGACGCGAAAAAGCTTCAGGGCTTCAAAGATGTCTTCGAAAAGCCACCGTTGACAGCGGCAGAAAAAGCAAAGGCAGAGAGGAAGGACGAGGAGGAGCAGGAGAAGGTCCAAATAAAGAGCATGTGGAAGAGTGTAGAGGATAAGCAACAAGAAAATGCGCCGTCGGATGAGGGCAAACTAGATGAGCAATCTATGGAGATGGATCGTTCAGTAGAGAGGAACCTGGATATTGAGCCAATGGAGTTGGATGAAAGGAATGACGTTGTGATGAGCCACGAGGACGTGGATGGTGAAGCAATGAATATCGAGGAACTCGCTGAATTGGAATTGGCAAAAGATGAGCTGATTGAGCTCTTGGAGGAAGAAGAATCTGCGGAGCTCGAAAGTTATCAAGAGAGTCCTACGGTGAACGGTGATGAGAAAAAGCCGGAAGAACCGGGGAACGAGCAGCAAGACAGTAAGCCTGATGACAACATGGAGGGCGAGACAGCAGCCGCGAGGGCGAAGAGGAACAGACCGAAGGCGATAGATATGTTTGCTAGCTCAGATGATGATTAGCGTCTCTGCACATTGGCTACTCAGATCCATAGGCAGGAGTATCAAGCAGTTACAATTTCACTCATCCTTTGGCGTTGAACGTAAGAACCTGCTGTGATTCGCATCGATCAGAAAATCTTGGCGAGTCACTTTATACATGTGCCGACTGCACCGCTCTGAAATATGCTCGGCTCAAGCTGACTGTATGAGATGCGAATGACCTTCCATTCCTGCAGGGTTGAGTACCTGTATATCCTATTTCGGTAAAGCCGAAGAACAGCCGAATCGGTATCCCAAAGAGTTGATCGAGGTCCTCAATACACCGAGCGCGTGACTTACCGCCAGCACTGTCGCTGGGCAGCTTTTCGGTCTCTTCCATTATTTCTGTGAATACTTAATGAGCTTGGCGAATGGCTCGGAAGCTATCTCGCATAGCACATTTGAGCCTTCAAATAAGGCTTAATATACAGCTATGGCTTCGCTCATACCCCTCCCTCTGAGGGAAGCTCTTGAAAGATGCAATCACGACTTGCGATCAAAGTGAGAGCTTGACTGGAGCTTTCATCATCCTCTATTTACTAATTTGAAATAAGAAATGACGAAGTTCGGAAGCGAGGCGCCATTGAACTTCGCTCAAGCCTGGAAACTGCTCACCGAGGTAGGATCAACCTTATGACTTGCGTAATTTGCATACATTGACATGAAACATAGATCTTCAACCCGCGCCATATCAGACCTACTATTCAGAATGCCTCAGTCGTGTCCATACTCTCATCGTACAAGGCAATGATACCCATGAACGGATCGGAGGCATATATGCCCTCAACCAGCTCATCGATTTCCGCGGCGATGACCCCGCGCAAAAGACTACGAGATTTGCCGGCTATCTGAGGGCTGTAATGAGAGGGAGCGATACTAGTGCTATGGTCGTTGCGGCGCGGACATTGGGAAGGCTTGCTACGCCTGGAGGAGCTCTTACTGCTGAGCTTGTTGAGGCAGAGGTCAAGAGTGCCCTTGAATGGCTACAAATTGAGCGACAGGAAAACAGAAGATTTGCGGCAGTACTCACATTGGGCGAACTTGCTAGGAATTCGCCCACGTTACTATACCAGTGGGTTCCGCAGATATTTGAGGTCATATGGGTGGCTTTACGGGATGCAAAGGTTCTTATCCGAGAATCTGCTGCAGAGGCCATTAGTGCTTGTTTCGAGATTATCGCTGCCAGAGACTCCCTTCTTCGTCAACAATTCTTTACAAGGGTGCATGATGAAATTCGGAAGGGCTTCCAGATGAATTCAGTCGACACCATCCACGGCTCATTGCTTACCATGAAGGAGCTTTTACTAAAAGGGGGCATGTTCATGCATGGCCAACGGTACAAGGATGCATGCGAGATTGTTCTCAATTATAGGGATCATCGAGACCCTCTCATCAAGAAGGAAGTCGTGGACCTCATTCCTATCCTCGCCAGCTATGCGCCAAATGAGTTCGGCACAAGCTATCTACACAAATTCATGCTACACCTCCAAGGACTTCTCAAGAACGAGAAAACACGGAACCCAGCCTTTATTGCAATCGGAAAAATCGCGAGTGCCGTTGGTAGTCAAATTGCACCCTACTTGGACGGCATTCTAGTCTACATCCGGACTGGACTAAGTGATAAAGCCCGGAATAAGAATACTCAGGAAGCGCCAATATTTGAATGCATCAGTATGATCTCTATTGCGGTCGGCCAGACACTCAGCAAGTATATGGAAGCGATACTGGATCCAATCTTCGCTTGTGGACTGAGCGATTCACTGACTCAGGCACTTGTGGATATGGCGCACTACATCCCACCCGTTAAGGGCTTGATTCAGCAAAAGTTGCTGGATTTGCTAAGCCAAGTCCTGTGTGGAAGACCTTTTGTATCTCTGGGCAGCCCAGCGCACGCTGGGTCACTCCCGCCCATATTTTCCCGAGACCAGAAAGATCCCCAGGAGCTCAAGCAACGGGAGGCTGAGATTGCCCTTGCTCTCCACACTCTCGGCAGTTTTGACTTCTCCGGATACATACTCAATGAGTTCGTCCGCGATGTGGCAATCCGATACGTTGAAGACGATAATCGTGACATCCGAAAGGCCGCAGTCTTGACGTGTTGTCAACTTTTTGTTCGAGACCCCATCGTTCATCAAACAAGTCATCACGCTATACAGGTTGTAAGCGATGTTATTGAAAAGCTTCTGACTGTCGGAGTGGCCGATCCAGACCCTGATATCCGTAGAACGGTGCTCTTGTCCTTAGATGCGCGCTTCGATCGTCACTTAGGCAAAGCTGAGAATGTTCGAACTTTGTTCCTATGTTTGAACGATGAAGTCTTCAGCATCAGAGAAGCGGCAATGAACATCATCGGGCGACTTACGGAACAGAATCCGGCTTACGTATTTCCTTCGCTGCGCAAAGTTCTCATTCAGCTCCTGACTGAGATGGAATATGCTAATAATCCACGGAACAAAGAGGAGAGCGCAAGACTAATCAGCGATTTGGTCTCGGCTTCGTCTAGATTGATTAAGCCTTATGTGGATCCTATGATTGCCGTGTTGCTTCCAAAAGCTCGGGATCCCAATTCGGATGTCGCGTCGACGACACTCAAAGCCATCGGCGACCTCGCAACTGTCGGTGGTGAGGACATGAAACAGTACATTCCCGAGTTGATGAAAATCATCATCGAAAATCTACAGGACCTGAGCTCCGAATCCAAGCGTAGTGCGGCATTGCGAGCACTCGGTCAACTGGCGAGCAACTCTGGCTATGTCATTGAGCCATATGTCGACCATCCGGAGCTTCTTACGATTCTGATCAACATTGTCAAAACCGAGCAGGCAAACCCGCTGCGGCGAGAGACAATTCGACTTATGGGTATTCTGGGAGCTCTAGATCCGTACAGACACCAGACGGTCGTCGAAGAGTCGCCAGATAGCAATCTCGCCGCAGATGCCCAATCTGTCACTGATGTCTCACTGATCATGAATGGTTTGACGCCCTCGAATGAAGAATACTATCCGACTGTGGTCATCAATACTCTCATGAGTATGCTGAAGGATAGTTCGCTGATATCTTTCCACTCGGATGTCGTCACGGCAGTGATGAACATATATGCCACCATGGGCCTGAAATGTGTCAGCTTTCTCGGACAAGTAGTGCCTGGCTTTATTACTGTCATTCGAACAGCCCCGGTAGCCCGTCTAGAGTCGTACTTCAATCAGCTTAGTCATTTGGTCCGAATTGTTCGCCAGCATATTCGACCGTTCCTTCCAGCAATCCTTGAGACCGTGCAGGACTATTGGGGTGCCTCGGCTCAGCTTCAAGCAACGATACTATTACTGATAGAGGCTATCGCGCGATCCTTGGAGGGCGAATTCAAGGTTTATCTAGCCAACGTCCTTCCTCTTATGCTAGGTGTCCTCGACCAAGATACAACTCAAAGGCGGGCTCCATCAGAAAAAGTCTTGCACGCTTTCCTGATCTTCGGTTCCAGCGCTGAAGAATACATGCACATTATCATTCCAGTCATAGTGCGTATGTTTGAAAAGCCAGGCCAACCGCCAAGGATACGACAGGTCGCCATCGAGACTATTGGAAAGCTCTCAAAGCAAGTGAACATATCTGAGTTTGCTGCCAAAATCATACATCCCTTAGCACGAATCCTGGCCGGGTCCGATGCTGGGTTAAAGCAGACAGCATTAGATACATTGTGTGCGCTCGTTTTCCAGCTCGGTCCAGATTATATGCATTTCGTACCCACCATTGACAAGATACTCCAGGCACACAAAGTACACCACGCCAATTATTCCCTTATCGTATCAAAGTTGCGAAAAGCAGAGCCATTGCCACAGGATTTAAGACCAGATGAACGGTACTTTGATGATGACGATGACCAACCGCAAGAAATTTCCACGAGGAGACTCCCAGTCAACCAGCAACATCTCAAGAATGCGTGGGAGGCCCACTCAAAGTCGACGCGCGAAGACTGGCAAGAATGGATGCGACGCTTCAGTGTCGAGTTGCTCAAAGAATCACCCCAGCAGGCTTTACGAGCTTGCGCGCCACTCGCAAGTGTTTACAGCCCGATTGCACGAAGTCTGTTCAACTCCGCTTTTGTCTCATGCTGGACCGAACTTTACGATCAATACCAGGAAGAACTCGTGCGATCGATTGAGACGGCTCTTACATCACCTAACATTCCGCCGGAAATCCTGCAGGCGCTGTTGAATTTGGCAGAGTTCATGGAGCACGATGACAAAGCGCTTCCCATCGATGTGCGTACGCTAGGGATGTATGCCGGCAAGTGCCATGCGTTCGCGAAAGCGTTGCACTACAAAGAATTGGAATTCAATGCCGAGCAAAACGCGAGCGCCGTGGAAGCCTTGATTAGTATCAATAATCAGTTGCAACAGACTGATGCGGCATTTGGCATCCTCAGAAAAGCGCAAGGCTACACGGACGTCGATCTTAAGGAGACTTGGTTCGAAAAGCTGCAGAGATGGGAGGAAGCACTCGCGAATTACCAACGACGTGAACAAAGTGAGCCGGATAACTTTGAGATCACGATGGGCAAGATGCGCTGTCTTCACGCGCTTGGTGAATGGGACATCCTTTCCAATCTTGCGCAAGAAAAATGGATGCATGCCGCACAAGACGAGAGACGTGTTATTGCTCACCTGGCAGCTGCCGCTGCGTGGGGTATGGGTCAGTGGGAACTCATGGATAATTATCTTTCTGTCATGAAACCGCATTCACCCGATCGATCTTTCTTCGGCGCCATTCTCTCCATCCATCGCAACGATTTTGACAATGCGATGGGGCACATTGAGCGCGCTCGTGATGGTCTAGACACGGAGCTTAGCGCCCTTTTAGGGGAGTCTTACAATCGCGCCTACAGCGTTATTGTCCGCCTCCAAATGCTGGCAGAGCTTGAGGAAATCATTGTCTACAAGCAAAATTCTAATAACCCAGAAAAGCGGGAGAGCATGCGCCAGACATGGACTAAGCGCTTGAAGGGCTGTCAACGCAATGTCGAGGTCTGGCAGAGAATGCTCAAGGTTCGAGCCTTGGTTGCCTCTCCTAAAGATAACCAGGAGATCTGGATAAAATACACCAACTTGTGTCGCAAGGCTGGACGGCATGGACTCGCGGAAAAGTCGCTGCACTCGCTTCTCGGCAGAAACGAGAACATCTTTGAATACTTGAGAAATAGAGAACATCACGCTCCTTATCAAGTAGAGTATACCATGTTCAAGTACATGTGGTCTACGGGGAACCAAAGCGTGGCGTTGGATGCTTTGCAGGGGTTCACTGTCCGACTGTCCGAGGATGTACAAATTAAGTCTCGCGAGCTCACCAATGGCACCCACGTCAATGGCGTCAACGGAGTCAACGGGGTCAATGGCATACATCATCTTACCAATGGAATGAGTCACATGAACCTTAACGGCATCAATGGTACACACCTTCTCAACGGATCACCCATGACTCCTACAACACCAAAAGAACTTGAAGATTGCACGAAACTGCTTGCGCGATGCCACCTGAAGCAAGGCCAATGGCAAACCTTACTGCATCGTGGAGAATGGACTCCGGACGAGCCTCATGTACATGACATCCTTCAATCTTACCGGGAGGCAACCAAAGAGAGTCCTCAATGGTACAAAGCCTGGCACGCTTGGGCGCTAGCAAATTTCGAGGTCGTGACTTCGATAACTTCAGAAGCTGATCGCGAGATAGCGAAGGTTCATCGAGATACTATTGTCGAATACGTCGTACCCGCCATCGAGGGCTTTTTCAAATCGATTGCGCTCTCTTCTACAAGTTCACTGCAGGATACACTACGGCTGCTTACTCTGTGGTTCGCTCACGGCGGCTACCATGAAGTCAACCAAGCTATCACAGAAGGCTTCGCGACGGTCAACATTGACACTTGGCTTGAAGTCATGCCACAGCTCATTGCACGCATCAATCAATCTAATGCAAGAGTGCGGCAATCTGTTTATAATCTCCTTGTGGAAGTTGGACGAGCGCATCCGCAGGCTCTAGTCTATCCCCTCACTGTTTCGATGAAATCCGACCTGAGAAATCGATCTCGGTCTGCAACCCAAATCATGGATGCTATGCGACAGCATAGTCCAAGACTAGTGGAGCAAGCTGATTTGGTGAGCCACGAACTCATCCGAATTGCAGTACTATGGCACGAGCAATGGCATGAGGGGCTGGAAGAAGCATCAAGATTATATTTCGGTGATCACAATGTGGAAGGCATGATGAATACGTTGCGACCGCTGCACCAGATGCTGGAGAATGGCCCACAAACACTGCGCGAGATCTCGTTCATACAATCCTTTGGTCGCGACCTTCAAGAGGCGAAAGACTGGTGTGACAATTACCTAAAGACGAATGATATCCAGGAGTTGAATGCGGCGTGGGACTTGTATTACCAAGTTTTCCGCAAGATCGCCCGACAGCTGCCTCAGCTTATGAGCTTGGAACTGCAATACGTTTCGCCAAGACTGAAGAATGCTGTGGATCTTGATCTGGCCGTTCCAGGAACATATCAAAGCGGCAAACCCGTTATTCGCATAGCGTCATTTGATCCCGTGTCTACCGTCATTCAATCGAAGCAACGACCAAGAAAACTTACACTCAAGGGCAGCGATGGACAAACTTACGCGTATGTGCTCAAAGGCCATGAAGATATCCGTCAAGACGAGCGCGTTATGCAGCTCTTCGGGCTCGTAAATACGTTGCTTGCTAATGATCCTGAATGCTTCAAACGGCATCTCAACATCCAGCGATACGCGGCCATCCCGCTATCAACGCAATCTGGTCTCCTTGGATGGGTACCAAATAGCGACACCTTACATGTCCTGATCCGCGAATACCGCGACAGTCGGAAGATCCTTCTCAACATTGAACACCGGATCATGCTTCAAATGGCACCAGACTACGACAACTTGACGCTCATGCAGAAAGTGGAGGTCTTTGGCTATGCACTCGACAATACGACTGGTCAAGACTTGTACCGCGTCCTCTGGCTTAAGAGCAAAAGCTCAGAAGCCTGGCTTGACCGACGCACGAACTATACACGCTCGCTAGGTGTAATGTCGATGGTTGGCTACATTCTTGGTCTTGGAGATAGACATCCGTCGAACTTAATGCTGGACCGGGCAACGGGGAAAATCATCCACATCGACTTTGGCGACTGCTTTGAGGTGGCGATGCACCGCGAGAAATATCCCGAGCGTGTGCCCTTCCGATTGACGAGGATGTTGACATTTGCAATGGAGGTCAGCAATATCGAAGGCAGCTTCCGCACAACATGCGAACATGTCATGAGGGTCCTGCGGGATAACAAGGAGTCGTTGATGGCGGTGCTCGAAGCCGTAAGTCCCCCTACCCAATCCTCTACCTACACTCTCACTCACCAGCGCTACTCAGTTCATCCACGACCCTCTTCTCACCTGGCGTCTCGGCAACCGCGAATCTCCCCCCGAACCCTCCTTCCCCTCCGAACGCCGCGCCTCCATCATCGGCGTCGACTCCGATCGCTCCGCCATCAACGACCGCCCCTCGGGCTCCTACGCTCGCCCCCGCGCCCGCTCGAACGCGGTCGCGCCGAACCATACCGGCACCAACAATCACGAGCCGCTCGAGAAAGAGGTGCAGAATGCGCGGGCGCTGCAGGTGCTGAAGCGTGTCCGGGATAAGCTCACGGGACACGATTTCAAGCCCGAAGAGGAGCTGAAGATCGAGGATCAGGTGGAGAAGTTGCTGCAGGAGGCGACGAGCTTAGAGAATTTGTGCCAGCATTATATTGGGTGGTGCAGTTTCTGGTGAATGGTTTTAGCTGGGAAGGGTGGCGTAAGGGGGAAGAGGAGTAGGAGGAATGGTATCTGTCTCTGTATCGCATTTCGTGGCGTTTGATGTGTGGTTCCGTCCTGCATGAGCGTGTTATTATTAAGCTGATTGCATGGCCTGGCGCTCCTCTCTGGCAGGGTAGAAGGGTGAGGCTCGCTTTGACCTATGACTCCGCTTGACGATTTGTGGCTAAAACGATATGTATTTGTGAATTCAAAGAGATTTTTTGGTGTATACTGAGGGAAACCCATAGTATGATTAGTTACACTTCGAAGTATAGCGAGGTCAGCTTTCGATAGGAGTCCACCACTGTCTTGGGGGTCTTGCTATCTTAAAGACTGTTTGCATCATTCGACGGATTCTCGTAAATCCGTCTTCTACAGTTCCTACGTATATCCCATACAAAACGAAGTTTTATTAAGTTCCAAAAACGAATCAAAGACGAATCAAAGAGCAGAGAGCAGAGAAAAAAAGGTGGAATCTCATTACATCACGCGGTATTCGTAGGGAATCTAGGGAGGTAGAATAAAGGCTTTGGGCAAGTGTGATGAACAGGGATTTCCATAAGCACGTGCCACTTCAGTCAATGGAAATGTGTCACTTTTCCTTCGTACGTCTTTCCAATCAGACCGCCTTTCGAGAAACCAAGCACAGTCTCATCCATCTGTGGACTAGGAGCGTTCCAATCATTCTACAGGTTTACGAGATTTCCCATGCCGCTCAAGTCTGAAAAGGCGCGAGCACGGGTACGTGCAGTAATGCTGCCACAAATCCATGAGTTCCCGTATCTGCTACGATGCACAAAAGGTAAGTGGTTCTGCGCAAACGGTACAACGGTATTACTTGTACCAGCATGGCGCCGTTCCTTCAGGTGAGGTGGCAAAGCGAGCTTTTAGGCAAGGCTATCCTCCACCTTTGACCCATTTTCTGATGAGTTCCCTGGAATATTTTAAAGTCTACGCAAGTTTGAGTAAGGCATTCGACTTGTTGGTATTTGATATAATGTACTTTAGAATCATCTTATGCCATGGGGATCATCTCTGGAGTTCTGCTTCTTTTCTTTCTACTGCCATGCCCAGTGCGTGGCGCTGATTTCTGGGACGATTTTACAAACAATCTAGCGACGGACCTCACGCCGATTTTGGCCTTGTTTGGAGAGCAGTTGACCAAGCAGTACTTGAGCGAAAGCCTATTCGCGATCGATTACTTCATCTTCGCGATGGCTCCTATCGGTATTATCACAGCGATCGTGTCTACTATTCGTGTCTGTGGAAGCCCGTCCCTGCGGGCGTTCATTGGAAGAGCTCAAGAGAGAGGAGGTGTAGCGGAGGCAGAGTTGTGCTCATCGACCAGCCGAGACGTGTGTGAGCTTTATACCAACGGAGGTATCGCAAGAGTATTTGGTAGCCCAAAAATTCTTGAAATTGTACACGTATCAGACAAAGACTCCGGTGAGACTTATAGCGACAAGATTGGATCAGGATTGTTTACATTTCAAGAATACCGACGCTTGTATCCTCGACGTACATGGGTTGAGAAAAGGCCTCCGAGCACCCTCAATCGCAAAGATGCGCGAGAGCATGACTCTTTCGCTCCCAAACCGAACCTTTCGCTCAACATAGGCATCAAAAAATGCAGTCCGCTTTGGATCTGGGCCGCCGCAATCGTTGGGTGTACCCTCCAAGTATTCGTACTAATCTTTGCTGGTCTTGTCACATTCGAGTTCAAATGGACTAAGGATGGTCAGTCGGTAGCCAGTTATGCTTTCCCACTTACCATCTTTGGTACAATATTAGTGTGCAGCGGAGTCTATCTCTGCGCATTCTTGATAGGAAGTAGCACGCTGGAACGTCATTTTCTTCGACTGACTCCGAACAGTCAGCCACATACAGCTCATTTGTTGTGGGTGCAGCCTGGAGGCCAAATACTAGGGGATCAGACTTTCGACGCCTTCGGCTACTCGGATCATAATACTCCCTTAATGGGATATTCTACCTCTTGGAAACGGACCACTGCAACTTCTCGCAAGCCTGCAAAAGAAATCCAAGATGGCCTTCTGCTATGGCTTGCAGTTTTGACGACTGCAGTCGGGTTTGTCACACAATTTATTGGTTTACGAGGATTGCATTCAACAGTATCGCTTTTGCAACTTGGTGTAATTGTGATCATGAGTAGCATAAGAGCTCTGCTTCGCACGCAGCGTCTGCGCCTGGAGGACAACTGCTTTGCAGGCTTTTTGGATCTCGTTCGGGGTTATGAGCTTGACTGGATTGCTATGGCCTTGGCACGGCACGTCGACAAAGTGAAACATCAAGACGCCGTCGTAGAGAAAAGCTATCCAACCCCCCAGTATGGCAGATTCAACGCTCTGCATCCGAACCTCCAGTCCATGTGGCTTTTCTTTGGATCGCCATCAGTAAAAACAAGCACCCTTTCGTTCGCAAAAAGAAATCCTGAGGTAGCGGCCCACCTAAAAGCTGGAAATTTTACATTGAATACGACACCTTCCTCAAGATTTGACGGTCCCCCTAACAATTCGGATCAAACACACTCTTCCAAAGACAAATCCGAAAGCACAAGAAGTACAGCCTTCAAAGCGCTGAGATACAGGGCAAGACTTGCTCAGCTTACTAAGGCAACAAACATGGGCAATGAAGCTTTTAATCTATCGAGTGACTGGGATGGGGACGTCATAGAAGCACGTCAATATGCAAAATCTCTTGCGAAGGCGATCGAAGACACTGCAAAAGTTCTGACTTTCGGTGAGTCTATACTAAAGCATTCTGGGGGCTCCGGTCGCGTTGGGGCCAGCGCGTGTCTCTCGTTGCCGTTTGAGTGTGCTACAGGCCCGACTGGTGATGGGACGCATAGGGGAGTTGTTGCCGACTCCGAATCGAAGCGGCCGCAGCATCACATCCTTTACATGACTCTGGCCCGCCGGCGTGGTTATGATGGCTCCTATTTCAACGAATGGGTTGCAGACGAGCAAGCCATTGAAGCGATTCTCAGCTTGTGGCTTTGGTCGCTCAAGTGGGACCTTCGAAGACGGCTCGCATCCAGTGGCACTGAATTTTCGGGATCCAATGCTAATTCCATCAAGCGGTATCGCATCCTTGCTGCTCATAGTGGTCGAAGGCGGGAGACAGAGATTCGCTTATCAAAGGAACACTTGGCGGAATGGCTTGAGGGAGAAGATATAAAGCCCTGGCATGAACCAACACTTTCACCGATTTCGAGATATGGATCTTTTTCTCAGGACTTGGCAAGTGCTCGGACCGTTTGGAACCTCGACGGAGGATCTCGCCTCTTTGGATGGAATGCTACCCGATTAAGTTCGCGGGATTTTCGACATGATACTAGCTTTGGTATCTCGCTCCTCCTCGTACCTACTGACAGCTCACTTGCTGCTCTTTGCTCCCAGGAGGTTTATGCTACTTTCTTCTCTGGAATACTCGGCTTGGTCAAGGATATAGGCGGAAAAACTACGATTGCAACCGATTTTTCTGGTACCAAGTGTTACAATAGTCAAATCACAAAGCTCGCCGACATTTTTGTGGATAACAAATTGGGTTCAGCTCGGGAAGCCCTGTCCTGTATCGTTCCTGTCATTGTAAGGCAAATAGGGCTACCCTATCAAATGGAATCGGATCGGACCGATGCAGACGATATAAGTTCAAAATTACATGAAGAGCTACAGAAACTAAAAAAGGATTTCCAAGACTGGAGGAATAAGCATCCTTTGCCTAAAAGACGTGCAAACCGAGGACACGAAGTCGAGTTTGAATTCGAACCTGTTCCCGTCGGTATAATCGATTTTGACGGCGATGAATCAGAGAATTAAGTTCCTATAATCTTGATCTACATATGACAAGACCGCATGATCTGTCAAAGCCAGCCTTGCGGGCTCTCGGTGCTCGCCACGGATGTATCACGTCGGTGCAGAGCAGCGCATCAAAGTTGAGAACGCAATTCCTGTATTTGATAGCAAATGGAGCAGAGCCTTGCATCGTAACTAGAGGCAATCTAGTGACATTCAGCGTCGAAGGTAATATTCCTCCGCTTCCACGTTTCCCACGAGAAAAAAAAAAAAAAAAATAACATGAGGCGTAATCGTGTTACGGAAACCAGACCCATTAATTCTAGCCTTAGAGCTATCACTGTCTAGTTTAACAGCTTCCTATATATGGGTATATAGGGAGCGCAATAGTGCATACTGGGAATTATCGAAAGAATCAGGGCAGTTCCTGCTGCAAAACAGTATTTGTTAGGTGACGTAGATTACTACAAGTCGGAGTGACCTAATTTCTCTACCCCTCTAAACCTTCCTCTTTAACAATCCTTTGAAGAAATCAAAGCTGTTGCTATCGCTTTGCAATTCAAATGTCTTCCCTGTCTTTCGATCCTCCCATCCAAGCTCTTCTGCAAGCAGTAAACCGTAATCCCTGGTGACTCCTTTGATCCGACCCCTGACTCCCCCTTGCGCTTCGAGTGTGACGATCTGGTCGCTATAACAGGACATACAGTCAGCATAAGCCTAGCGTGAAAAAGACTACAAGGTCTCGACCTGATCTGTCATGATGTGCAAGGGGCAAATAACTGACCTGTGTAACCACCACTTCAGATACTCCTCATTCAATGCATCATCCCAACCACGTCGGCAAAATTGGGCGTACACGCGTTCAAAACAAGTCAGAATCCTAGCTAAGAGCTTTTCGAGCGTGAAGGCTTGCAACCCTTGCGTCGTTTTTAGGCCCAGCAGCGCATTCAACGAGGTCGTCGGCGCAGCATTGGTCACATTGATCCCAATACCCACCACGAGCGTGTAGTCACTGCCGCTGTAACTGCTATTCACCAATATTCCTCCAATCTTGACGTACTTCTTGTCCGCATCAGGGCCGGTGGCCGTCGGATCGAGGGCGTAGATGTCATTCGGCCATTTCAGCTTCACGGGGACCTTCGAGTAGCCATGTTCGTAAGTTGTGATGCCCTGGACAATAGCGAGGCCGGCAAGGTACTGGATGAAGACTACGGGTGCACTGGTGCTGAGGCGGAGTGGATGGCGGAGGACGGTGCTGAACATGAGGGATCCGGGAGGGGAGACCCAGACGTTGTTGCCCCGGCCGCGGCCAGCAACTTGGGTGGTCGCTGTGAAAGTGAAGCCTTGCGGCAGATGTGACAAGAGGGAGGTGTTCTTTTCCAGGATCGTGTTTGTCGACGTGACGACTTCGCCGTAAAGGAGATACTTGCCAAAGGCTCCTTCACCGTCGCGGAAGTTTTCGTTGTAGCGCTTGAGGTTTGCAAAGTATGCGGCATGGTTGAAATATGGCGTCTCTTTATTGGTAGGTTCGTCGTCTTCGTGTGCGACGAGAGTCTTCACGACGCTGTCGTAATCCGTTGCGGGATCTGCAGGTTTTGGATCTGCAGCACCGTCGGTCTGCTCGGATTTTGTTTGTTCTTTCTGGGTGGGAGTGCTGGCAATTCCAGGAGCAACAGCTGCTGCAGCACCGACCACGGCTTCTTTGACAGAGCGCATCGACCATGTTGATGGCTTGTGGACGTGAAAGGTATCATGTTCGCCTTTGATGTATTCTTCGCCCTCTTCGATAGTGATGGCATCTTGCCATGACGAAACAAGTTCAGCAACTTCTGTAGGCTTGGTAGAGCAGAGATGGAGGCGAGACAGGGATGGTATTCCTTGTTCTTCTTGATTGACTTGCAGACCAAGCTTGAGTAAGCAAGCCTTTACAAAATCGACTCTCATTTTGTCGTCAGTGAGCAGGGCGTCAACTAGCTTAGGGTAATCAGGACCACCATCATTTCTATTCAGGTTGATAGCAGCGAACCTGTATCAGAATGTTGAGCTTCTGATGAGCGCAGTTGTCAAGACATGGAATAACTTACTCGGGATGTGGACCAGTCAACAAAGCGCTTCCTTCACCAATCTTGCGAAAGACGACAGCAGCCTCGCCTTCGCCCGAGTCAACATTCAATTTACCGGTGTAGCTTGCTAGGATTTCTACACCACGATCCTTGAGTTTCTCGGCATCAACAAAGACGCCACCACCGTTATAGTAAGATCGGAATACATCCGGTATGCTTCCACCAGCTGCGGCCAGAGATGTCTTGTTGACGCTAAGCTCAGCCGCTCGAGCGCCAGCTTCACTGTGGTAAACGAAGCCAGGAAAAGCAAGACCGCGACAAATACCAGGGTAAAATCCAAGTTCGCGGTCGCCCACGACTTCCATCTTTCCATCTCCGGCTTCGAATTCGCATCGGCTGGTGCCATAGTAGCCACCGGCACAAAGCCCCAGATATGCACCACCTCGGTTGACATATTGCGAGATGCGTCGATTTCCTTCACCGTTCAGCACACGACAGTAGCCCAGATCGGCACCACCGGGCATCACCAGCAATGCACATGAGGCTGTCCACGGCTCTTTCAATAACGTGTCGCTCGTGATGGCAATGACAGCATAGTTTGGTGAGAGAAGACGTCGGAGAGTGTAGAGGCAGTGACGAACTGATTCAACCGTGCTGCCAATGCCTTGGGCCCGTCAGCTAGTGGAGGAATCAAGTATTCTAGGATGAATCGAAAGTGCGGAAAAAGCAATGGAAAAGTTTTTGATGAGGATTAATATAAGAACTATCCGTGCCTTACCAGTGTAAACGAGGACATTGACGCGCTTGGAAGCCATTACGAACCACTGGGTCTCGTAAGACGTCAAATTTCAACACGACCTCTAATAAACCACCTTCACCTTCGCAATTCACCGCGCTTTTCCAGAAGCAAGCTTCGCGAAGAAGCCGAATGATGTCAACAGAAGACCACGAGAAGAAACAACAGGATGACGAGGAACCCGATGATTGGTACCCAAAACACCAGACACCGTTTTGAACCAGGTTTAACGTCTTTCTAGGGACAAGAGGATTTTCAGCACCGGTTGTGCAGGTTAGTCCAATCCAACAATCTCAATCCTCTCCTTCACTGATATATCTGAAGTCGAGAACACCAAGATGAACGATTGCTACTTCGAGAAGAAAGATTGGAGAGCGTGTCGCAAAGAGGTAAGTTTGCTGATTTCGTCAGCATTCATTGCATTGGATGGCTCTCCGCCATCCGAAATCACATCAATCCCTGGAACTTAGGAGTCAAACCAATTCAACAATAATCCACTAATGCGAGCGCGATCACAGATGGAAGCCTTTCGGGAGTGTTGGAAAAGGAAGGGAAATGATCAAAGGACAGAGACTCGAAACATTTGAGCATTCATTTCGACCAAGCCCGCAAAACTACAGAGGTAGCTGTAAATATGTAAAACACATGGATTCTCTACTCCAATTCAATTTTGGGTCTGTCATAGAGTGTAGTAAATCCATTGCTGTTGATTTAACATCTTGCAATTTCTGGAGGTGAGAGGTAAATGTGGCGCGTGAGAACGCCACTATTTCCCAGCCACGCAAGTTTTCCAATTTGGGTCGTTGAACCTCCAACCCGACAATACTTCGGACGAATTCCCAAACTTGAGGCAAATATGAGCTTAGCACCAGCTCGTCAAGTCGGTACTGGCCTCTTTCTTGCTTTTCCCAAGTCCATTAGAGCACGGACGATCCCCACATCCCTTTCCAACCGCTACCTCGAGCAGCTCTCTGCACGCACGCGCGCCTTCTCCAGTCATACTGCACGCCGTCAACAACAGCCCGTCAGAAATAGCAGCGCTCCCGACCCTATTGATCGATCCAAAGCGTCCTCTCCCCCTAACCTAAACAACTCGATCGACCCCGAAGTACGCTCTCTCACCGACGGCCTCGACGACCCACCTCCTACACTCTCTCCCGACGAAAAGCAAGTAGACTGGGCCCGTTCGTTTCACGGTCTCTCGAGCGAGCCGTTCGCCAAAGAAGCCGCCGATGCGTTATTGGATCGAATCGATCCTGACGACATCGAGATCAAGCCAGATGGGATTATATATCTGCCCGAGATCAAATATAGGAGGACACTGAATCGGGCTTTTGGGCCAGGAGGTTGGGGGTTGGCGCCGAGAGGCGAGACGATAGTGACGGGGAAGATTGTAACGAGGGAGTATGGATTGGTGGCCAATGGCCGGTGAGTGGAGTGCTTTCCTTACCAACACTGTAGCGTGCGCTTCATGAGAACACTTCTTCGGGTAGTCACTGTTGAGCCCGCAGAGATTTTATTACGTTTGAACTGGGGTTGACTTTAACTTTGCAGACTGGTATCTGTGGCGCGTGGTGAACAAGCCTATTTCGATCCCGAAGGCATTCCCACGGCTACCGAGGGTTGCAAATCAAACGCGCTGATGCGATGCTGTAAAGATCTTGGTGTTGCTAGCGAGCTATGGGATCCGCGATTTGTAAGGAGATGGCTCGATGAGAAGGCCAAAGAGATATGGGTGGAGCACGTTGTGAATAAGAAGCGAAGGAAGATTTGGGTTCGGAAAGACGATGGTGCAAAATATCCATACAAGGAAGTCGTCGTTGCAAGGAATGGCTAGAAGGCGTGAAGAGATTGGAAATAGATAAGGTGGCGGGGTGAAAGGAATCATGTACATTGTACTATAAGAAGATCACCAGCATTTCATACGACAGAAACGCTCAATTTTTGATATACGGGGAAACGCGGTCCCTAAATCCGCTTTTCATCTCAATGAGACATCAACCGGAAACCCTCACGGAAATTCTAACATCCAGAGGTAGTCCCAAACACCATCTCTGTTGTCAGCTCAGCGTCTTTTCCGTCCAGCTCCCTTCTCTCCACCCTTGCGCTCCCCATTCCTACATTTACGCTCTTTTTTCTCTCCCTTTCTCTCTCCAACACACTGGTATCGATGCTAATCCTCCTTTCACCCTCCCCTGTAAACAACAAATCAATCTCTTCGAGACTCAGTTGCTTCGTCTCCTTGAAACACAATGCAATTGTTGGTATCGTAACCACGATATTGAATGCAGCGAAGACAAAGTAGTATCTCCATTGAATATGATCCAAGGCGATAGGCGAGACTTGCGCGAAAAGAGTAGACACAAGCCAGTTACCGATACCAGTTGCGAAGGCATTTCCGCGGCCGCGGATAGAGAGGGGCATGATCTCAGACATGTAGACCCAGGAGATGGGCCCGAAAGAGAGGGAGAAGATGACTGAGACACTGGCCATCTTTTCGTTAGCTTACTGGCTATCAGGACTCGAAAACATGATTCCAGGAAGACGCGCGTCGGAGCAGCATGCTTACGAAAAGATGAAAAATACGCCTGCGATAGATACGCCGTGCTTTCTACCGTCTGGATTGACAGCATTCAAGACTGCCTCGCAGATCAAGGCGATGGTAATGCCTGCAGCGCCGAAAAGAAGTGGCTTGCGCCTGCCAACGCGGTCGAGTAGAAATACAATGAAGAAGAAATCTAGCAACAGTTAGAGCATTCACAGACGCGACGCCATCACTTATCGGTAATTTACTCGTGATAGGTCCGACAACGTTATACAGGCCGGCGACAAGGACGCCTTTGTGTCCTGTGAATCCTAGAGCATCGTACATGATGGTCTGATAATAATTGATGACATCTATGAGATAATCAGAAAAACGAATCTAAGCCGGCAATACTGGGTTTGGGATACCTACTAACTCCCGTCAATTGCGTGAATACTTGAACAAGTGTCCCATGAAGCAGCCTGATTCTCCACTTTTGAATCTTGAACATGGGAAGCCAGCCGGATACCGTGACAGCTTGCTCCTCCACAATAGTAGTCTTGATATCAAGGAACTCCGACTGTACCCATTCTTCATTAAGTCCATCAAAATGTAGTTTCCGAAGAATCCGCATCCCTTCCTCCTCTTGACCAATCTCAATCAAGTGTCGTGGGGACTCAGGCATCCAGAAGAGGCCGACGAAAAGTATGAGAGACGGCAGGACTTGAAAAGCGAGTGGGAATCGCCATTGCACGGAACTGGTCTCTGGGGCGTGATTACACCCGTACCCGATCCACGTGGATACAATAAAGCCGACCCCGATCATCTGCTGCGTAAGACCAACTATGAGTCCTCGAGCCCTTGGATGAGCGCACTCCGCCTGATAGACGGGGATAGACATGGACATCAGGCCAACTGCCCATCCAGCAATAATACGCCCGACAAGCATCATGGCTAGGTTGTAAGCCGCACATTGTAGAGTAGCACCGATCGATGCTATGATAGAGCCAATCTGGACAGTCTTCTTGCGACCAAAGCGATCCATAGTGAGGCCTCCCATGAGGGAGCCAAAGACTGCACCCCCCGAGAAGGTTGCATTGATGGCACCAACGATGGCACTCTGACTATTGGTGTTGAAGAAGTCGAGAAAGTTTTGGGAGGCGATCACGTCTTCCCAGGACTCAACAAAAGGCACCTTCCAGATCATAACAACAGGGGCATACCGGTCATAACACCAGAGTCGTAGCCAAACAGAAAAGATCTGTGTTGATATCAGACTTACGGGGTCCGACAAAAGCCCCGTTGGACATACCCTGTTGCTGCAAAGGTCGCTAAAAAGATGTTGAAAGCCTTTCACTAATATCAGAGCATATCAAGACAGAGATTTTGGATCCAACAAACCTTCCCCATGCTCGGTCCAATGGGTCACTAAGGATAGTCAAGTATGTAAAGGTATATATAGATTAGAACCTCTTCCTCTTCCGCAGAAAATTGATAGAGAAAAAGAGCACGAAGACTATGAGAATGAGAGGCAATTAAGGAACACCACCATCCGCCTAGCTTCCCTACCAGATGCCTTCTGCGGCTACGGCCCTCCATGAAGGTGGCGACTAAGGATGCTGCGTCGCCATACCTAACGAGGCTCCCTGACCTCTCGATGCCTTTTCTAGACCCTTGGAGCCCCGCCAGGTCGCGGCACGCCGTTCTTGATTCAAGCGGAGTCTATACATAAGCATGAGGGTGTGGCGTCAGGGATGCCAGAAGGTCTGTTGGCGATGTCGGGGCGAGCACACCGGTGTCACCGTCGCGTAAAATTTTGCTCCACTTCGCCCAACACAAATTCGTAAGTTGTTTGGTAACGAGGTTTTGCTTGTAGTGGAATGACATTTTCTTCCTTGTCTCACATACTAAGAGGATAGAAGAAAGCATAAGTATCTGGAGGTTATCGGACTGCAGCAAATCATTTGCTTCACTGGATTGGGATTTGCCTAAACACGTTCGACTTCAAATGGCCGTTGAGACTGTGGTATGCCCTCAGCGATTTCATTGAATTCTCGGATGGATACAGGTCTGCTTCGGAAGCATACGTCTCAATAAAGTCTCTTTGGTGATGTGGGACTGCTGGCATGCTGTGCCTCCATGACTACTGCAGCCCTTCCAAAGGTAAGAGACTTACTCGGAACCACCCTCGTCTGACTGTAGGCTGTCTCGCGCAGGAGCTTTTCTGTAATGAATTGCTTCAAGCCTAATTAGCTTTAACGTAACTTCGCCGTTCTCAATGGGAATCCCTCACTTGACAGCGAATCTCAGGCCCTACGCGTCCAAAGCGACTTTCACAGCGCAAACGTCGGACGCTCGCGGTGAGCATTCTCGCATCATTATTGACGGACCTGCTTTTGCACACCATATCTATCAAGAATGCCTCAAAGTTCGCACCAAGGGAAATGATCGTGCCAACGCGTTTCCGTCATATAAGGAAATTGGCAATACTGCCATCGAGTGGCTCAGTCGCATTTCCACATACAATGTTATCATGTAAGCGCGGCTGAAGTATAGCAAGAAGTCAGGCTAAGGCGTGCTGTTAGAGAGAGGATTTTCTTCGATGGCCTTCTGCCAGACTCCAAGCAACCGGAAAGATTGCAGCGCATCCAGAGCGCCATCAGAAATATTGACAACTTTCGAAGCACTTACGAATCGGGGCCATGGTTAATGAAAGGGGCTCGTTTTCCGGAAGGTACTGACATGACCAAACTCAGTAACGTTAGGAGCAGGCTTCAAAATCTCCCTCCACCGGCTTTTCTTGCTCCATCGATCTTGGAGGCCCTGCGTTCTACTGAATTTGACTCTTGCACATATGTTGTGCCCGGTGAAGCAGACGCGTATTGTGCAGACTACGTTAGAGATCGCCGCGGTATAATATTGACGAACGACTCCGACTTGCTCATCCACAATCTGGGATCGGAGGGCTCAGTCATTTTCTTGAATGACATTACGTTGCCGATTTCGAATAAGAATGCTACGTTCCAATGTCCACAGTTCCATCCCAATCAGATTGCTGAACGGCTTGGTCTCGAGAACATAATCCAGCTTGCTTGTGTGATGGAAAAGAATGATGGCTTCGTGCAGAACTTATCACAGGCAAGAAGTCTTTCCTTGGATTCACCGAGATACGCGATTTTCTCACCGCAGTTCTATATGCTGCTGCCCCATTCCGAGCTTTCTGAAAGGGCACAGTCTCAAAATCTTCGTTCCCTTTTGGACGTCCTTCAGTGGCTTGACACGCGAGTCTCGGAGTTCATACACCGAAATGCTGAAAGCTTGCTGTCACATACGCAAGAGTACAATTCCCCCAAAGATGAGCGTCTCAGTCCAACCCCAATGTACTTGCCAATTCTTCTCGAAGACCCCAGAAAAACTACTGCATGGGCCGTTGGATCTGAGATAAGATGTATCGGCTACTCCCTGCTCAGTCTCGACCCCTCCACTAGATATGTAGAGGAAATACGAAGGCGAGGCGCTGATATTGTAAACGTAGCAATAACGCTATTGGACCCACAAAACCTCAACCAAAGTTGTGAAGCGCTGCTGGGTAGTCTGGAAGGCTACTTCCAAGAATACGACCAGTCTATGGATATACACAAAATTTGGCGGCTTTATGGCGCGAAGTTCGTCTGCGAAACAATATCCAGCACGGGCAAGGTCGCTCCTCCCAAATCAGAGGTGATAAGACTGCTCAAGTTTGAGCACTCGGTGCTGGACTCGTGGACTTACGTCCATCTTCAAGCGCAATTGCAGGCCGGTCTGTACTCATTGCGAATGCTGAAACAATTCGTTGACGTCTTTGTCGCTGCTTTGCCCGCAATTTCTGAAGACCGAAACTTAATTCAATCGGTTGCAAGATTGAAAGATCGCTTGTCGACACTTCCGCAATTACAGAATCTTTTTGAGCCGCATATGAATGGGACAGAGGAACAAAATAGAGACCTCGAGACTGCCGTGGAGAATCTGTACAGATCATTAGGCATAGAAAAATTTGAACACAACGTTCCGCTTTCGAAGAATCAGAGAAAGAAGATGAAAAAGAGGGCAAAGGAGTATCAGATTCAAGACAAAAACCCTCCTATCGTGGAGAAAGGGACTGAGTATACAAACATATTTGACGTCCTAGGAGCTAGTAGTTGACAACAGCGTGAAAACTGGTGCTGTCTCTAGAGAGCCGGACAGCGCTCTCCAGCATCTGATTGAGGAATTGAGGTGCGTTCGTGTCAAAGGACTCGTCAAATAATTTTTTCCTATTACCTTAAAAGATAGATTGTGAATTGGTAGGCTGTAATTGCTACCAGTTGATTCGTTATGCTGTTACGTTCCTACGCTATGATACAGATTACAATTTAGCTATGAGTTTTTCCTACCCATATGATACCAGCTTATGATGAGTGAGGTGTCGGATATTAAATCCATCCGCATCATGTCTTCTCAACAAGCTCTCCCACCCATTACTTCGATTCCTTTTCCCCAGCATGTCCTAACATCCACATATTAGCCTCTCCTTCCCACTACACAAACACAAAAAGGGAAAAAGCAACCAACTCACCCGTCCAAAACCCCTTCCCCACCCGATCCTTCTCCGGATCCGCCTCCGTCACCTTCGCATGCGCCTTCTCATGCCTCCTCGCCAACTCCTCATTATGCCTCCTCACCTCCTCCGGCGCCTCCTCCGGGTCCTGCGGCGGCGCATCCTTCAAGATCTTCGGCTCCGCCCCCTGCGTCTTCTGCGACCTTAGCTCATCTTCCTTTCGCGTCCGCGCGCTCGTCGACAAATCCCGCTTCTGGCCCCCTGCCACCCCTCCGGCACCCGAAGAAGAAGATTCAGGCTTCTTCGACGAGGAGGAGGAGGAGGAGGATGTCGTGGTGGTGGTGTTGTGCCCCTCGGGCGCGCCTTTCGTCGGACTGCTGCCGCTGCCGTGGCCTGCTTTGGGCGGAGGCGGGCCCGGGTGCTCTTTGTCGGCTGAGGGGTTGGGGCCTTGGTCCTGTGGGTTCTCGCCGCGGGGGTCGCCGGTGCCGGAGCCGTAGTCGCTGGAGGCGAGGACGGCGGTGCGGCGGGAGAAGGGCCGGAGGGAGGAGGCGCGGGTGCGGGTCGTGGTGGTGGGAAGGGGGTGGGCGTTGAGGATGGGGAAGCGGAGGTTACGTGGGAGGGGCATTGTGTTTGAATAATTTAGAATGGAAAAGGGATTGGAATAGCGACTTTTGTAGAAGGGTTTTAGGTGGTATCGATTGGGAAGGTGCGAGGTAGACTGTGTAGGTAGGGGAGCTTTCTCCGCTGAGATGAAGCTCAGGAAGCTTTGGATATGGCTGACGTCATTTGATGTTTTTGATTATTCTAGACCGACCGACAGAACCCGGAACGGAAGCATTGTGCAAGAGAACTGCCAGGAGAAGAACAAAACCCTTTCTTGCCTGCAAAATTTATGTTCACCCCATAATTTCATGGACCTTTCTTCAAGTAGCGATTCTCAAGACTCTCTCAATGTTCGCCATCAAAGGCCAAGAATACCTGCTGTGGAGTCTCATACTCGAATTGGCAAGCGTTCTAATGCTGATAAGTAATGGTAATGGAGTGGCATTTGTGCACAAATTAGGATAGAAAGAGCATCGGGAGCCATAGACACACTCAAATCAATTAATAATATACATTGTGGCAGCGTCATTTCAACAATTGGCTCCTTGGACGACCATTGAACCCCATAAATGCTTTAGGTATCAAGCGCCTGCAATGCTTTCCCATTTCCTGCGAAGTGACGGACGTGTCACTAGGCTTTCACGCAACTCCATCGCTTTCCCGAATACGAGCCCAAATTCAAAGAACATATGTACGAACCGAAGACAGGAAAATGCGTAGGGGTTCCATCGAGCAAGATCGTCATTTATCCATCAGCACAATCCCATCATCAAAACACCGCCTCTTATCTCACCACCTCATCATCCCCTATCCTCCCTACACCCGTTGCGGTCGGCATCGTTTTTGCTGTCTCTCTTAAAATCCGGCCCACCTTCATTGCCCCTCGTCCGCCCCAACCCCGTCTCTGATTTCTCTGAAATTCCCGGTACAATCTCCATGTCAACGCATCTGGCCCATGCCCCCAGCCCATCATTCCCTTCCAATGCCACTCAATCTCTCCGAAAACCGCTTCTCTCCACGGAGCCAGCCAATCGTATACAGCATAGAATGGCTCGTACCAGATATCTTCCAACGGTTCCAGGAAAATATAGTACAGTGGACGTAACACAAGTGTCGGAATCGCGAACGGGAACTGCGGGATATTATTGTCGTAGTAATACTCCCAACGAAGTCGATGTCCGTGTCCGTAGTAGATGGGCATCGCGACGTATGCAAGAAAGTTCTCGAGAACGAACCAAATGAGGAAGAGCAGTACGTAGCGCCCGAGGCGCGTGAGTCGTAGAGTCGGAAAGGGATTAAGGAGAGTAGACGTGGATTCGCGCGGGGGGAGGTTGAGGTCCCAAGTCCAGAACAAAGAGCATAGTTCGGTCCAGAGTTGGAGCCAACCGGGCATGCCGTGGGTGTGTGGATGGCCCAGGCCACAGGATCGGCAGACACCTTCTCTGTGGACGGAGTAATGGCTGAGACCATTGAAGGTACCGGCGTGTTGGGGCATGGCGTGCAAATGTGGGATTGTCAGGCTGCAAGATTGGCAGCGGCCTTCCGCGTGGACATAGCACTGATAAATGCCATTGTATATGCTGGCGGACTGATGGTTGGGTTTTGGCGCTGTGTTTTCGGTAGCACCGACGCGCTTTTCGACACGCTTGATCCCACGCTGGACATCTTTGATGCTGGTCTTAGCGTTCCGCAAGTAAGCGTTCATGGACTGAAGAGTGAGTATTTCTTGACGACGATCACGCTCGGCTTGCGTGAGTTGTCGGGTGGATTGGACGTCTTGGAGACTCTGCAGTTCCACATCAATGTCGTTGGGTAAATCAAGTGTGTCAGTATAGTCGATATTGGGATCAATGATATCCTCAAGGGAAGCAATAGTGGAGTCGCCAAAAGTGTCTGTCTCTGGCTTTGAGCGAGTGTGTGCAAATGGTTCGGCATATGTACCGTTTGTGGGAGCTTTTTGAGAAGTAGGACCGGGAGGTTTTCGGTCTGCAGACATTTTCCGCACGTCTTCGAGAATTGCTGCGAGCGCAGAAGAGGGGTGCCGAGTTTGCGGTTGCGGTTGCTCTTCTGCTTGCTTAACACGCGGTTTTTCAGCGGTTGGAGGATTTTCTGAGGTGGATTGAGGAGTAGACTTGGTTTTTGAGCGGAAAAGATTCCGGGGGACAAGTGAGGAAGTCCATGATGGCAAAAGATTTCGAGGTGACTTGCGCGAGCCAGGTGTATCGATCCAGGCCCCAGTCACCCGTGGAGTCTTTGATATCATGCTTGTCTCCGCTTGGCGAAGTATGTTGGGATTGAGAGGGTGATCTTCTTTGGGAGGGACACCATCCCCACCGTCTGGGGCAATGCTGCTTTCATCTGCAGCCATGAATTTGTTGTCATCTGTCTTTTGATCCGAGTTGCTCTGAGCTGCATTATCTGTCCTGCTAGATAATGGAGACGGCTTTTTCTCTTCCTGAGGTTTCTGCCATTGCGTATTTGGATTCCTACCTGGACTTGGGCTAGCACTCGTCACACGAGCGAGTTGTCTGAGGAGTTCTCTGGAATCGCTTCTTTCGTGCTCAGGTCTCTTCGGGGTACCCTCCTTCTTGATCTTCGAGACGCTTTCGGCTAATTGCGCTGGCAGCTGGTCTCTCGATTCATGCCTTCGAGGGCTCGGCCTTTGATTTTGACTCTGACCGGTAAGCTGCGAGACTCTATCTGCAAGCGTTACTTTTGGTGGGGTCGTATGTCGGGCTGATCGGAGACTTTCACTGCTGTCTCGATTCTTCAGGTTTCGAGTAGCTGGCGTATTATTCGCGGTCTCAAAGATTGCTTGAGTGGACTGGCGCCTATCATCAGAGTACCCATGGACAGTGGCCATGCTGAATTCTTCTGCTCGTGAGGTAACGTCGGCCGCGTCATTTTCTGGAAAAGACTTTGCCGTCGATGGGCGCCTCGTGGTTTCGGGTGATTGCTCTCTTATTTGATCCAGTCTACTCGAGGCAACCGCCCTTCGATTCAGAGTCTCAATCTCGCGCTGCCGCACTTCATCTAATGCTTTGCTTCTTGCTGGCACCGCGGGTGTAGATGTGAGAAGCGAACCCACTGTAAAATCATCGCTCATTTCCCATTCCCGTAAACGATCCAGCGATGTAGTTCGTTGGCGTATTAGTGTGGGACTTAAACTCTGCCGCCGTGTCTGCGCCATTGGCGAAGGAGTATCCTCGATTGAGGGGATGGGGACGTCTGCGGCTGCTGCTGCCCAGTCCACACTCCTCGGACTGTCGTCTCCCGTGAACGTCGTTTTGTATGGATATATTGTGTCTCCCTTTTGCCAATCCTCGCTTTCTACGAGCTCGTTGGCACTTTTAATGCGATTCAACCATTCAGTGCCCTGCTTGCCCTTTCTGCCCCATTCCCGCGGTAAATTGACTGGTGGGTCGCTGTGCTCGCTGCTCGCTGGACTCGGACTCCTTCTATGACCATTCGTCGGAGGGACGTGGGCTCTTGGCGTAGTATCAATGCTTTGGTTGCGCTCTAAGTTTTCTAAGGTCAATGCCACTCTGGTATTTGGTCGAGCTTTTCGGAAAGGCTGATTGTTCCTAAGCGCATCATTCAAGCGCCGTTCATCTTTGGCGTACTGAATGAACTTCTTCCCCAGGTCGTCCGTCTCATTCTCCAAAGACGTAAGACCGGAGACCATGGAACCGGCCGATCCAGTGCGCTGAGTATCGTCATCGGGCGGCGCGTCCATGGCGCGTCTTGCGCTCGGTGTTTCAAGCTTCGATTCGCGAGATGTTAAGCGGCTATTGAGTGTACATTTGTAATGACGGCGTTTGGTCGAAGGGGTTTATTGCTTTACGCCGCCCTTAGAGAGGTAGCGCACATCACCTCATCTTTATTTTCACGTACAATTCGGAGCTGTGCGGCGCCTTCCGGTGGTGTTGGAGAGCGCGAAATGGGATTGTTGACTGAGTCTCTTCTCGCGCGTCACGATGAAGATCTGCGACCAGGGTCCCTGCAGCCCAAAGTGCCAAACCACCGACCCTAGTCCTCCCGTGCAAACAACCCCACGTCCAACCAGTCTCAATTTCTAGCAAGTCCATGAAACAATTTCAGACATGGCCGCGATCAACTTCCGCACCATTGATATCGACGCCCTCGACCCAGATTCCGCTGCAAATTTTGACATCTCCTCATTGGCCGTTGGTGCCGTCCCTACATCGACGGCAGATGTACAAACCTTAGCAGGCCAGATACGTCAGCTATTAAGAGGGGGAGATACTGAGGGGGCTCTTCGGGGAGCACTAGAGAATGTACCGTATGGCGCAGACCAACAAGGAAAGGTGTGTGGTGCTTGAAAGATATTGCGGCGCCATTCAAGTGCTGCAGAAGAAGGCTAGGCAGCTAATCAGGAGAGATGCTTCTAGGAAGTACATCTAGCCACGGTCATAGAAATCTTACAGTCAATACGGCAATCCGACATGTCGCCAATGCTTCAACGAATATATCAATCCGAGGGTGGAAGTGAACTGCTTGACGTTCTTATGAAATACCTGTCAGTCCTGGCAAAACGCTCAAAACAATAACCTCAGGATTTGACGGAAGCCGCGACAACAGATATAAAGGCATGTCCTCGAAACAACCTTCGTCCTCCAAAAATCTATCCCCTCAACCGACCGGCTTTTCGCAGATACAATCGCGTGGAGGTGGCGAGGGTGGTGGACAGGCTATGAGCGTACTCCTGAGCTGGCACGAAAAGGTGTGCCTCCTCTTCCTCAAATTTTTGAAGTTCTCCTGTTGTTCGATGTTTTGAATCGTCTGCTACTTTATTCTGTGTGGTTAGCTGCTGACTTGAATTCTTCGAAGCTTGTGGAGATTGCTGGACCTGGAAGCATAGTACGCGTAATGACCGACCGACGGACAGTTTAAAGGCGAGGATACCTTAAAATTACAATCTTAGAGACAATGTGCGTCCCTAGATGGAGAGACGCACACCGTCGCGAGACGAATTTTTGGTACTTTGAATTTGAACGATTATCACTCGATAAGCGCATTGAATTCTCCAGCGCTTTCGCATCAGTCATATTGTACTCCCACTTAAAAATATTCCTTGCCTTCGCTACTTCGAAAATTAGGATCGCATTGTCGAACAAAAGAGAATGCGACGGGCTCTTTTCAGGCACGCCGGATGGACAATCACCGACATACCAACTGCTCTCGATGGATGTATGTCGAATGCTCAAATGCTAAAAGTTCCCTCATTTGCGTCCAAAAGTTATACCACTGGTTGAGCCATTGATGACTCCGGCTTGAAAGCCTTCATTGTGACTGCCAAAGGTCACGGTGGTGGACCCGCTTTTGTTGCCTTCATCAGGAGAAATTAAATCCTGGATGCTCTTCTCAACCTCTACCTGTGAGGGGTGGATTTGAAGGAGCAGTTCCTTGGCGTATGCTGCCGCCGTCATCGCTGCGTAGCCTTGCCAATCATCGTTCTTGTGGGTGTCACAGTAGTCCGAGATACCTCGAATAACCAAGCATGGGAAGTGGTTCATTAACCCAGCTGCTTCCATCTCAAAGCAGAGCACATTCTTCTCATTGGCTAAATTGTCGCGAATTGTTGCATCCTCCATCGATTGATTCGCAGAAGCAATCAACCCATAATGTATCTCTGGATCATTTTCGTGCCCTTCTCTTTTACGACGGTGAATTAATGTCTCTTTGTCATCGCAGTCCTTCGCACGACTTTTATCAACGCCCGAACATATCACGTCAGATCGATAAAACACATCGCTGTCTGCATCGGGCTGCCGGTATTCCCGTTCAAGCTGTGGGTTCTTTTGAAGAACAGCTTCGATATTACGTTTAATGTTATGTCCTTTGATCCTATGCCGAGTCTGGAGAGCACCAACTGCCGTTCGCAAGACAGTTGGGGGTTGATCCAAGAACTTCGTGTACTGGAAACTCTTCTCTTGGATAGTTTTGCCAAAGTCATATTGGAACACACCACTATTTCCACCACGAGAAGAGCCAACAACAACGTCGCCAAGACGGACATCGCTCTTCTCAGAAGGAGCGCCACCACCGATACCGACCATTAACCCAATCCGAATGTTTGGAAAGCTGTGAAGCATATCTCTTGCGACACTGGCAGCAGTCGAAGTGCCGTACTCCCCGTAAGGTAGAACAGCGATAACCACGTTGTGTTTCCCGACCCTGCCAGTTATATAGCTGTTGTTGTCGCTCTGAGACACATACTCAAGCCCATCTTCGTGATGCTCGTCGAGAAATAATTGAGCTGCAACGCTTTCCTTTGACAAGGCGCAGATCCAACCGACTGTGTATTCCTCTGGTTTCGGCATGTTGGCGATAAGCGCTAGGAGTTACATATCTTCAGATATCTGATGTCAGTACATTTATCCCCTGCAATATGTCATGATCCTCTTGTGTGCTCCACTTACAGAATGTGTTGGCTTTTATGAAGTCGCAGAGTAATGTTGCAGTCCGCATCCAATCTTCTATACAGCGAATCTCAGCCTAGCAAGCTTCAGCCTCCCATGCCTCACACTACGCATGCCGCCGCTTGCGAGGGCATACTTCTTGCTTTCAAGCCAAACCCCGTTTATTGGTCGCCTGTTCGTTCTGTGGAGATTAAACGCATGGCTGCAAGCCACCGTCGGACTGGCAGAGAAGCGGGGACGACCAGCTCATTGGCAAGATAACCCATATGACCAGTCTGTCGGGTTTCAAGTGTCAGCCTTGCCCAAGGCTGGAACGCATGCCTTTCATTGCTTCTGGCCAAGCTCTTCACACATCCTGCCACTGACAACCATCCGCTCGCTCACCCACTCGCAAGCAGTCAGTATGGCCTCTACGATATCCTTTGACGGCGCCAACTCCGGTTTCCAAGCCGGCATCATCAACGGCCCAGTTATGACAGAGTTCCATCGTCACCTCCCTCCTGGTAAGTGGCACGGCACCCGGGTGACAAAAAAAGACGAACACCTCGCTGGGATGCCTCCCAACTGAGAGCCCCAGATTCGGCTGGATATTGCTTTCAGAGTGCTTTTTTAGCTCAATTGTGGCAACCGTTTTGACGGCGAGAAAATAATTGAGCGATCCTCATTTAGTGTTCGAGTTATTTTGTCACCCACGTGCATGAGTTCTAAACCGATCGAAGCTGACGACGGGCCGATCCCAGAACGTCTAGAGACTCCACCTAAACCCTCAGCTGTCATACCCTTCGGTCGCGACCCAGAATTTGTCGAGCGTGGAGACATCCTCGATCAGATCCGGGAGAAATGTAGTGTGCCAGGCTCTCGGACAGCGCTCGTCGGACTCGGTGGGGTTGGGTATGCACGGAGCTGTCCAACTAGGTACTGTAGACAATCAACTAACAACATTTTAAGCAAGTCGCAACTCGCTATCGAGTATGCTTATCGAATCCAAAAGGAATCACCTGAGACGTGGATATTCTGGGTTCACGCCAGCAACGCAGTGCGATTCGAACAGAGCTTTCGAGACGTTGCGAACGTGGTGAAGGTATTTGGGCGGCAGAACCCGCAAACAAATATATTCCAGCTAGTTCACGACTGGCTACGTGATGAAAGCAAGGGAAATTGGAGACTTATACTTGACAACCTGGATGATGCTGGTTTCCTCTACGAAGCTCATGGCTGTAGCCAGAACGAAGGCACGAACCGTGAAGGAGACACCCGGCCGTTGGTGTCGTATCTTCCGCAGTGCCAGCATGGATCCATTCTAGTGACTACGCGGAGCAAAACCGCGGCGCTCAAGTTGACCGAGTGGCCCTGCGTCCTCGACGTCGAGCCGATGAGCAAGCTGGAAGCAGTAGCACTGCTGGAGAAAAAGCTGGAGAAAAAGCTAGAGAGGGACGGAGACAGCGATAACCTTGGCAAGCTTACTACGGCGCTCGAATTCATGCCACTTGCTATCGTCCAAGCAGCCTCGTACATCTCACATAAAGCACCGCGTTGGTCGGTACAACGATACCTGGAAGAGTTCCAAAAGAGCGACCGCAAGAAGATACGTCTCCTCGATTTCAAAGACGGGCAACCTCGTCGGGATTGGGCCGCCGAGAATTCGGTCATGGTAACATGGCAAATTTCTTTCGATCAAATCCGTCAAATCAGACCATCAGCAGCCGATTTATTGTCGCTCATGACCTTCTTTGACAGGCAAGGAATTCCAGAATCGCTACTCCGAAATCGAATCGACCCAACAGATTCCCGTGAAGAACAGAGAGATAAGCTCGGTGATGACCTTCTCGATGACGAAGAGGATATCGATGGAGCTGACAACGGGACGTCCAGCGAGGAGAATGATGGAGACAGCACAAGCTCCAGCAGGGACTACGAGCTTGAAGATGATATCGGCGTCCTTCGAGACTACTCTTTAATTTCTATCAACAATGACGGGTTAGTGTTTGAAATGCACAGGCTGGTACAACTAGCCACGCTAAAATGGCTCGAAGCTCACGGACAGCATGAAAGATGGAAGCGACAGTCCGTCAACAACCTATGCGCAGAGTTCCCAGTAGGAGAGTACGAAAATTGGGAGAAATGTCGGGCACTCTTTCCGCACGCAAAATCAGCATCTTTAGAGAAGCCGAAGGAAATAGAATCATTGAAGTCCTGGACTTCCCTCATTTGCTATGCCGCCCGGTATGCATTGCACATGGGAAATGGACCTGAAGCAGAGGAGATGTCGGTTAAGGCGATGAAAGTAAGCAAGGAAATATTTGGGCAAGAAAGTAAACAGACATTGAATGGCATGACAATGGTGGGCCTGGCATATAGTCTTCAGGGCCGATGGGAGGCGGCAGAAGAGCTGGGGGTGCAATTGGTGGAGACTTGCAAGAGAGTGTTAGGTGGCGAATATCCAGACACGTTGACGAGTATGGGCAACCTCGCGTCGACGTTTAGGGTTCAAGGCCGATGGAAAGAGGCTGAAAAAATAGAGACACAAGTGATAGAGACTCAAAAGAGAGTGCTTGGGGTCGAGCATCCTTCCACGCTGACTAGTATAAACAACCTCGCGGAGACGTTTGGGGAACAAGGTCGATGGAAAGAGGCTGAAAAGATGGACACACAAGTGATGGAGACTCGCAAAAGGGTGCTTGGTAGCGAACATCCAGACACGTTGACGACTATGAGCAACCTCGCGTGGAAATTTTGGAAACAAGGCCGATGGAAAGAGGCTGAAAAGATGGACACACAAGTGATGGAGACTCGCAAAAGGGTGCTTGGTAGCGAACATCCAGACACGTTGACGACTATGAGCAACCTCGCGTCGACATTTTGGAAACAAGGCCGATGGAAAGAGGCTGAAAAGATAGGCACACAAGTGATGGAGACTCGTAAAAGGGTGCTTGGTAGCGAACATCCAAACACGTTGAGGAGTATAGCCAACCTCGCGTCGACGTTTGGGGAACAAGGCCGATGGAAAGAGGCTAAAAAGATAGACACACAAGTGATGGAGACTCGTAAAAGGGTGCTTGATAGCGAACATCCAGATACACTAATAACTATAGCCAATTTAGCCTTGACGTATGAATGTCAAGGCCGATTAGCGGAGGCCGAGAAGCTAGAGATACAAGTGATAGAGACTTGCAAAAGGGTGCTTGGTAGCGAACACCCAGATACACTAATGACTATAGCCAATTTAGCCTTGACGTATAAATGTCAAGGTCGATTAGCGGAGGCCGAGAAGCTAGAGGTACAAGTGATGGAGACTTGCAAGAAGGTGCTTGGGGTCGAGCATCCAGACACGCTGACCATCATGAACAACCTTGCCTTTACCTGGAAAGTGCAGAGGAGAGCTGTAGAGGCCATTGAAATGATGGAAGAATGTGTACGACTACAAAAGCTGACCCTAGCTCCTGAACATCCCTATACCCTCGCTTCTTCTACTTACTTGACAAAGTGGAAGGCTGAGGGCCTGGAGATTGAAGGCTAATGCTTCAGCCGCCAAAATTCTGCGTCCGAAGAAAGCCACTGGAGGTTGTGAATGAAATACAGACAGCGATAAAATAAAGTGAATTGATTCTTGTTAACTTAGAGTGTTATGAAATTGTTAAATAAATCAGCAATCCGGGAATCCCCCAATCCTTCTACTTTGACCTTTGGGTGTAATTGTTCTGTTGTACTTGACCAGCACATATGATTCAGGGCTTGCGAATATGGCGAACTGTATTGGCAGACTGTGGCTGAGAGATTAGGAAGTAACTTGAGCTGAGCTACAGTTAGTCTGGATTCGGCGTAGTATCAAAAACGATACAGATTTCACACCCAGTCCACCAGGTCGTCACAAAGTATAAGTAGCTGCGGTTTGTCCTGTCTCGAAGAGTGTTCCGCAACCCAGGGACGGATGTTACGAGGCTTCAAAAGGCATACCCAAAATATATCAGGGTTTCTGAACGCACTAGATTCGTCACTTCAATGCATTAGAAAATGCTGATCATACCAGCCTCCATCCGGTATGCCCAGGTGCTCTTGAGAAGGACCGTCTAATATGGCGCTTGTTATTCCGGTTCCCATTAATGCTTAATGCCCGTAACGCCACATGATCCCGAGAGGGTCCTTTGTAATCATTCCGTCTTCCCTTTCTCTTTCTCTGCTGACGAGCTCCAAAGCCAACCCATCCATCCTCCGGCGGCCTTCTCCCCCGGACTCGTTGGCAATGGTACATCCTCCGGTCCTTCCTCCCAGCTGACTTTCTCAAAGTCCACCTCCGAGCCCCGACTTCTCATCCCTTCTGCCCGTTCATTTGCCAGCCGATGTACCTTGCCCTTCTGTACATCCTCAGAACTGATATTGTACGCCTCCTTATCAAACGCCTGCAGCAGCACCCGCAAGCGCTCCCGCTGCGCCGTGATATATCCTATGCGATCTTCCGGACTCGTCATATCCGGCGGCACCAAATTGCCCGACGCCGCCAAGCCATCCGACTGATCCCTCGCCGAGCCGGCGCCGCTACCCCCCATCGACACCGCCTGCTGCAGCGCACCGGCCAGCATTCTGTAGAAATCGCCACTTCCACTCGAGGCCACGCCGGCACCGGTATCCGCGCCTGCCGTCTGAGATGCTGACGGCAGATTGAAGCGCGCGAGCAACTGCTGCGCATACGACATCTGGCGGCTGGGCGGCGGCGTGGGCCGTCTCGGCGGTAACCCCAGCACGTTGACCCTCACCCATTCGACGCCTCGTTTCAAGTACAACAATCCGGCCTTTCTCGCTCGCTCATGTCCCTCGGATATCGCGCGTTCGATCTGCTGTTCATGTTCGTCCAGGAAAGGATCGATGTACGTCGTGTAGATGAAAGTAGCGCCCTGCGAGCCCGGAGCGACCAGGTAGAGGGCAAGACCGAGGCGCAGCCAGGCGTAGAGCGGCGTCCAGGAGATGATCGGGTAGGCCCAGTACTCGGCTAGGTCGAGGAGGGAGGTGACGACGAAGTATTGGAGCCAGGGGGTGAGCTGGGCGGGGTCGGCGGTGCGGAGGGCTTTGTAGGAGGCGAAAATGGGAAAGAGGGTAGAGATGAGGCTACTATAGTCGGGCAAGATGTCAGTTCAGAGCGAGTTGCTGTGCTGGAGGCATGGTTGTGTAATTAGGTAGGTAGGTAAGCTGTGGATTGCATGGAGGGTCATGCGGGGCAGACTGGGAGACGTACGTCAATAGGTTCGGGATTATGTCGAACATTTTACTTCACATATGCCAGATTCCAGACAACCGCAGAAATGAAGGTAAATGGTAGCAAGGGAAGGGAACGGTAGGAAAGAAGGGAAATGAAGAGGGATGGAGGGTCGTGTGAGAAGTCAAAGGATTAAAGCATTGAATATAGGTGCTGGAGAGCTCAGGCAGCTACATTTCGTTCGTACCACGTCCTCCAGCGTTTACGGATCCCGCGACCCCTCCGCCACCATTCCTTATCGCTTATCCATCCCTAGCGCGTGAATGTCATCATGCGCATCCGTGCACATGGTTTGCCAAAATAGGAAAACTACCACATAGATGGACCCCTTTCCGACATACACTTCACTTCACCGCCATGCTCGCCCTGAAAGGAGCAGAGAAAAAAACTTAGCAAGACGATGACCCATTTGCGCACACAACAAGTCTACGTTTCTCTTTAACTTAACAGGCGCTAGTGCCGGGTGACCAGGCATTTCGACGATATGCAAATGCGCCTACATAATGCTTGCCGCACAACCTTTGCGGCAGGCCTATCAATGATGATTATGCATCGTCCTCGACGTGAGCTCAAATTATGAATCGTCATTGGTTTGACTCCCAGACACGAGATCACCTGCTTGACAGTAACCAACAAGCTGCTCCGAAAAGCTAGAGGATGCTTGACCAGTCGTAGTGTTGAATCCGATCGGAAACACTGGTAGATTCAATCGAGATGCCCATTTGGGCGAGCTGTCTCGCAGTTAGATACGTGACTTGGCCAAAGACATGGCGTGGCTTACTTGATCAGGATAAATTGCATCAGGATCACCGCCGGTGAAACCGTATTCACTCATGAATTGAAATTCTTCGGCCACTGCTTCGGTGATTCCCGGGACCCTCGCAGCATACTCATCCACCGGCGCCTCACGGTAACGCGCTTCGACTCGATTGTAGCGAGCCCACTGCTGTAGCCACTGCTTCCAAGTAAGGACTTCGCTGGATCCGACTAAGGTAGTGCCCGGAGGTGCCTCAAAGAGAGCAGAGACCCAGCGCCCGATGTCAGACTCGACTTCCGCAAACGGAAGTTCAACATCACCAGAGAGGGGCAGCGCGAGCTCGTATGTGCCATCTGATTGCTATAATTGCAGTCTAGTCAGCATGTCGAAACAGTGTCTGGGGGGAATGATACGACCTTTCGCGGGGCGCCCATGTCCGGTACGCGCAGCACATTATCGGAATAAAACCCAACCATGAGAGTGCTCAGCTTGCCACGGAGCTCTGGACGAGCTCGAAGCATCTCCGCAATGGCTTCTTTTGCATCAAACATGGTGACGTTCGTGTAGCGTCCGCCGCTCCATTTTTTGGGGCTGGGAATACTACTCCAGACCAATCTTTGCAAAGTTGGAGTCGAGGCTGCAGCAGTGGCAATGTTTTTCCCATTTCGCTCTTCAATTTCTTGAGCATATGTGCGCGCCGTCTGACCTTCTGGCAGTACCTCAGGGTGCTGGATGGCGTCAAAAATGATCCGGTTTGAGTCGGTATTGGCGAAGAGATGCGTTGCCCCAGAGAATGCCTGTTGGAGAGCTCGAAAATCGTCCAAGTCCGCTTCCACCATCTCCACCCCTTGCGCAACTAGAGCTTGTGAAGATTGGGAGTTGCGATTGCGGGTCACCCCGCGAAGTCGAAATCCGAGAGCTTGAGGCTGCTTGGCGAAGTATCTAAGGATGGCACCACCCTGAATACCTGTAGCTCCTAACACTACGAGCAACTTATCTCTGCTCTCTTTGCTTGCCATTTTACCAAGCGGGTTTCAAGAGCGGGCCCCCATCGATGTTGATTGAAACGTTTTGCTGTAAGGAAGAAAACTCGAGTAAAGCTCTGTTCCGAGAATTAGACGACCTTCGAACACGTTTCAAGCGGAATCAGGGCCAATTGGTGATGTATGTAACCGGATGGTGTAAGATGAAAGATCTGCTACCTATGTCATGGTGATGTTCCCGGATCAGCATAAGAATAAAGGCAAATTTTGGGTGGTCCGTTCCTGTTGAGGTCTATTTAGCAAATAGAGGCAGCTGTTCGACACAGATGTTAGGGACGTTATATATGTCAAGGGGCTATACCTAGATATTAATAAACAACTGATATTACTAATAGGAAAGAGCTGCAACAGAGGGCGGACAGAATTGAACGGCCACCCGGAACGTTTTGCCAAAATCCTCGCCAGGATTTAGTGAGAAAAAGTGGCCGCTCGATTTTGTCCGCCCCCTGTTGCTCAGATGGTGGTATTGCAAATGAACGAAGCGCTGATAACCGGAAAGCCTTTTTCGAGTCGGTCACAGCTGTTGTGCATACGGTGGCACGGTGGACTGGACATCCGCCAGCAGCCGATGGACAAAACTGAGCGGCTACTATAAGCTTTGAGCTCCTCAAAAAAATTGATCTAGGTTTCGTTACTGCTAGATAGAAGTTTACGGCGTTGGTTTTTAGATTTTCAAGCGTTATGTGCCCGTTGTCCGTGGACGAAATTAGGATTTTCTGATTTTTGTGAGGATCCTGGTGGAACGTTTTGGGTGGCCGCTCAACTCTGTCCGTCCCCTTTTGCGCGTAGGATGATAAAATGCCAAAAGACCACCTGGAGCACGACCGCGCAAAATGACTACGTAGAATTGCCAAACTTTCCTTTAAAATAATGGTTAGCGCAGTGGACACGACTCGATTGTGCATGAAGGAACAGGAAAATATCGATCGTTGAACGCGAGAACTCAACACTTCTCTCATTTTCAAGTGAAAGAGTGCGCTCATTCAATGTATGGCGGTACTACGGCTGGGCCGGGGCGAATATTAATCGAGCGATTGTAATAAAGTGTGATTTATCTACTGCGAATAGGGAAGGGGATTCACTTGTAAAGCGATCCTAATAGGAACAACAGAGGCCTCTTGCACTAGACCATGACCGATCGTTATCGCCATCTGTATAGAAAGTGCCAGCTAATGCAAACCGTGTGCAAAAGGAAATATCCATCGTCTCTTCATTATCATCGTGTCGATCCGCCCTTCTTGATTTTCCCTATGGCAAAACCTGCATGTTGCCTTCAAGCAAGAAAGAAGCATTAAAATCAAAGACACTAGCCACCCATTTTGACTACCTTCCCATTTTATGCACATCGTGAGCCCGAGGAATACCGGCAAGGGGCAAGGCAGAAACCTGTTACAAGAGCAGCAGTGTAGCCTGAGCGGCGAGAGCAACCGCAAAAATTCTCAACCATTTCATCTTGTACGATGGTACTCCAGTGCTCGCGTTCGCGCTTTCCAACGTGCTCGTGATTGCGCCCGAGTAGGTCGGTCCGTTACCAAGGCTGTCTGAGGAAGTGGTACACGGCGTTGGCTTGTTGATATTCGAGTCAAAGCATTGCGAGGCCAATGATCCGGTTGCAGTCAAGGTAGAGGTCATAGTGCTCGGCGTATGAATGGTTGTCGTGCTACTGGAAGTCAAGATGGGAACGGCCGAGCTTGGCGTGCTACTGGTGGTCAAGCCAGTAGACGACATGTTAGTTGCGGAACTGTTTGCACACACGTCCGAGGTGGTCATTGTGCTATTGACTAACATGGTAGTCGCGGAATTGCTTGTATACATTTCCGAGGTGGTCATTGTACTATTGACTGACATTGTCGCTCCCGATGTTAGGGTGGTCGAGGAATCATTCGAGCGAAGGACAATGACTGTGTCGGTAATCGGCCCAACGTACACCGTAGTAGGTTCTCCAGAGAGCGACGATGACGTAGCAGTGGGAATAGGGCCTATGAAAGGCGAAATTGACGAACCGGCAGAGGTGGAGGCTGCACTGGTCCAGAAGTTTGTAGGAAAGCTGCTAGGCGCAGATGAAATCCCCAAAGTAGACATGCTGAACATAACTGACTCCCCACCGGATCCAGAACCCCAGAAACTTGGATTGACAGAGGATACGGTTGCGGAGGAAGCGCCGGTCGATTCGAGAACCGTGACAGTGGCGTCGGTGGAATAGATCGTAGAAGTGAGGGAATGAACTGATTCCAAAGTGGCTACTGACTGTTCGGATGCGGTCCCGTCAACTGTAACAAAAGTCGTCTCGGTAACGACCTCAGTAATGGTCCCACCACAGCTCGTAACAAGGCCGGTGACGCTCTGGGTGCTAGCGGCAGCTGCTGACTGAGCGATTACAGTAGTCGTAGAATCAGTTGTCACAGTGACGGTGGGTTTGGGAATGCAGGTTTCGGTGCTGGTACTCGTGCTCGTGGATGTTGTTGTTGTTGTCAGAGAAAGAGTGGTCGGTGAACTCATGCAAGAAGCTTGGTGACTGTCAGTAAAAAACAATAACACGAAATTTCTATTTTGCAATGCTCTCTCTATTGATCAGGGGGAGAGTTCGCCGTACGAGACCCAGTATCACTGGATGCGCAAACACTTACAGCCGCACGAGCTCTCAATAGTGCTTGGGCTAAGAGGAGTCATCGCATGAGCGAGAGTAGGAGATGACATTGCGTTTGGCTCCGCAGCAAGCGCTGCGCCCGCCATGAAGACGCTGAGAAGTGATTGCAAACGCATGATTATTCGAGAGTGCACACGTGATGATGCTTGAGATGATCAAGAACGAAAGTGAGGTCCAGCGCTATAGCTGGATTAAATGAGCGACTAGAAGGTGAAGGGAGAGAATGTGTGAAGCCAAGTGGATGGAGTTAGACGAAGGGAGATGTAATTTGGAGCGCGCCGCGGTGGTGTGGACGAAGAGTGTGAATGCGCGAAAATGTTGTTTATTTTACCTCCAATACCATTCACTGGTAAATTAGCGCCATTACTGGGCAGCTTGGCCTCGCGCTCCAAGGCATTTCAACAACTAAGGTTCTGTGTTTCTCTTTTTAGGTCACAAGACACCTTGTGGAGGTCTTATGCGTTGCCTAAAAAGGAAACGCCCAAGACGTAGATTATCACATATGGTATATGTTTTCATATCAAACACCCACTGTGGCTCGATCGTTATTCGGCTCCCAGTCGTCAATTACTGTTACTAAGGCATTGGGTCTCCGCGAGGAGATCTACAGATATAAAGACTTCTGGTGCAGTTTTCCGCATAGATAAAGTCCAAAGCGGCTCTCGAGAAGGACGTCTAGACCTTTGAAATGGCGTGGATACCATGTATTGGATGAAAATTCGGGCCATATTATTCTTGTGGTATGATACGTGTGAATGCCACGCAAACTTTCCAATCGAGGGGACCGGTCCTTAAAAGGAATTCGTCGAGAACCATAGAGGGGCTCTCTGGACCTGTTTACTAAACCAAGTAGCAGCATAGAGAAATATTTCTCAGCTCATTCTTTATACATGTCTTCCAGATATTCCAGCATCCGCCGTTGCAGTTTGACAAGTTCAGTTTCCAGGATTTGGCCAGGTTGCAAGTGGTCAGGAGACATTGACGGTCTCTTTGTACCAGCAACAACGGTCTTGTCCGGATGATCCTTAGACGACTTAACGATCAAAGAGCCTTTCGTGCCAAAGAACGGAACTCCTAAAGCCTTCAATTCAGCGCTCATAACGTTTGCCATGTTACACTGCGCCATGTAAATCTTGGAATCAAATCGCTCCAGCTCTTTCTCTTGTTCCTCCGCAGTCTTGGCATTGTTAGTAAAGCAATTTGAACCAGCGTCAAGCTGCGCGATATAAGACCTACCATGACAGGTGCGTCGACCTTTGCAAGGCTCCCAAGAGACTTGCTGGATTGAAATTTAGAAATATATCGACAAAATGAATAGGAAGCACGCTTACAGTACATCCTGTGCCTGCTTAGCACCCTCTCCTCTACTTGCTAACTGTTTCTTGAGGTTTTGGCGCTGCATATACCACTGCTGCTCGTGGTGACGCTGATCACGAATCATCTTTTGGATACTTTCAGCAAACCAGGAAGTCTGTGCGGCCGCCTTAGCAACGCATCGTAGCCCAGCCGGCCAATCAATAATGCTTGTAGAATCTATAGAAGGAGGACGCGGAGAATCCCTGGCTTGGCTAGGCTGCTTCAAGTCTCCTGTCGCTGGGTTTGCGGCGTCTGGCTGCTCGGTGCCTTGGTGAACATCGGATTGCGTAGAGTTCTGAGACTGTTGATATGTCTGCGCTTGCAGGTCATGATTTTGACCATTCTGCGGTGGAGCTGGAGCATATTCTCTTAGACGAGCAAGGACGGTAGCGAGATCTGGCGTTTGAGAACTATTGGGATTCATTCTGTCTGATCTTGTTTTATTACTGACGCCAACGGGAGAGAGAACTACAAAAGTAGATTTTCGCACTTGTCGAAATAGTAGTCTCGCGTTGTTGTCAAATTGCGAAGAGGGCGTGCCGATTGCGAGGTCTCAAGTGTGAGATCCAAAACAAGAAATTATTCGGCCGCAAACGGGCCAATCTGATTGGTTGTGCGGAAACTGAGATGGCAGATCCCGTCATCACCAAAACTTTTCTTACCAGCCCAGCTCCTACCCGGGACATATATGCAATCCATTCCCAATTTCTTCGTCTCTTGCTTCTAGTAAATTCCTATCAGATCCCGAAGTTCCAGAGATGCCACGCTCGACTGCAGACGCCACGCGATTCACGGCAACTGGACCTTACGCTACATCCAAGTCATCTACGGTATCTCTAGGGAATGCTCCTCCAAATGAAACTCCCCAGCAAAAGGTTCAAAGATTACGAGAAGCCGCACGAAGAGCGAAGCTAGGGCAAGAGTCGAAATTTGATAAGGTGTGGGCCATAGGTCGAACATGGGCTGATAGAGCCCATAATGTGACGGCCTACTCATTGATTACATTGACGGGTAATTCCTCAGAGATTCCGCCTCCTTCTGCCTACAGGACAAGCTGACGGAGTATCGCTTGGTAGTCATTTGTGGCATCTATTGCACGTTATCTACTGGAGATATGATACTGTACAACCGACGGAAGAGGAACGCTTATTACCAAGAAATGGAAGAGCTGAGGGGACAGAAGCTGGTTGAGGCCAAGCAGGCACTGGCAAGAGGAGAAGCAAATGAGGATCAGATGCTTTTAATAAATCAAGAGAGAGCTGCGGATGAGGCATATCGGGCACGACAAGAGCAAAAAGGGGAAGGGTTCAATGCGAGGGTGTGGAACCTGTTCACTCGTGCATCGGGTGCATCGACAATGGAAGAATCGAAAGATGGGAAGATAAATGCGCCTCTTGCGGAAACCGAGCAAGCAAGGTCTCCTAGCGACGGGCAAGAAGGGTTGGGGATAGTCCAGGCTGTGGAGGAGAGACGGCGAGAGGGAGAAAAGCCAATTGAGCGCTTGAGGCTACCCGGTGGTCCGCTAGATCAGCAGGCGCAGGATAATGCGGACTTCATCAACACTTCGGTGAAAAGCTGGGCCAGTTGGATCACAAGAAGATGAAGGTATCTCGGTTCCTTCAAGCCTACATGCGTACGCTTCCCAGTCTTGTTGTACAACTTATCATTCCCATGTATTTTTTTTATGACTTGCATACTGGAACAATATACCAACTCTGGGCTGCATTGGGTCGGTGTGGAGCGGCTGCGTATCTAGAGGTATGTCAAGGTGTAGCACTTGGGTCGAGAAAACATGGATTTTGGGTATCTTCAATCTGTATTCCATCGCATGATTTGCGACAATGTTGTCAATTCTGATTTCCTAACGCCGCATATGTTCCTCGATCTCGTGCGCTCTACATGTACGATCAGCCTGGTTCTTGACGCATACTTTAGACGCTTACATCAATTGTTTTCTGCAGCCACGGCCGTAAAGCTGCGTAAACCAGCAAACCCACTGTAGCGAATATGAATATCAACACAAAAGTCTGATCCTTCGCCGAATCTCGTTCTGTCGTTTCATTAGCTACCTGTCGATTCTCGAGCCGAATGATCGAGGAAGCGTACGAAAGCAACTCGTCGTTACATCATCTGGCTCTGCTTCCTTGCAGATCGGAAGCTCTAAGTCAAGACAGAAGCGTTTGTTACAATCACTACAAGTCCTGCGTTCGTTCTCATGGCCTGTCTTTTCGGAATCTTCGGTCAAAGGGATGAGGTAACTTTCCGAAAAGCAGATGCATTTGCAATAGGACGCGGAAGCTGGAAGTTTTGTAAATATATGTCGTCCGAATCCAGAGAAGGTACTCACAGGCGGCAGAAATTACAGAGACAAGGGAATAGAAAGCAAGCAGGCTCAGAAGGAGTCTCTGCCAGCGCTCCATTGCTTGCTTGCTCCACGTTACGATTCGGCTGGAGTTGTGACGATGCATCTTATCCAGGCTAGATGGCTCGTGCGCCAATCTCGGGAGCTAAGCACACTAAGCTAGGGCCGCATCTTCAGCCTAAAATTTAGTGGGTCAAGGATCACCAGCTGGAAAAGACATCAACAACACCAGCGCGGGGCACACCCATACTTGCTCCCCGTCATGGCGCAAAATGCGCGCTGAGCCAATTTACAACGTGCATGAATATCGGCTGATCCTCTTCATCATTAAGAGCGTGACCAAGGAGGAGTATGCCAAATCCCCGACAGCTCCAATATCTTGAGGATAAAGTTACGGAGAAAAGGACTCGCCTGCACATCACGCCCCTGGACCCGCCTCTGCTCCAAACATACGTATCGCCTTCATTACTACCACAAGCAACAAATATCTCATTTCACCGTATCGAGACATTTCCGGAAAAGAGCTACGGTTACGTCGAGCTACCCGCCATGGAAGCCGAGAAGCTTAAGAAGAAGCTCAATGGCAGTGTCTTGAAAGGCAACAAGGTCAGAATAGAAGAAGCCAAGCCAGAATCAAGGAAGAAGAAAATCCATCACGAAGCTGAAGGGGACGCTGAAGGTACACAGAAGGATAAGGGCAAGTCATCAAAGAAGAGGAAGAGAGAAGAGGGCGTATTGCCTGGGATAGAGCTTCCGGACGGGCGCAGAGTCAAGCGAGGCTGGACTGAACCCGAGAGAAAGATTAAGGACAAGGGGAAGAAGCGGAAGAAGGAAAAGGACAACGAAGCGAAAAAAGAGAAGAAGAGAGAAAAATCAAAATATACGAATGAGCCCGAGCTTCTGTTCAAAGCGAAACTTCCTGCAACCAAAGATGCCGATGCAATACCAAAAGATGCCAAGAAAAAGAAGAAAAACAACAAAAGAGATAAATCGATCGTGCACGAGTTCTCCAAGACTAAGAAGCACAGGCGTATTAGTGCAGACGACAGCAGTGTTCAACGTGGCGGAGTCTCGCATTTTGAAGAAGGCACAGGCTGGATGGACGCGGATGGACAGGTCATTGAGCCTGAGGCGAAGAGTCGTAAGCAAGAGGCAAAACGAGATCGTACTGCTGGGGCCGCGCTCAGTATCAACACTCAATTTCCAGATCCGAAGGACGGAGGAGCTGAGCAGGTTCGGCCAAAGTCGAGCGGCTCCATCGCCTCTGGCTATCTTCAAAGCCCTGGGACACAGTTACGTGGGGAGCTCCATCAAGCGCTAACTGGTGCACAGTCTTTGGCCCCCGAGGATGAGGATGATCGTGACAGCAATGCTGGAGATACGGTGAGTAAATCAGCTACATCCAACGACAGCGATGAGAGTGTAGAAGAAAACGGGGAGGAAATCGATAATCGAGAGGACTCATCGTTAGAAGCCCAACGATCATCACCCAACGGCATCAGTGGTCCAAATGTTGTTACTGCATCTCAAGAAGAAGCCAAGTCCACTATCGAGCGTACACCTTCACAAGGTCCTCCGGTCGTCAAATCAGAGCCTGAGTTGGAGCCGCCGAAAGAGATTCATCCTCTCGAAGCCCTCTACAAACGTCCGAAGCCGAATCCCGGCAGCCCGAAAAAGCCAACTCCTATCCAGACCGATTTCACCTTCTTTGGCGCTGAAGAAGATGAAGAGAATGACAAAGTCGGAGATCTCCCAGCAATGCCGCAAACGCCCTTCACCAGCCAGGATTTGGAATTCAGAGGTATCCGCAGTGCCGCGCCAACACCCGACACCGCTGCCATCGGCAAGCACTTTGTCTTTCCCTGGAGCACTGACAGAGAAGATGAAGATGATGAAGCCGAGCGAGCAGAAGAGGCCGACGGCGACGTGGACATGACCGGCCAGGCGGAGCCGGTTGGTGAAACCGCGCATGCAGAGTCTGCCGGCACGAAGGTAGCAGCACATGGGACAAAGGAGCCCAAGGAGGAAAGCGAGTTTGAAAAGTGGTTCTGGGAGCATCGTGGCGAGACGAATCGCGCGTGGAAGAAGCGCAGACGGGAGGCGATGAAGGAGAAGAGACATAGGGAAAATAGGAGACTGAACAGAAGGATTGTTTGAAGACGGACGAGGCATCCTTTGCTTAATGTGGCTACAAATTGACACGTCCGCTATTTTTGGTGCTGATTGCTGGTCGTGGATTCAATCGATGCTGCAGAGACTCGTCTTGCAGAGACTACCTAGGTAGATTCAGTGGGTTGCAGGCATATGAGCGCTGCATCATTCATAACTCAATGATCATCAATTCTTTTCAGTATAGGCCGATTCCCGCAAAAGCATAGACTTCTATTGACTAGCGAAGTCGGGTTTCAAGTTGTCTTGATTGTCTAAAAATAAATGCCCACCACTTCACGCCCGCCTTTGAGGTGTGTTGTAGAGGCACTTTTCTTCCGCATTTCGAGTAATTGAAAGCGGCCTTTGGACTACTGGGTTCAGACTTTGCGGCGGAAATAAAACCTGTGAAGGAAGACCTCGGGCTCAGAGTGTTTTGACAGCCCTCGACCTCAAAATTGACTTGGTCCATACTTTGTTTGGTGATTGCGTAATTCGAGACACATATACTCCGAGCAAAAAATCTTTAAGTGGTCTTGGACGCAAATTTGCAGCATTTACAAAAGTTTCTGAGATCACGGAATCCGATTGATACTGTCTACCTAGGGATTGGGCATAAGTGAAACATTGCGCAGCCGTAGCTCAATTATCGTGACATTGGAGTGAAAACAACCCGAATTGACCTCAAAAAGAACAGGGTCTCTATTAAGCACGCAGTTCAACTGCATGGTGACACGGTAGTTAGTGAGGTTTAGCAGGGTAACAGGTTTTCCGGATTGTTAAGCAGCAAAGACTCGATCCAGTGCATACCATTCTACAGCAACCTGATTCACAAACAAAGGAATTCGTCGAGGATTGTATCATTGCTGCACCTTCTCAAGTCTCTCTCCAATTCTTGGAGAGCCAGGGTTTATGGCTACCGCGCTTATTGGGAGGAACGTATGTTTCCCGCTCCGTCGTTGGCTCTTGTTGCAGATTCGAGGTGAACGCTCCAGTCGATGCTGTCGGACCATCGTCGTCTTCTTGAGCAATCGCAGGCATCTCTGGCGGCGTGTCGCTGGGAGAGTTCTCTCCACTTTTCCTGCGGCCATCTGCCCTTGTAGCGAAGCTTTCCACCATCGTTGCCAGGGGACCACTAATCTTCCGACGTTGTGTACGAGCTGGGTCAGGAGGGAGAGGTGGAAGATTGGATGAGTTGTGGGCAAAATTATTTGATGCTGGCCCAGGGTCTCTGGTATTTGAGAGCTCTGCAGGGTCTGGCGGCACTTGGACACCAGCGCTGGCTTGCACGTCATGGTTTGAGACCGCTCGCGCATGCTCACGCTTAACTACTCTCCGATGTAGCGACTCGCCTCGGCGGTGGGATGAAACCTCTGGCACACGGAGATGGTCCTGTTGAACTGCTCCAGACGAGGTTTGGTGGGACTGGCTTTTCCCTTGTTCATCATTGGACCAGACCTCCTTTAATAGGTTATAGGTCTCTTCGGAAACACAGCCTTGAGCCAGAATTCTCTGAGATATGGCGTTCGCCGGGAAATCAAACCCGACATCTGCCTGTTGTATATGAGTAAGTAGCGTAAAAAACGAAGTAGAACGAGTTTGATAAGCTTACCCGAGTACGTTTGCCCATCTCTTCTCGCTCTTTCGGTGACATATATTTGTAAGGAGGTGGATCGTGGCGAGAAAAGTTTGTATAGTTCTCTTGATACGATGACTTTGTTGCCAACTCTGTTTTCCTTGGCTCAGAGCGTTGAACCTGCTCCTGATCTTGCTCCCGCAACGCTGCTTGAACCATCATCCATGCTGAGTAGTCTGTAGGGTCCTGGAGACCCTGTATTACAAGATTCGCCTGTCGCTCTCGCCAGGCGATTACATCTTTCCCTGTGGCAGGTCGGCCTATTGAAATCGAGACGTACCATGTCTCCCACACATCGAGAGGGATAGGCGGCTGATTTGATAGAAGCGAGGGACGCATTCGTTCAGATTGAGGTCCAGTGTCAATGTCCCCAGACAAGGGGCTGGCCCCTTTTTCCGGCGAAGCGTCCGGCGAAGCGTCTGGCGAGACATCTGTCGAGGCGTCCGGCGAGGCATTTGGCGAGGTATCTTGCGATATATTATCATTACTGAGGCCTCTCGGCATTAATGCAAGAAACTTCGACTTTTTCGGGGCCATTCTTTCAAGTTGAAAGCCAAGAATTTGTAAACTTTAAGGTTAACAGCAAAGAGAATTGTTTTGCAAGGAGTTTGCAAGTGGTGTAAATATTTACTTTGCGTCATGCTCAAGCGCACGTGTGAGTAAACAGAAAGTGTCAACATGGGTTATATTGCGTGGTTATTTTGTGACTTCTAAGGATAGCCTTGAAATTCTTCTCACAAACTGTGTTATAGATATGCACACGGCTCTTCAGAGGTCGACACTCAGTGCTGCCTATCTGTGACATCTAATTGAAAATCGAATCTCCGATCGCGTGCTGTCGGTGGTATCTTCTGCCCTTTTTCGTCATACAGAGACCGCTCTAAAAAGGTCGCTCGACCCTGCCGGTCCACCAGTATCACGGTCTGCTTTTGCGTGCCATAGGCATTTGTGTTGGACCTCAACACCTTCGCGTCGTCCTTGGCGGCGGCTATTTCATCAGCTGGCTTTTGAGCGCCGTCTTCGGGCCCAATAGCTGGGATGAAAATGCTCTTTCTCAGTTGGAATAAGTATGCCTCCCAAGTCTCGTTCACATTCTTTTTAGGCAGACTGTCCTCGCTGAGTATTCCAAGCAAATCTTCAATCAGCTGAGCCTTATTTCCGTGGTGGCGGACATGTGTTGCAATCACTTCGTTGAGCAACTCTTCGCCTCGGGTAACCTTGGGCCAGCTCCGATCTCCGTAATGTGAATTGCTTAAACCATGAGTCATGCCAGGCCCAGTGGCGATCCACTTAGCTCCAGCTACATCTGGCGTCCTATTGGAAATGATAGCCAGTCCTGCGTTACCTTCGGAATTCTGAGGACTCGCCCGTCCCAATGCTAGGCTGAATCCTCCAATGTCCTGACCACGATACCCTTCTACGAGTCTCTGAGCGGACTCTGCTGTTGTGTCGGTAGCATTAGGGGGAATAGTGAGAAATTCTTTAATGATGCCACCTCTACTTTTTGACGCTTTTTGCAGATCACCTTCTTCTTTAAAGTTTGTCAAGACTGCAATACGCCCTTGTTTGGTGATACCCAGCCAAGTTCCCTTCTCTTCACGTTCCAAATCATGACCTCCGAGGACGTGGGAGTTTGGTGGAGACCACCAGTCTGCAGGAGCTGTAGCACGATTGAGGTACTCCTGCAAATGGATTAGAGAGAGCTGTTCGGCAATCCAGAGGCTTTCTCACATCGCGATTGCTGATAAGTATAAAAGGGTATTGTGGATGCGCAGTAGTAATGAGAGCAATACACATTCTACTTTAGAGCGATGAAAGCCTCAAACACCGCTTCCGTCTTTTCTTGAATATGACCGCTGAAGGAAGAGAAAAGGACGATGGTAAAAGAGACTCAGTGGGTTAATGGCCAACACGATCAACGGGAGCACCTGGTTATGCTGGAGGCGTAAGATACCGTCGTCAATGAATTTCCCGCGCACCTTAAGTTCTGTCAAAGCGGCAGGCTAGTCATACGTAATTCTCCCGCGAATTATTCTTATGTTCTTGCGGTAGAGCGGACCTAGCATCCCTGAGCGATGGTTGGTTGAACGACAGAGTCTCACTCTCCAAAAAGCTTAACATCCCTCCATTGACAAGTGGGACCTTGCGTGGTACTGCTGCTACGGTACCTGGCAGGCCTGGGTCGGCTTCTTTGTACGTGGGAGGTCGAAATAAAGATCCAACTGCGCCAGCGTCTCTGCGGAAGCGACAGGGGGGCACGTCATTGGTACACCATTAGGTTCTATTCGCATATTGTCAGCAGAGCGAAGAGCACGCGACGCTCTATCACGCTTCGTGTTTGATGGCAGCGCTCGCTGCCTTTTCAGCTCGCCATATCAATCATGTATCTGAGACGAACAGATAGCAGAATCGCATTTTGCAAATATCGTATATCACCAAATTCGCTCCAGCCTCCGGAACGTCGCGCCCTGCTGATAACCGATGCTATTGTGTCCTCGCACGTTCGAGCTTGCGCAAACTCCTGATAGAGGAGCAGATCGCCCCGTCTTGGCTTTCTTCGAAAAGACCTCATCGTGGCATGAGACTCAGAAGGCCCTGAGGCACGCAAGGAGGATGTTACTCCTCCATCAGTCGGGAAGCGTCAAAGTCGGCGAGGTTGTGCGGTAGGCTATTCATCATGTTCCTCTTGAATTTCAGTTCTGATTAGCTTTAGATACACTGTAACATATATCCCCTCTGCAGATCGAATCCTTCCAACTCCCCGGCATTTACATGTCAAGATCAAAAACACTTCGGCCATTCCGTTGCGCGCCGCCTATTTACATGGACCCTACACTTTACATGTATCCGCCTATCCCTCAGTCTTCGATCCCAATAACAAGCTTGAGGAACCAGAAAAATATGGAATACCAGAATTTGAGCCGATGCTCAAAGCAGGGGCCAATTGGCAGGCAAAACTCACGATTCCCGAGGACATCCGCGAAACTGGAAGTGGACCTGACCGGCCATGGAGTTCTGACGGCGAAAGCGGTAGCGTCACATGGATTATCGAGATTGCCTCTCAAATACTTTTCTCGGCTTCTGCTTCAGTGGACTTTGAAATCCTAGTAGGACGAGACGAAAGGTCGCTGGACCTTGGATTCGCAGCGGTCGCAGGGTATGGACAGGGTGCACCGGCAAAACTTCAAGATCATCAGGAAGTTGCTGGCTCCGGTCGGCATCCCGGACAGACTAAAGGCGTTTATTCAAAAGCCATTAAGCTGAAAGTCGAGGATACGGCAACATTATGGAACAAGCCTATGCTACCCAAGTGGGACAGCAACGATTATGGAAAATTAATCGAACCACCACCGGAAGCCCATGAATCGGGATCACCGACAAAGCGGCGATCGCGCAAGATACAGTCCAATTCGGCTGAGATTTCGGCTAAGCAGAAGAAGTTCCACCTGGTTGTCCTTACGCATGGGCTTCACAGCAATGTGAGCGCCGACATGCTCTTTCTTAAAGAAAGTATTGATGCATCTGCTAGAAAGGCTCGCGAGGAAGCTAAAGCTCAGAGGAGACATCAGAGAGACAATCTGGGTGGTCTTGAAAATGATGAAAAGTCTCAAGAGAGTGGCGAAATCGACGATGCGGACGATGAGGAGGTCCTTGTCAGAGGCTTCACAGGCAATGTCACTCGAACTGAAAGGGGCATACAGTATTTGGGTAAAAGACTCGCAAAGCACATTCTTACAATGACGTATCCAGACCAGCCGTTCTTGCCCACGAAAAAGTCTATGACAAGAAGCTTCTCCAATACCTTTTCCAGTGGTTCCTCTAAGGACAACAGCTCCGGTCCAGCTTCACATAACGGTAGCTCCGTCCACAAAAGTGACCGCAAACTTGACCCACTACCTTACAAATTTACAAGTATCAGTTTCATTGGTCATTCACTGGGCGGAATTGTGCAACTCTACGCAATTGCATACATTCATAAGCATTCTCCTCAATTTTTTGAGAATATCAAGCCAGTCAACTTCATTGCCATGGCGTCGCCTATGCTCGGACTCAGCAATGAGAACCCAATGTACGTCAAGTTCGCATTGGACTTTGGACTGGTTGGTCGGACCGGTCAGGATCTTGGATTGACCTGGCGGCCTGCAACTATCACACGAAGTGGATGGAGTGCTGTAGTCGGCGGTTTTGGGTCCAGCGCTGCAAACAAGCAAAAGCAAGAAGACCCTGGGTCGAAACCGCTCCTGCGCATTTTGCCTACTGGTCCTGCTCATCAGATCTTACGTCGCTTCAGGAATCGCACGTTGTATTCGAATGTTGTCAATGACGGTATTGTACCGTTACGTACCAGCTGTCTTCTATTCCTTGACTGGAGAGGGTTAGACAAGGCGGAAAAGGCTCGGCGAGAAAATGGTCTCTTCGGCACAATGGCTTCGTGGGGATGGAGGGAAATTACAGGAGAGAACTCCTCTTCACCAAATCCTTCAAGAGCTGCGCTTTCATTGGAATCAGATAACTGGGATAGCGAGGATGGCGAATTACTGGCTCAACATCCTGACGGCTCAACTGTACCTCAGCCTCCGGACGGTGCTACAAACGCCGATGATGAGGCACAGACGGCTGCGGAGCCAAATGCCCATCAATTCCTGAGCGAACAGCAAGCAGCAAAACGGCAGACGAACGAAGATATGTCTAGTGCTAACACGCAAGACTCCAATCCGTTCAGTAGCCTTTGGAGTTTTCTGAAACCCAATCCCAAACCCTCAGTGCAGAACAAGCCCTTAAAAGCGAAGACCCAGCGTCTCTATTCTCGTAGCCAGACTCTCCAATCAAAAGATTTCAGATCTGACACATCCATCACCTCTCCTACTGCTGACTCTACCACCGCAACTCCAAATGAGAATGACAGCATAGCTTCTGGTTCTCAATCTCCGAGTCAGAATCCAAAGCGTCCCATGGCGACAAGAGGTGACACTCTCCTCGAAAAGCCCAGTCGAGCTCACCCACCACCCAAAACGTCCGTCTTCGAAGCTGCCGGCGACATCCTCAACCCTCCCATCCCCCCAACATCCTGGCTCATCGACCCATCCAAACGGCCCCGCACCATCTTCCACGACCGCGTCTACCACCCCGAAGACATCCCACCACCGCCCCCCAAAAAATCCAAAACCCTGTCCTTCTCCAGCAACGACAGCACCGTCTCCACCATGTCCTCACACTCGCTCCCAAACGGCGACAGCCCCAACCCCGACACGGGCGGGATGCGCGTCGAAGAGAAGATCGCGCGCGCCTACCACCGCGACCTCAGCTGGCGCAAAGTGCTGGTCCGACTCGAGCCGGACGCGCACAACAACATGATCGTGCGCCGCATGTTCGGCAACGCCTACGGCTGGCCCGTCATCAAGCACCTCTGCGACACGCACTTTGCAAATACCTATGCGGCCGCGACGCGCGACGAGCAGGAGGCGAGCGGCGATCGAGCGCAGGGCTTGGGCTTGCGCGACCATGTCGGGTCGCCGGGCGATGAGGTGCGGGATCAGGAGAGTAAGAGTGCGCCGGCGGACGCGCCGGAGCGGTCGCAGAGCGAGACGAGGGAGAGCCGGGATGAGTTGACGGCGCTGGTGTCGCCGCCGTCTGCGGCGTTTGGCGATGAGGATGCACGAGGGCCAGGCAGTATGCCAAGGCCGTTGCGACGTGAAGATAGCGTGGCGAGCTCGGCGTGGGATGATGCGTATTTTGAAGGTAGCAGTGATGACGAAGACGAGGATACGGATGGTGATGGACGCACGGCGTTCCAGCGCTTCCTCAGCAAGCCGGTGCCGAAGGAGAAGGAGCCGAGGCGGCATTCAGTCCAGCCGAGGGCGCCTGTAGCAGCGGCTGGTGCGAGTCCGGGAAAGAAACGCGCAAGCGGCTTGCGACAAAGTCAGGCTGTGGATACGCCGGACCAGCCGCAGCTTGCTGAAGGAATTTCGGCCTCGCCGCCGCCCATCATGGAAGGGCACAGGGGGTTGATCGCGACCCCAGCGAGTCCGAGTAGTCCGGCAAAGACGAGGCGGCCGGGGACAGCAGGCTCGAACAAGAGCAGGGAAAGTACACCGAAAACGCCTGGAGGGACCAGCGAGGTGGGTCTGACGGGTGGAATGAGTCTCGAGGAGCAAATGGGGAAGGTCAGACCCCAACATGGCCATGCGAGGACAAGAAGCGGTAGTTTTGGCGTTGCGGAGCAGGTGGCACGAATGACGATGACGGAGAATGAGCAGTGAGAATTTCTTCAGCTTTAAGATCTTTGTACTGCTGATGTGTCCATTATTCCGAGCATTCGGCGGAGTTGGCCTAAGACTATATACCTGGAATAGGAGGTTGTTAGAATGTGAAGCTACTCTACATGGAAATAGCGTCTCTTAGACTTAGACATGGAACCTGGTTTTCGTACTGATAACGCGGCAGCCCTGCTGCACGCCCGTCAAATGCATTGCCGTTTCATCGTTTCTCATTCTTCATTACCGCTCATCCGCCTCCCATTTCGTGTTTTCTCATCGAACGCCATCCAGCCATTTCGCGTCCCAAATATTTTTTACCACCTATCACCAACACCCACCACCACTCAGCTCGCCTTCCTCCTCGACTTCCCCATCAACTTCTCCACAAAGCTAAACTTCCTCCCCGCCGACCCCCCACTCCCCGGCGTCCCCATCGCACTCTTCCTCACCTCCTCCACCGCCACCACGCCCTCCTCGCGCTGCCGCTGCCCCGCCCAGAACCCCTTCTTCCGCCTCCCACTCCCCACCGCGACCCCCGCGCTGTTCCGCACCCACTCGACCTCCTCCCGCACCATCCCCACCTCCAGCGCGACCCGCTCGATGCACGGCGTCGCGATCGCGGCCGCCAGCTCGGGGAGCCGTACGCGCCGCGCGTACGCGAGCTGGAACTCGCGCAGGCTGTCGACGGCGGCGGGGGTGGTGCAGTAGGCGAAGAGCAGGGTTAGCGCCTTGCGCGTGCGGGCTGTCTCGGATTCGAGCTCGACGTCGAGCGGGTTGACGCAGGGTTTGAGCGGGGACGAGGCCGTGGTGGTGGTTGGGGTCGTGGTGCTGCAGCGGCTGCTGCTGTTTGGGCCGCCGCCGCCGCTGCTGAAGAGGACGTTGCTGCTGCTGTTGCTGCTGCTAGGCCGGCGCGCGAGCAGGTTGTGTGAGGCGTGCTCGGATTGGAGGCGGTCGGTGAGGGCGAGGAGGCGGCCGGCCCAGTAGGTGGTGGGTTGGGCGGTGGAGACTTGCTGGAGTTTGAGGTGGGTGGTTGCTGGGCTTTCGCGGCCAGAGCATGGGCTGTCGCTGAGGTTGCTTTCGACGAGAGGGCTACTGGACTTGCGGACGTCGTGTATCTTTTTGCTAGCAGCTTTGTTCGTTAGAAGCGGCGTCTGAGGAACAGGAGGTGTGGATGGACGAAGAGGTTGCATGAGTTTGTGCTGAGCGATTTTGTGGGTAGATAGAGTGCGCTGGTGGTGAGATGTGCCAGCGCTGCTGACGATCGGTTGGCTTTTGGATTGCTGCATCGATGGCGCCATAGGCGTCATGTAATAAATTCCTGCATGCTCATCGGTCTTTTGCAAGTTCGTTGCTCGTCTCGGTGTTGGGTTTGCTGCCGTCTTTCTGGCCTTACGCGATTCGTCCTCGGCGTCATAATCTACTTCTTCAATTTTTTTCCATGTAGCGTTATCCGATATCGGTTTGATGGCACTACCTACAGACGCTGCCACGGGTCGACGAGATATATCAGTATGGCTACTGTTTGCAAGTGTATGAGAATTTTCTTTCTGAGTCTTCTCGACCGATGGTGGCGTAGCCTCGATTGTAGGTAACAGAGGTTGTGTGCTTGCGCGCTGAAGGCTAGATGCTCTGGGTGGGTGTAAGAATGCGTTACGTTTTGGTGTTATGGGAGGGACCTTGGATCGATCTTGCATGGGTGAGCGTTCAGTAATGGTAGGGGTTGGGATTCGGCTTGGTTGCAGGATAGAAGAGTTCTGCGAAGGTACTAATAACGGACGCGTTTCACTCGACTGTCGACTTCCGGTACTGATAGGCAAATGACTCGTAGTGCTACTACGAGGTAGTGATGGCTTGACTGGCGGCCTAGCATGATAGCCAGTAGAATTTTTATTTCCTGAAATAGGCGTCATAGGTTTTCTCTCGGGCCCTTTCGCTCGGGATTGCTCGGTCAACAAAGGGCCATTATCGGTACTGTCTTCCTGAACAACCGGTTCCGAGGCGTTGGTGACAGCGTCAGTAGTTGCCCGCTTTCGAGTGAATGGGATCCAGGAGGTGAAAGAATTGTGGGGGCTGCCGAACGACGTGATGGAAGTGATGGAGCTTAAGCGTCGTAATTTCTTGAGGTCCTCACTGCTTTGGTCCGTTGAAGGAATACGAGAGGCTCTGTACCTTTGCATCTTGCTGGGGGGCTTTTGTTCTGCCAGGTTACTAAGCTCCTCCCATCCGGCTCGAAGAAGATTAAAATCGTGCGAGACAGCCTGCAGAAGAGTCATTCGCGTCTTGTAATGAGGTGAGGGCGAGAATTTGGATAATGAAAAGTGAGTGTCGCGCTGCTGGACTTATATCATCGGTGTTGAGAAGGAACGACCGACGACGCACCTGAAGCTACCTAGGAGAGAGTCGCCGTAAACAAACTGTCTGCAACACCCTCACTCAAATGTCTCGTGTGCCGCTGCATGTGTCGTTGCATGTGTGATCGATGCTCGCGTCCTGGTCACATCATGACATTCAATATCACCTATGACAGGCACTTGTGACCACTGCAAAGATGAATAGGAATGGTATACAGACGGTAGTAGCTACGCATCATGTCCTGCGCAGCAGAAACGCCGCGCCTATCCAAAATGCTTTCACAATCCTGAATTCGCCTGCTTATGCAAGAACCGATTGTCAATTTTTACTTTTGAGCAATCCTGGCCTCCTTCGCCAATTTGCGCTCTTCCTGCTTGTTCCGAAGATAAAGTGCCAATTGCTCGTATTTAGTAACAAAAAAGACGCGTTTGCCATCATTCTTCCATACTAAAACACCCAGATTATCAGCGTACCTCGCTGCGTCTTGATACTCCTGGGGCGTATTAAATTCTTTAAACATGTAGCCTTGGGTCGTCCTCATGCGATCGCCTTCTATTTGCCAGAGTCGAATTTGGTCGAGCACTGTGGGCGGTAATACTGGATTATGCTTGTACATCTGTGGGTGTGCATGCGTAGAGAGATAGCTGATGATTTGATCCGCAGTGATACCGTACGAGATTGCGCGTTGCACCGATTCCTTGGTAAGCTTACCGGAAACCATATTCGGATATCGGGTGTGAAGGCGAGTAAAGAGGTTCAAGACGGCAATCTGGAGCGGTGACGACGTGTACGCATACATACGATAGTTTGTCTCAATGATAATGTAACCTTTATCGGAGGTTGTCGCACCCAAAGCGTCCGCAAGCGATGCGTTCGAGTTTCGTAAAGCACCGGCATCAGAGGTAAGGGTTGTGCCAAGCCGAGTTGGATAAAAGTATTTTGATTCGGGGTTGCGGCGAAAAATAATTCCAAAATCTGTCAAGTCGTCGAGCATATGTAGTTGCGTAGGAGTCAGCTTCGCGGTACTGTAGGCCTGTCCAAGCTCTAGACTGCCGAGCATGAAGAGGAAGGTGAGCATGTCCACTTGTTCCATTTTGAGCTTTATATCGTCAGTGAATAGTACTTCCAACATCGAACTGAGCAATACTTGCCGACTCGGCGTTCTCAAGATAGACGATAAGCAGACTCCAAACCTGCGCATTCACTTCCTGTAGGAGGAATGTAAATCCAGCTTGGGTGATGGATGCCGCCGCTTTCCTGATAAGCACAAAATTTCCAAGCTCAAGTAGCTTCTTAGTGCCCGGGCTAATGTCGCCTTTCCCTGCCAAGCCTGCTCCAGCGCTGCCAACCATGTAGTAGAGTATCGCTTCCCATTGCTGTTGCGCAAAGGCATCCAAGAAGTCTACGGTAACTTTTGTCTTGTCCGATGTATCGCAAGGTGATCCAAAAGATTGATGTGCCCCTCCTCCAGTAAGCGCTGCTCGCAACGAATTTTTAAATTGTTTTTCGAGGTGATATTTTCGAGCCAGTCTCCCTGCGGTCGGCTTCGCGGTTGTGATAGTGATTATCTTAAGGCGCTCGAGGACGGAAAGGGCCTGCTCCTTGTCTCTAATATAAATATTAGTCATGGGGATTTTGAGAACTTTATCGAGCCACTGACTTTCTATGACCGGGCCGGACCATCGTATCAAGATCTTCGACTTTCATGTCCTTTGGAGTCCATAGCATGATCATGACAAATGTCTTTGCTGTTCATCACGAAAGATTTAGCTTGCCAAGCCATAACTAGGATCGCAAAGCATAGTCAAGGCGTTGAGACTGACCCAAATGAGGCAGCATGCGCCTGAAAACGGCCAGGACCGTTGAAGGCTGCTGGTATAGCCTCATCAGAAGCGAGCCAGGCAGACCCTGGAGATATTCCAGCGAGCGAAGAGAGGACGCCGACATCTTTGCAGATGTTGGTGGAGCCTCCTTCGCGAGAGGTTCTTGTCACCTAGTTATCATCGCTCAGAGTGGTAGAGGGTTAGGTTAAAAGAGACGAAATGTCAAGACCCTTCTCCCGGTGCCCAGGCTTCCGCTCCGCTCCGCTCCGCTCGATTTTAAGGATACTGCTGCCAAAGGCAAGATAGGAAACCAAAAGAAGCACATGCCTTGCAGACTACAGGGACCCTTCCCATCACAATTGAAACATGGCAGTGTTGAGATTTGTCAACTCGGTTTGTCTTTGGTGGGCGACGAATCTATCTACACACAGTACCTAACGAATGTACCAGGTCTGGCAATCCTTTAGAGCCAATTCGGGACTCGAGCCAAGGTAAAATATACTAGACTGCAAGCTTTCCTAATGATTGGGATATTTTTATGCTGATGCAATTGGCGCGAATCAAGATTGCTAGATAATGTAAGCTTGTCGACTCATTCTAGTCGTTTTAGACTACTCGCTGATTACTTTGCTAATTATTTGCTATCCAGCTGCGGGTAACCGCTGCTCGACCAGGTACGGTGAATTTCGAGTTAGAGATAAAGAAGGAGCACACAGTATGCGAGAACCTTTTCTATTAGTCTAACTTTTGGTTTCGCACAGTAATGGCTATACCAGAATCGACTTAATATTCTACACGGAGGTACTATCGCTAGCATGGGTACGGAAATCCTGAATCAGAAAAGAAGATATGCTCCAACTTACATCTCTAGTCGACCTGGGCGGCTCTTTGGCTGTAGCATCGAAGGGTCTATCCTCAACCGGCGTTTCGACTGACTTAAATGGTTGTCTTCTTGATTCCAACTCTCAAATGATCGACGGCTAATCCAGTGAGTAGTGACATATCTGAACTCCGGTGGAGTCGTGGGCGATACACTCCGAGCAGTGGGTCTTGAATCTAGCGAAAGTCCACGAATATTTTAGCTGACTATGGTCTAGGAGGTCACCTGCGACAAATGTATTCGTCGCTCTATTTGTCTTGTATCCTCGTTCTTGCTGATGGTATGCAACAGTTGGCAAAACGCTGGCTTACACATCAATACGCTTCACGAACAATAAAGATGAGCTCGTCGCAAGAGGGAGCCATACAAAGTCCGTCAAATATCCTTCATTGGCTCATCGACTGACTTGCTGACATTCGCTGGGTGTTTCCCAGATACGTTACGGCTGCGTGGAAAGATCCCAACAACAAAATCGAAGAGTTCTCACCAAAGCCGCAGAAACAATCTTCATCATAGGTATTAATGCCTGCTTTAATTTGACATATCTACATATCGATCTCGTTACCCGTTTCTCATGCCGCATTAGCAACAATTCACATGTATAAACTTGCCGTCGCACAAATGTCCCTTTTGATCATCTCTTGACAAGTCTGCATCTTCGTAAACAAGGTCGGATCCCCAATGATTCGGGCAGCATTCTTTACTTCCCGACAAGTCTCATCTAGCCTCGTGATCACTCTCACAATGGTGCCCTCGAGTACGTCCGTCAGATCCGTAATGCGATTAAAGCTCATGCCACGAGCCCACTCATATACCACTTCCACCAGACCAAACCTCGGCCGGCTCACAAAGTCATTGGAATCGTCGGCGCTAAGAATCACTTGACGCAGTGTTTGGTAGTGGTTTACTTTCTCCGAGATCTCGACAATGGTGTCTCGGCCGCGCTCTAGAGCAGGTGTCATTGTGGGTTCATTGTCGGTCTTTTCTTGGAATACAAATGAAGACAGGAGGGCCACGATCTCTTCTGGTTCATAGTCTGCAAGGACGTTTTCGAGAATGAGCTCCGTAAGTACGAGCTCATCCGCGGAGTGGATTTCGCATGCGACTTTTCCTTTGAGCTCGACGCGTGAACTGTGATCAATAAAGCCGAGGTCTTTGAGGACGGCGATGCGCTGCTCGTAATCTGGTAGTAGCTGCAGGTTTTGGTCGCTCATCAGTTGTCGCAATTGTGCGATATTTTCCTTGATGAGCCACTCATCGTGTCGCATCGCGAAATGCTTTTCGAGTTGTGGACACAAGACAGCTGCTCGTTCCTGCGCAACAGTGGCACATTTCTTGCGCTCGTCAAGAATGTTACGAACATTCATGTCTTTGACACGGTACCAGTCAACTTCCTTCCAAGATGAAGATGTCCATGAAGAACAGATAGCTGAGAGTTCTTTGCGGGCAGCAGTAAGTGCATCCTGACTATAGTTCAAGATTCCATGAACATCGATTTTTGTGATAGTGTGCGTGACGCATTCCACCTCTTCAAGCGGTATTGTTTCCGCTTTCAGCTTCATGTCTGCTGGATCGCTCACAAATGGAGTGAAGCGTCGTCTGAATCTATCTAGATATGGCAAGAGGTCGGAATTTTGTCGCTTTGGAAAACTGTTCTTTCGACTTATCTCGATGACTTGGATTCGTGGTGGTGGTCCGGCGTACACCCCTTCTCTAGTCAAGATACCGGCGGTACGTATTCCTTCCTTCACCAAGTCAGTATGGCTCAGTCAGGCTATTTATCGAGGTCATTACCTTCTTATTGACCACCAGCCGCTTCGGCGAAAGGGTCTTCTTGCCAACTGGTGAAGCCAATATAGCCACGTGCAGTTCACCCGTCAATGTCATGTAATCCATGCTCGCTTCGTGGCACAGCTCAAGATCATTGTCGCAGATATCACAAGGTTCCCGCTGGACTTTAGCCAAATCAGCTTCGGAGAGCTTGACGGCTTTCTCGTGTTCCGGTAGAAGCGCCTGCGTCGCATTTTCACTGAAGCTCCGCTTAATCATTTCCTCGATTTTGAGAGCTTCGACTCGTAATAGATTGAGGATCATATTGTAGGTCAGACGGAACTGGGAACGTAACTTCGTTGGGTCTCCCAAGATCATTTGCCGTAATCGAGCTACAGGTGGAGCTTCCTCTGCGCCAGGTGTGACGATGATTACTGACCCAACAGGATCAAGACCTCTTCGGCCGGCACGACCAGCCATCTGAGTATATTCTCCGGGCAACAGGTCCCTAAAAGATCTTCCGTCGTGCTTGCGATAGCCAGAAAAGACAACAGTCCTTGTAGGTAGATTGAGGCCCATGGCAAAAGTCTCGGTGGCAAAGAGAACCTTCACCAAGGTCCTAGCGAATAGGATTTCGACAATTTCTTTCACAATGGGTAGAAGGCCACCATGATGCACAGCTATGCCACGACTCAGCAATTCTCGGAGTCGTCGGATTTGCGGTAGAACCCTGTCCTCTGGTCTCAACCGCGCTATTGACTTTTCAATGGTCATGTGGATCGCGCTTTTCTCTGCTGCTGTGCAATAATCGAGATTTGAGAGAGCGTCGGCGTTTTCTTCACAGCGCTTCTTGGAGAAAACAAAGATACAAGCCGGTAATAGGTCTTCTTTGCGAAGATGTTGTACAAGATGGACCCAGATATTCCGATCTTGAGCTGCGGTTGTTCTCCCACCTCCTCTTCCAGTCCTAGCGATGTTCCCTTGACCTCTCGAACCAGGCTGTCCGCGGCCACGTTGCTGGGGCCCACCTCTTTGGTTGCCGCCTCGCTGTGTATTACCTCTCTGGTTCTGCCCACGCCCTCCAGCGGAGCTACCACCACGACGTGCGCCTTGACTTTGTTCAGTTGTAGGAGTTTTAATCTTATCCCTACCAGTAAAGACATCGTTGGCATCCTTCCATCCTTTCTCGATGAACTTTTTGTTTTCGTCCACAATTTTGTACATAGCTTTTCCGGCCCATAAATAGTGTTCCAGAGGTACGGGCCTTTTTGGCGTCGATATCACATATATATCCTTCTTTTTCGTCCTACCGACCCATGATGCGAATTCATATGTGTTGGGCACTGTTGCGGATAGAAGAATCAAGGTAACATGCTCAGGCAGCATGATGATGACTTCTTCCCATACCACCCCTCGCTCCAGGTCATTGACATAGTGAACTTCATCGAAGATGACGAATTCCACATCACGCACAAGGTCGGCTCCACGGTAGAGCATGCTTCGTAAAATCTCCGTCGTCATGATCAGACAACTCGCTTCGGGTCGTATTTGCACATCGCCAGTAAGGATGCCCACGTCGTCAAAAGTGTTACGAAAGTCCCGGAATTTTTGGTTGCTCAACGCTTTGATGGGAGAAGTATAGATGGCCTTGGTCATGTGTTTGGCAGCAAGTGCAATTGCGTACTCGGCAACAACTGTCTTTCCAGCAGAAGTGTGAGCGGCAACAAAGACCGAGTCATTATTTTCCAAGTGATAGACTGCTTCTTTCTGAAATGTATCTAGCTCGAAAGGCCATTCCCGAGCCATGTCCGGAACAAGTTCTCGGAAGTTCGTAATGTCGCGATTCACGTCTACCATATGCGCCCACTCTCTTCCTTTGCGTGCTGTTGCAGATATTGCAAGTTGACCGTGAGGTGCCAAAGCTGGGAACTCTACTGGGAGAAGGGAGTCAATGTCTTCCTCTTCTTCAGGCTCATCTTCCTCCGACTTCCCATTCAGCAAGCCATTTGTATCGCTCTCCGGTACACCGTTACTAAAAGCTAGCTCGGCAGGAGCTTCTTCTAGTACATTTTGAACTTCTGCCTCGTTCGGTAGACTCGCTGGAGATTTCTTTTGCAGATCAAGACCTCGAGTGAAGCCGGGTGGTACTTCGAGGAGACCCCCATCACTGCCAAAGTTGATTATTCTATCCAGTCCGCCAGCCTTTTGGGCACGCTCCTGCTCCTTCGCCTGGATGAGTTGGTCTTCGTAGGCGGCTGCAGCCTCTACACCATCCAACCCCCCCGGGGCAAACGGAAAGTAACCAGCAGCGCCGCGCACAAAGTCTGCGCGATTTGCGGGCTTGCGTAAGATTGAAGTCGAATTCTTTGCTGTGGCGCTATTTGCTGGGACAGTAATTTCTTTGTAGCCAGTAACTCGACCTTCGAGACCCTCTCTCGTGAATCTGATGATCGTACGAGTTTGCGTAGGCGCAATTTCGAACAAGTCGGTGTACCTTGTTGACGTTTCCCATCTTTGCTGAAGCTCATTCAGCCAGCGGTGGTCGAATGCAGTCGAAGGCGACAAGTAGTCTTTCTCAAGCTGGTACCTAACTTCGTCTTTTGTCCTTCTTTTCCGCTTCCATGGACGTTGCTCATTTAGCGCAGAATCAATCCAATCTGGGTCCGCTGGCGAATGGCCTTTGATTTCAAGCTTCTCTAACGAAGTCGCTAGGCCCTCCATGAAGTCACATAAAACAGAGATGACAGCTTGATGGCGTATTATAGCTCAGACATAGGTACCTGGGTACTGTCGGTAGTGTGACCTTTGTTGCTTTTCGGTTGGTACGTGGAGCATGATGACGCCACTCAAATTTAAGCTTAAACGTGGATCTTGATGATCGACAGGGTCCATTTACGTGTTGACTGTACGGAGTTACCTAAGGTACGTACTAAGCTAAGGTACCTACGCAAGGTACGTACTCCATACTGTCTATTCAGCGGTGTCAGGATTGTAGTACACTGTGAGACAACGGTTTTACTTCTCATCACAATTAATAGATAAGTTTTGTCCCCTGGACAATTTACTTGAGTGGACCTTAGAATACTCAATGCCAGGAGATGCTGCGTCACCACGGGTCACGAAGCTCTGCCATTGCCTCCATTTCATCCTCAAACTCGTCATGCGAGGCTATAACATTTTTCGTGCCTTTCTGTTCTTGTATGGCTGTCATGGCCGCATCCTCAGCTAGCAATGCATCAAGATCGTCTTGCTCGCCGTCATCGACGTCTGATTCGACCGAACGTCCAGCTGCATCATCGTTCTTTTGAGCAGATGCTTGAGCCCCCTCATGATCTTGCGATATCCCATCTATATTCGCGCCTTGAAACTCGGTATTGTTGGTTTGAGTGTTATGTGTCGAGACTTGCTCAACTTCCTCCGCGTGCTCTGGTGTTTCGTCGTAACGTCGCCTCAGTTTCCCTTCGTCAATCCACTCCTTGCGCTTCATCTGCATCAATTTCTTGTGGCCTAGCTTCTCAATTATTGCCACTCCATCCGCAAATTTGGCTCTCGGATAGAGGTCATCCAACCATAATTGATAGACATTCAGAAGTCGCGAGACGTCGGAAAACTTTCTGGTCATGAGCAGGAGTGATTGGCTTGTAACAACACGTTTTCGACTCACCTCATGTCCTTTGCCTCGGAATTTTAAACGCTCTTTTGTTATCTTTCGTAGCTTTGGTATACCTGCGTTGGAAAGGAGTCTGCAGCAAACTTAGCCGGAAAATTGCTGGCAAGAAAGATGTTATGTTGGCTTCGACAAAGTCGTACCGTGCTTCGTCAAGTTTAGCAACGGGCTGGCGCCTTTTGGTGATCTTGATCTCTTCGTCGATTCCTAAATCTGCTCCACGACTTGTCTTATTACTTCTTGCAGGAGCTTGGTCCTCAGCAGGAGCATCGCCTCTGTTGTTTGCATCATTGAAAGCGTCATCCATAGATACATCATAGTTGAATAAATCATCGAGGTCGTCCCTCTGGACCGATTGATGCGGAGGATCATCGATGAGGGGCATGATGAGTATCAGATTGCGTGTTCGCACAATATAGGAGCAGAATGTATCAAGCAAAGGCGCGTAGACTAAATACCTAGAATACCGGAACGCGTCCGGAGGTCGGCGCGTCACTCTCGCCAAGGATTTGACCACAGCCGCCCCACACTGACATGTAAGGTACTGAACCTAGGGTATTGTTCGCTCTAGTCAATAGACCCATTGCTACATGCTCAAGCACCTGGCCCCTCAAGCACTCGTTGGCGTCGTTCAGCATTCTCCGAAGCTGGTTTTCTGAAATGTTTGATCGCATACGCCGCTACTTTTTACTTTGAATTCCAGCGCACATTCCATGGTCTCTCCTACGTTACGCCGTCGAGATCTAGCAAAGCAATTTTACCACGATTCAGCCCTTTGATGTGACGAACACAAAAGGAAGTCTCGAGACCCGTACTACAGGACCTCGCCGAAGGTCTTTGTCATACTCGAAGCGACAAGTTACCGGCCACGTAAAACACGATGGCTATCAAAGCGCTGCAAGGAGTGGCGCCGGTACCTGATATGAAAGAAAAGTTCCTCGCTCTGTTGTTACGAGCGAGGGAGATAAAACACTCCACGGAGGTCGAACCTGAGCTTCCGCCTTCCGAAGTAATCGAGGAGGTTAAAAAATTAGGTGCAGAGTTCAGTGGTCCCCTCCAGCACTCTGTCGTGGAAGCTGTCGCTCAAGATATCATATATGACTGCGTGGTGAGCAGAACATCTGCAACGCAGAGAGTTATGCTGACATTTGCAGACTTCTACTTCTATTGATGATCCAGAATTCGTTCGCGTCTGGGATCTCCTTGACATCGTTCAAACTTGCGAAGAGACGGGTACGTTCCGGTTTTCCTTACATGACTGTGCGCGGTACTGAGCCTTTGCTAGGCCAATGCAGCCCGACTCTTGTGGTGCTACTCTTAGAGGATCTCTTCGATACACAGACGACGAGCGGATGTCGAAAGGTGTTCCAATACTTGGAATCAAGGCGATCACGAATTACAGCAAGAGACTGGGACAGAAAGTACCAATCCATACTAAGGTCGTGCAACGGATTGCTGCGAAGACGACTCTCCCGAGCTGAGGATGCCGTCTTCTGCGGACGCGTGTTTTTCTTCCTCTTCCAGGCTTTTCCACTTGGGGACAAAAGCTCAGTCAACGCCCGTGGTGAATTCCATACAGCCAACACAACGACGTATAGAGCAATCAAACCAGGCAAGGCAATGACGAAAGATGGAGAGGACATTGCTCGGAGCGGGGAAAGCAAAGCTGGGGAGGAAAAGCCCACCTCAGACCAGTCTAATCAGCAGGAAGCCAAAGCAGGGTCAAAAACCGCCAAGGAAGGTGTTGTACCTCCCGAAACACAGGTAACGGTCCAAGTGGAAGAGCCCAAAGAAGACTCTAAAGCCCAAGGAGTCGTGTCGAACGACGAACTTTATCCAATCTTTTGGAGTATGCAGGAATACTTCTCGGAACCACCAAAGCTCTTTGCAGGTGACCACTTAAGCATCTTCAAACACACTTTGCAACTTACCATTGCCAAATTCAAATCAATTCCGGCAGAGATGCAGCAGAATACTGCAGGTATAGGACGAGGGACGAAGAGGAAGAGAGGGGACCTGACAGATGCCTATAGAGACGTTTATAATCCAAAGTATCTAACGGATCGTGAGCTTTTTGATCTCGAGGTAGGAGGAATTGATTCGTAGATACAATACTACAGATTTGCTAACGGGTATTCATAGTTGAGCGATGTAGCTTTCCAAAAACACATACTGGTCCAGGCACTGATCGTGATCGATTTTTTGCTTTCGTTGACAGAGAAAGGAAAAAAGAAGCTGCTCGATCTGAAGGCTCACAAGTCTATGATGTTCAATTTCACGCTTAGTGATGAAGACGTGGGTTTTTCCAGTCGCAGCCTATCGCGTCCAATACTAATGACATTCAGACGGAGTGGGCTCTCACCACCAAGAAAATCATAGCAGATTACCTTCAGCAGGGTGCAGACGGAAAGTTTTACTACCGAATGGTTGACACAGTGTTGTCTCGAGACAAGAACTGGGTGCGTTGGAAAGTCGAAGGTTGCCCACCAATCGTTCGGGATCCCATGGTGCCGGCTTATTATCACGAAGCAAAAGTTGGAGCTGAAAAAGCCTGCGCCACGAAACGCATCCGAGCCGCCCCTCTTGGATCGATAGATCTTTCGTTCCTCTCGGAAACCAATGTTGCGAACGGTTTGGAGATACTGAAACAACCCGATCGGTAAGAGAAAATCCGAGCCAACAACGTCGCCTACGCTGACACCCGGTCCTTGCAGATGTCAAATACCTGACATAGAGCCATACGTCAAGGGCGTTGCCACTGACGAACTGGACTTGGAAATGGCAGTATCAGAGGAAGAGACGAAAGCATTGGAGGAAGCCAAAGTCGGCAAAATCTGGCGCGCTCTTCGCATCACGGCAAAGACCAACCTAGCGCAGATTGATAAGGCTGATGATGGTCGGAATCTGCAAGCTTTGCTGAGCAGTGAAGAGGGCGCAACAGGCGCGAATGGCGGCAACGAGGAGAGTGTGTTAGAAACGACGAACGGAAAGGTGGAGATGAGTGTGGCTGACAATGCGGAGGAGGAAGAACATGAAGAGCTGCGGCCCGTGTCACACACACAGGCCGAAGGTGGTGGACTGGACGATACAATGGATGGAACGTGAAGCGAGAGAGGTCTGGCGAGCCGACTTGAGTTGGTACCGAGCTTGTAGCAGTGACTTGTCAACAGCAGTCGCTTGACCTTGTGTAGCGTCGCTGTCACCCAGGCTGCGTTGAGCAATGATGATACCCATACTATTGTATTGTAAGGCAGTCGAGATCGAGTCCAAGCAGCAACACCTACAGTAGTCGCAGAATCAGTGATCTTCCGGCGAATCGGGCGCGGGTGCGGCGCGCCTCTAGATCTGAGATGAGCAGGCCATGCCATCTTGAGTCTATACAACGCCAATCCCGAATCCTTCTCAGACTATTGCCAGCAAGGCTTGCATGGATGGGGTGGATAGGGTGAATAGAGCGACTGCAGACCCATGGGGCCGGGAGATGCCGTCGCTCGGTCAGCAAAGCTCACCCGGCTCAGGCTGATCACCTGTCGGGCCCTTGGATCCGAGCAGCCCAGCGCGCCTGTAACTTCTGCCAGTCGGAAAAAAAGAAAGTTCCATCCATCAACGGCGCTGCATTCAGGCACCCGTACGGGTAGCCGCTGACCGGCTGTGAGATGGTGGCGTTCTGTTAGAGCCGACGACAGTTAGTACTGCGACAACGAGCGCGCGCAATCAGAAGCTGCAGGCTCGGCCGAAGGGTTCTCTTTCCGCTGGCTGCCATCCTGCATCGAGCCGGAATTGCAGTGTCAGAGCGGGCGTGTTACATCTCTTGCGGCCCCTGGTCGAGTCCGCCCGCTCTAAAACCTTGGCGAGCGTTGAAATTTCCACCAGCACCATGACCACGCCCCTCACCACGATTGTCGAACCCGATCCGACTCGACGGAGACAGGCATCCCGCGGCTATTCGTCTTTGTCTATCATCGCGGTGCATGCTTCCCTCGGTTCGCATTCTCGCAGCAGGGCCTCCCGCCGAAACAGCAGCTGTCTCTGGACGGCGGCCACAGGCACCCATCCTCCTAGTTGCGTCACTTCTCGGACGAGCTCCCTCAGATCGCTGTGGCGTGCGCTAACCGCTTGACAGCGGTCCAGGTTGTTCCCGTCTCGAGCCAGGTCGTCGCTGACCTCTGACTTCTAACCTGGCCGGGCATCACCAGACGACTTCAGGGACTCGTCCAAGTCCGGATAATTTGACCCTTTCCGCGGGCGATCAGAGACGGGACGATCGCCCCTGCGTCAAGATTTGCATTGTCATCAATTTATCCGGCACACGAAAGCCACGACGGCTGTTCGTCGATCTGGAAGTTTCGTGGAAGCCTTGCGCAGCGACACGCTCGCAGCGTCAACTTTAGCCGTACGACACGTCCCTCCAAGACTTTGTTTACATGTAGTCATGTACGAAGAGAAGATGGACCGGCTCACTTACCCCGTTGGGATCGGAGCGGCCCGAAGTCCAGGACGACAACATCTCGGTGCACTGCACGGTATCGATAGGAATCTACGCTCGGAAATTTTACAGTAGGATCGACCAGTTGAATTGCAGGTAGGTCCGCTGTGCAGGGCAAATTGGATCGCGCTAGGTGCAGATGCTGGCCAGCCCGGACCAGTTTCTGAGGCACAAGAGAGATGGTGCCAAGACATTTCAAACTCCACATTCACCCTTGTCCTCTCGGTAATGCCCTGGTTGATTTGCTGTTGGATGTGCAATATGTCCTTCCATGCGGCAGCTGATACAAGCCCTGTCTTCGTTCGTGAAGCTGTTTTGGCGGACAAAGATGTAGGCAAAATACATGCTGTACTCTATTTGTCCACCGACTCTGCGCCATAGTCAGATATTCTAGCCAAGATAGGCTATACGATGTACCACCTAGGCAGCTTCTTGCCTCATGGTTGGCAACTTTCTGGTAGCAGAGACGAAGACCCCGCAGCAAGCCTGTCCTAACCCTGTCCGTCTACCTGCATATACCTCGTGCTTAGATGGCCTAGGGCCAACAGCAAGTCGAAGTGGCTGACAATGACTGGCATCTGTCCAAGGACCAGCCGTCGAGTTCGGTGGAAACGCTACAGGCCGGTTCGGTGGGCTCGGAAAAGCCTGTTGTGTGGAGACCGCGCTTCAATTTCAACTAGAGCCGGCGCGCTGCTCGTGAGTTAAAGTTCACTCAATCCTCTCATACGCCTCTCTGGCTACTAGCTGCTGCAGCACTCTGCTGTGATTCTCCGCTAAATACCATGGCTGCCTAGGGGCCGAAATTATCTTCGTGATCCTGACACTTTGTTAAGCTCTTTACCTTCTTCGTCATTCTGGTCACCTCTCAGACAGCTGTATCCTGGACCTCAGCGTTACCTTCCTCAATCCCACCGAGGCAGCTCCATTGTGTTTCCAGATTTGACAGTTGACACTCCCCACGCTCTTTTTCTCCTCTTTTCGTTCGGTCCATTCCCCAAATATTCCCAGATTCTCGTGCTCAGGCCCTGATGAACCCTACCTCCTTCCCGCTTAATGCAATTTTCCGTAACATCCCCCCTGCGCCATTGGGCCTTCCATTCTTCCCCCAGCCGCGCCTATATTCGTGAAGCCCAGACCTTCTAATACCAGATTCTTCCATCACTGCGAGCGCGCCGTTTTCGGATCCGCTCCGAGCACCGTTTCTTTCGCCTACACTGGACCGACACTTTTGGGCTGGTGGTCCTCAACCTAACGTTGGAGAGCTACAATTGGAATTCCCAGCGGGGTTCGCTACATCACATGCCCTCGGTGATCAACGCCGTCGTTGCTCATACGTGTATCACATCGAGTAACTAATAGGCCACCAACCGAGCCTGGCGCTTATCTTCTTCCATTGATCCCCTCCATTCGACGTCTCTCGTTCGACGCTTTTGTGATTTCGATTGAGCTCTTGAAGAGCTGATCAATTTGGACTTTGAATCTTTCATCAAAACCTATCCTTCGTGGCCGATCAGGAAATCGGTGCTGGACATAGGAGCTGCGGATAACCAGACGACCGCTGTCCAAGTCTCACTGATCAGCCGTTTTCCTGAAGATCAGCTTTTTCGGTCGTTTCCGATCTTTCCAACCGTTGACTTTCCAGTTGTCATCGATTGACGCGTATTGGATGCGCTTGTCCTAGGTGGGCAGAGGATAGGTATGTCCTTTTTCCCACAACCTAGAATCGAATCATTTTCAAATCTGAGGTCAATCAAACGACTTTCTAACCATTGCTAGAACTTTGTGCTGTTTCGAGAGCTACCAAAGGCCAGACCATTTTCATCGTCAACCAAAGTTCCAATGCAAGCACTTTACGGCGGCAATATCAATTTGCCGTCGCCGCCGACGTCTCCTCGGATGTCTGGATTCTCCACAAATCAATCTGATGCTGAATGGCAATCTCAGCATCTCAAGCCGGATCATGTGAGATTTTCTCACGATAATGACACGGATCCGTCGTCCAGCGTCGAAAAGACGAAAACGGCTACTTTTTCTGGCCTTCAGGCTCCCCCGTTGCTTCGCCCCTACAGGAGCTCACCTTTCCTTTTCGAATCAGCAGCTCAATCTACGGGCAACTCCAACAATCAGGCTGGCGAATCTGGCACCACTGGTCCATCTGATTTCAATCAAGAGGGGCCCGAAGGCATTACCAACCACGAGCAGATTAACATTACAGCCGTGAAAGCTGTCTCATCTGCACCTGCAAGTCCTCTATCTGGTCGTGCACAGCTATCGCCAAAGGCCGAAAACTATGATGATCAGGGAAACGAATTTCAGGAGCTCGATTTTGATATGGAAGAAGATGATGACATCGAGCAATCCGGCGCCAAATCCCAGATGACGGCTGCAGAGATACGTGCGCAAAAGCGGAAGATGAAGCGATTCAGGTATGTGACATATGTCATGGGTGGTATTTTGGTATCGATCATGCAAACGCTGACGTGCTCTCAGGCTCACGCACAACCAGACGCGTTTTTTGATGAGCGAATTTGCACGACAGGCTCATCCGGACGCGGCGCATCGCGAACGGCTGTCTAGGGAGATTCCGGGGCTTAGTCCGCGTCAGGTTCAAGTTTGGTTTCAGAATCGGTGAGTAATTGTCACCATACCAAACATCGGCTTAAGCGAGAACGCTTCATACTAACATTGCCGCACTAGGCGGGCAAAACTCAAAAGGCTCAATAGCGATGATCGCGAACGGATGATGAGTTCCCGGGCGCTACCAGAAAATTTCGACATGACACAGGCGCTCCACTCTCCGTTTGGAACAGTCAATCCAATGAACCCAAGCGCCGGAACACCCTTGGCTTCTCCAGCTTCTATAGGTCCGAATTATCCTGGTCAGCTCCCTGGTCAGCTTGCAAATTCTGGCGTGGGCCGGCCTCTGACGCTGGATACTGGATTTCGACGAGGTCCTGAGAACAACCACATGTCTCCAACTGGTATTAGTCCCGCACTGGCCTCCTTCGCGTTCACGCCACCACAATCAGCTACGGATGCAATGTCGCCCGTTTCGACTTCGACGGCCGAGCATATGCCCTTTGGTTATGCGCATACGCCACCGGGTTCTTTTGCTGGCAGCCCAAAAAGACCCAATCCTTTTGTGGGGCCTTACAACACAGCTCCTGGTTATCCAGCCGGTCCGGCATATCCTAAGATCCCTCGCCTGAATATTTACGATCGGATGGGACCGATGGGCCGATCGCGCGCAGAGTCCTTGCAGTCCCCTCTGCGAACGAGCATATCGTACAGTACCTTGACCAATGACGCAAACCAGCAACCAGTAGACGAGTTTTCTGCGGCAAGGCAGGAGTCCACGACCTCATTCAATGAGGATGCTTCGCGAAGCATCAACTCCAATGGTTCATCTACTCCATACGGTATTGGGTACTCCTGTAAGTATAGTACGGCTGAGTGAAGAAACGCGAATGAAGCAAAGCTAACAATATACTGTCTTAGACGGCCAGATTCCAGGTTTCCAAGCAACGGCAGCTTCCCGAAACCGATCGTTCTCTAGCGGTACACCGAGGCGCATCGAGCTTCCACCATCATCATTGTATAGGCCATCCCTCCAGCGAGTGCACTCAAGCCCGCACACCGCAACTTTTCCCAGCTACCATAGTCAGCCACTTGCCACTCCCCCAGCTCACTCGCAAGCTGCAAATATGAGCGCGCCGTACAATGTTACGGCATTTCCAAACTCATACTTGAGGCAAGAAGAGTCTCAGCACTATTCACCAGTTGCCGCCAACTTCGGGGAGCACAGCCTGCGAAATGTCAACGAGCACCAAGACCATAATGGAACAGGCCTTGGGCATTCTCCAAATTTCTAGTTACATCATGATTGGATTTCTTCAAAACACCAAACGAGGCATCCCAGACCAGACCTCTTTGACCAGAAATTTTCAAAAGTATACACCATTGTAAAATTGTTTTATGCAACGACGATACGAATGCTGTCCATAGACAGATGGCACCCGCTGAATGGATGAGGGTGCAAGCCGCGACTGGATCGAATTAGTCATTGATTGTATTTCTATTCGTTTTCTTCTTGTGTTTAGTTGAATTGATTTCTAATGGGGAGTTATTGTGAGGTGCAGTATATAACTTTATTCTTTTTTTGGCATATCTTCAGATTGCTGCTAGGCAGTGTATTTGTCTCAATGAGACGTCTGGCTCTGTGAGCATTTATGATTTGGGCGGCAGGCACTGATACCCAATTCGTGTTGTCAGGCGCTTGTATCAGCTGAAGTTTACAAATAGCATGTATCCAAACTCTTTACGCGGTCGTTTCCCGATATCAGACGAATCACTGAAATAATACTGTTTCGACTTTCGAGGAGAAAAAGCTTTTCAACTTTGCACGGAGCACAACTCTATCCCCTTTGCGTGACGTGTGTGTGTCCTGGGCGTAGGAGGGCTGAAACAGCCACCGATCGATAGTCTCAACGCACTGAGCAAGATAGTGACTGATCAGCGTCCCTGCATGTGAGCCACGCGGCAGCACGAGCATTTTCCTTCCTCATGGTCTCTCCTCCGGCGCAACACTGCTGTCTGAACCATTTTCACCAAGAGCGCAATTTCATAGGGAGGTTAAGATGTGGCTTGATTCGGTTGGTAAGATTTGCGCGCCACGCATGCACCGAAGGTTCCTCGAAGGCCAATGGAAGCCCAGGAGAAAGGGTCCCCTGCGAACTGGCTGAAGCGGCTGGTGAGTGGGCAGGGATGCAAATAACCTTTTCTCAGTACGGGAAACGTGAAACCAACAACCAATGCCTTCAGGCCGCAATCAGGATCCACGAACGCTGAAACATTCAACGGTTGACTTGCACGGGTGTCTCTTTGCTTTTAGAATATGAGCACTTCTGCATTGTCGCTTTGCGCCGATCGGAAATAAGAGAAAGGACATGGATAAGCCAACGACAGCTTTGCCTCCGCATTTACTGAAGGCCACAGAGGTGCTCGACTCGTCGGCCGAGACGGTCAGGCTAAGGTTCTACTGAAGCAAAAGCCGCCAATCGTGTCGCGTGTACTGCAGCGTTCCGTGGCTCCTGACGGCGTTTGTGCGAGTGAGCGACGACGAGGCGCAGTCGCCCAGTCACCGTCTGCTTGCATGGACCAACCAAGGAACCTCAGCACTGCTAAATTTTCAACGAGATTGTCAGTTATTTCAATACTATCACTACACAAGATACTCCGCAGCCCCCCCTGAATTTGCCTCTCACCCAAGCTTCGGGTTTTGACTTGATATGACTCGCACTGTGACTGGATGGCGAGTATGGAGTACTCCGTAAGCTGGTAGCCTCGAATCATAGTCCAATCCAGAGGTCGCTGGCGGGAGAGCGGAGAGATGGCGCCCTTCCACCCAGCATCCCCCCTTGCATTTTCCACGGCAGCGTCATCATCATGCAGATGCTGTGCGTAATATCATTGTCCGCTAAACAAAAAATCTCTCCACCGCAGAGTGGAGTTTAGGGCGCTCTCAGGTAGATATCTCCGCCGGCCTCGAAATAGGCCAAAGTGCATGTGAGGCTTCGCGGGCGAGACGAATGCCACCAAGTTGCCCTCATGCGACCGGCGGCGACGAAGCAGTCCACCAACACGACAGCTGAACAGGCTCGAGAGGGCCTTGAGGCTGCGAGGAGATAGAGAGGTCAGATAGCTAGCGCATCGGTCAGATAGCCAATGTAGGCCCTTTTTGGGGCATTTTGCGCAGCAAGCAGCAGTGATAGTGGTAGCGCAGGGTTGTGTGAAAGGGAGCCGACCCGATTTTATTTTGCCGCAGAGGTCCTTGGCCTCACTCAACCTCTCTCCCACACCAACATCCAAATCTCCATCACATCGAGGGAGCCATCACTGCATCTCCCCTGATCGTCTTCCGCTTCATCGGAAGACTCGCACCTGTGTCCATCGACACGCCTGCCGTTGAGTGACCGCTGAGCGCCGACACTCCTTTACTGAGAGTAGTGCGCCGTGTCAGCCTCCGAGCGTTGCTTTGACAATTTCTTCGCCCTTGCCCTTTCTTCACTTCATCCCGCACGCCTCGCTCTTGGGCACCGTCACGTTCTCCATCCCTCCGTGAGGACCTTCACCACCTCCGCGAGACTCTTCGGATTCGATATTCGCCGAGTCTGCCACCCTCTACGCGCACACCTACCTCCAATCCACCACTTTCGGACTTACCTCCTACATCCTCCCAGCACATTTTCTAATGACCAGCACCGTTTCGCCCGCCGCGCAAAATCCCATCAGCCAAACCGCAACTTCAGCCAACACTGGTTCGTCGTCTGCTGGCGGTCCCACGTCGCCGCTGGTCGACGTGCCAGGCCAGGCCTCCACTGCCCGCTCGTACGCCAGCGCGACCAAGAAAAACCCGTCGCCTCCCTTGATCGCGTCTAGCACACCAAATCCCCCCGTGGCAGTGGGTGGCACCGGGCCTGCGCAACATGCCAAGTCAAACTCCATCTCGCCAGTGAATGGCCGAAACTCCATCGAACCCGCTGTGCCAGCAGTCGGTCCGCCTCCGGCCATCGCCAACAGCAGTACCATCACAAATGGGGCTGCAAATAGTCGAAGTGGCGATCACAGCAGAAAGACTTCGGTCACAATCAGTGCCTCAGGAACCAGTGGGCAGCTATCCAATGGTGGTCCCGTGGGTCCCACACCTAGGCCGAATATTAATTTTGGCGCCGTGCCAGCCCACAGCTCTCCGGCTTTAGCGCACACTCAACCCTTTCACCAGCAGAACTCCAATCTTGGAACCCCACTGTCAAATCCTCGAATTACATCACCGGCTCACTCGCCTTCTCCAATACCCCAGCCACCCGCCAGTGGTGGAGGACCGCCGTCCAGCTTTCAGGGCCAAGGGACCATTCCAAATTTCGGCTCGTTTCCCGAAGGTCCAGAAGGCAATGTAAGTCTTCTAGGCGGAAAGAGAATAGGAAATCTTCGAATGCAGTTACTGACATATAATGCAGACACGCCCGATGCCCATCTCTAATCAAGGGCCTCACACTCCTGGCCCACAAGCCGCACATCTCCGTCGCGAGTCTTCCCAGTCCGCGCATAGCGATATGAGCGGCCGCGGTTTTGCAAGCGGTCGTGGTCGAGGTCAATACAACCAAGGTTATACCCACAATATGGGACAATCCCCCGCACAAGGCTATCGCTCCCTGTCTGGACAACGACCACCAAGCATGCCGCCCCAGTTTCCCGGTCAAGGTATGCCGATGAATCAGTACCAAAGTCCGGGCCAGTTTGGCAGACAAGGGAGCCCTGCGCCTATGCCTGGGCAACCACACATGGGCAGACCCCCCATGTCGAATAACCCTCACATACCGCCTGCGCCATATGGTACATATCAGCAGCATCTCAATCCTCAGCATCCAGTAAAGCCGCCTTTTCCTTTTACCCCTGATCAGCAACACAGCAACCATAACGACAGCAGTCAGCCAAATGGTTTTCCCAACAGTCAGCAATTCCAACAAAACTCTCGTTCTCCAGTAGACTCGACAACTTCAGCTTCAAAGTCGAAAGGTCGAAGACAGTCTCAACACTCTCACCATTCTCGCAACTTTTCACATTCTATCGCCTTTCCTTCGCCAACTTTTTCGCCAGATGAGCGTGGTTATAACCAATATCTAACATACTTAAAATCCCAGGGCTACTATGGCATGCCTCCCCCGTTCGATCCTAACTACGGAAGCATGTATCAGGCATATAACATGCACCCTGGAATGCCGTATCCGGGTGCTCCCCCATCACCTCGACCGAACTTCAATTCTCCGCACAATGCGCCTCAAGGCTTCATGCAGCAAGGGCAATATCCAGGTCATGGTATGTCTCGTTCTAACTCACAGGTATCTGAACGTCCTGCATCCGTCGGTGGCCCGCCCCAAACTCCCGCAATGACTCCTTCAAGCCAACCTTCCTCAAGCCACACCCCGGCACCGAGCATCACTTCTCCGCAGCAATCTTCTAATTTTACACGGGCAAAAAGCAAAGGCATCGTCATCAAGAATCCGAATGGTGAAGTCGTGGATTTCAAGGATCAAAAGGACCAGAAAGATGCCAAGACGCCTTCTCCAGCTCCAGTTGTCTCTTCAACTCCCACTCCTCCACCGCCTCCAAGGTCCGCTAGCTCCAGCGAAACGCAGCATGTAAGGACAGAGAGCAAGACCGTAAAGAATGGAGCCGACACGAAGACAGCATTCCAAGAGCAGGTCAAACAGAAGCTTGAAGCTGAAAGAGAGGAGAATGAGAAGGTAGCTGCTGCTGCCAAGGAGAAAGAAGCCGCTGCTGCCAAGGAGAAAGAAGAGGCCGAGGCCAGGGCAAAGAAGGAACAAGAAGCCAAGGAAAAAGCAGAAGCCGAGGCCAAAGCCAAGGAGAAGGAGGAAGCAGAGGCTCGAGCTAAGAGAGAGAAGGAAGAAGCAGAAGAGGCAGCGGAGGCGGAGAAAGCTAAGGAGTCAGCCGCACAAGTAGATGAAGATGATGAGATGGAGAGAATGATTGCTGAAATGGAGGCAAAAGAGAGAGAGGAAGAAGAGCGCGAGAGGCAGTTCAAGGAAAAGCGAGCGCTTGAAGCAGAAGAGCAGAAGAAGCTCGAGGCCGCGAAGGCAGAAGAGGAAATGAAGCGTGCTGAACGTGAAGCTGAGGAAGCAGAGGAGAGACGACAAAAGGAGAAGCCTGCACAGGAGACAGACGAACAGAAAGAAGAGGCAGCAAAACTCTTCGCATCTCTCAAGAAGCCCGCCTTTGGTCCTGGTGCTTCTTCAGCTGCCGCACCAGAGAGTGGCACGGCGACTCCCACTTCTGAAAAAGAAGATACCATTGCTATGCCTCCGCCTCAGCAACCAACTTCATCAAAACTCCAAAATCTGGGCAAGCCACGGCCCGCGAATCTCAAACTCGAGACTGCGAAGTCTGTCGAGCCTGCACAGCCTACCGCAGGCATGCAGTCGCTCAGATCAGCACGCTTCTTGCAGCTACAAAGCGAGAGCGTCTCTTATCCCGAGGGCTACAAGTCGCCCAATCCTGCGCTCAATCAAGGTGGCAAGCGCCAAGGCAAGCAATATGACAAGGAATTTCTCATGCAGTTTCAAGAAGTTTTCAAGGAAAAGCCTGCCGTGGATTGGGAATCGAAAGTCAAAGAAACACTCGGCAGCGATGGGTCCGAATCTGCTCGACCACAATCAGCACGCACACCATCCATGGGCATGAACAGGCAACCTTCTGGCCGACCGAGTCTTGGTGGTGTTGGAGGATTCCCTGGTCCAATGGGTGCTTTCAATCAGCCACCGGGCGGCCGTACTCTCCCTCCAGGCACGACTTCAGATCAGCGTTTCCGCGCGTCCCAAAATATACCAGCCATGAATAATCCTCTTGGTTCATTTGCACGGCCTGGCTCCGGAGTTTTCCCCATGGCCGGGGGACCTCCAGGCATGACTCGTACCAATTCACTTCAGGCCATGGCCCAAGGCTCCGGTCCCGGTTCACCTCGTGCAGGTGGTGGTAGTTCTCGTGGAAGGGGTGGTAGCAGGAGAGAGGGCATGGGCAAAGCACCAAGCAAGCGCGAAGAAGAGCAAATGGCCAAGACCATGCCTCTTACCGCCGGCCAAGACCTCAGGCCTCTCGAGAGTTCCGGAGCTGGGTGGAAACCAACCAGCATAGGCAAAGTCAGTCTATCTCAGACGGATCCTTCTGGCCATTTACCACCTGATGTTGTGCAAAGAAAAGTCAAAGCTGCACTCAACAAGATGACGCCTGAAAAGTTCGATAGGATTGCCGAGCAGATCCTCGAAATCTCTGCTCAATCCAAGGACGAGAACGATGGTCGCACGCTTCGTCAAGTCATTGCACTCACGTTCGAAAAAGCCTGCGACGAAGCTCACTGGGCTTCCATGTACGCTAGGTTCTGTCACCGCATGCTCACAAGCATGTCGACGGAGATCAAAGATGATACGGTCAAGGACAAGCACGGCAATCCTGTGACTGGCGGCGCACTCTTCCGCAAATATCTCCTCAACCGTTGCCAGGAAGAATTCGAGCGTGGCTGGGAAGTCGACCTACCCGAGAAGCCAGAAGGCCAAAGTGAAGAAGCTGCCATGTTGTCCGATGAATACTATATTGCAGCAGCAGCTAAGCGCAAGGGTCTCGGTCTGATTCAATTTATTGGTGAGCTGTACAAGTTACAGATGTTGACAGGCAGAATCATGCACGAGTGTGTGATGAGACTGCTCAACTTCCAAGGCATGCCTGATGAGAGTGCAATTGAGAGTTTGGTCAAATTGCTGCGTACTGTGGGCGCTACGATGGAAGAACACGACCAGACGCGATCATTAGTGGGCACTTATTTTGAGCGGATCGAGAATGTGATGAAGATGGAAGGACTGCCCAGTCGTATGCACTTCATGCTGCTAGATACTGTCGATCTCAGGAAAAAGGGTTGGAAGTCAAAGGACGACGCCAAAGGACCCAAAACCATCCAAGAAATTCGCGAAGAGGCTCAAGCTGCTGCACAGCAGGCGGAATTGGAGAAGGCACGACAGAACACACGAGGAGGCGGTGGCGGCGGTGGAGGCCGACCTCCCTTCGGTCGTGGCGACGCTCGGTCGGCCTCTGGTGCCATGCAACCACCTGAGGATTATCGCAAGAACACTTTGGGTATGGACGAGCTTCGCAGGCTGAACAACCGTGGTGGTAGTTCACGAAATGCTTCTCAAGGCGGGCCGGCGACGTTCGGACCCAGCAACATGTTTGCCAGCAGAAGCAACAGCGGCAGGAAAGGTTTAGGCCCGCAAGTAACCAGCGGAGAGGGCAGTGGCAACACGAGCCGAACTGCAACGCCGCCGACACAGAAGGACAAGAAGGAGGATAGGCAAGAGAGTGTAAATGCATTCAGGTAAGCAACGCCCTCCTATTAATACATTAACAGGTTCTAACACGCATTTAGTGCGCTTGCAGATATGGATCAAGGCGAAGGCGCCGAAGACAAAGACGCTCCCTCAACGGCCAATTCACCTCCCACGACCAAGTCAAGACCTCCTGCAACAGAGGACAAGAAGCCAGCGGAGTCATGATCCGCACATTGCTTGCTGGCTGGCTAGCTTCTACCTCATTCAGTACATTAGTTCGATTCGGTCTTAATACTCTTGGGAGACTTACTTGAGGGGTTTCTTTCGCTTCGCATCTACGACCAACCCTCGGTTTGGGAGCGTCTTCTTTTTTTCGACCACTTGCGTCGACCTTCGATACCTGGTGCATCTTCGGATGGCTCTGCACCGCCTGATAGACTTGTTTCTCCTCTTGCTTCGCCTGTACTGCATTTACACTTGGGGACACCATACACCATTTAACTGCATTGTGTTCTAAAAAGTTTGCTTCCCTCCGACTCTTATGTCTCTCGCCCTATTTCCTTCTATCATTGCTGGTTGCTCGTTGCGCTGAAAAGACTGGAATCGGCGCCGGGCAATGGTTTGCATCTTGACCTTCTTCCATTTTTCTTTCCTCGGGTATAATTTCGGATCTTTGCCTTTTTTTTTTCTCGGAGGTTTGCTAGGACGCGTGGTGCGCTCGACGGACCCAGCGGTTCAGTGCAACACCTTCCGGTCTGCCCTAGACTTACATACATACACACGAGGCGGCTCTCTGGCGGGCTTCTTTATCCGCTCGCCTTCGCAACTTCTCTGTACATCTAGCTCGTCTTACTCTCGAGAGTGATGGGGCTCCGTGGACTGAACTGTTTGTCTGGCAGCATTCGGGTTTTGTCCACGGTCCCATCACTCTTGGGGGACTTCTATCATGGGTGGTGGAAGGCCGAGCTTGTGGGGATGAGGTGCGGAGTATGAGAGCGCGGCAGGGACCTTTCTCTCATTGACTTACTACTACTGCTAGTTCTGCTGTGCTTAAGTGCCAAGCTTGCGGGTGAGGAACAGCTCGAACCGGTTAGAAGGATGGATAACCGGGCTCTGTACAAAATTCTAATTCAATCCTAAGTTCACAAATTTCGTCTGCCAATGCCGCGTGAGCCTGCAAAATTCTCGCAAAGTCTCGGTGAGATACGCTATAAAGTAGATTCGTGTCCTCTAAATGCTTTAGCACCATGACAATGTTCTATGCCATCATAAGATTGCCATCAGCCATATGCCTCTATGAAACTAACTGTCATTGAGTACTCAAAGTCAATCACACGTCCCATGAGCCGAACCCAGGGAGCCCAAACAACTGGCAAATAGCTCTCACACCCTCCTCGATGTTACTGGGAGATAAACATGAGATTGACGCTACAATCATTCCGTTTTTTGGCTGTGTACTAGGACGCTAATGAGTGTACGGGCGATATTCTAAAACATGTTGGACACCTTGTTGGGTTCCCCCTGCTCTACTTTAACAGATCTAACTATAAGCCATTATAGAAATATGTCTTTAGCCTACTTATGATCGTTAAATATTAGATGGAGAGGACTCTTATTGTTATTTGCCAGCCGTGGAGTGCATGGCCGGAAAACGGAATCAGTGTAGAACAATCGTTACTGATATATATTTCCACGACGCCATGCAAAGATCCATACGGCCAAAATCAGCATAATCATAATCGTACAATTCATTATCGTAACCAAAAACCGCCATCAAACCTCACCATTACGTTCCATTTCTTCCTTTGTCCATCCTCCTGCCGCCGTGATCTCGTTACAGCAACGCGAATATTACTGGCCTGAAGGCAAAGGCCCTTTAGTACGCTATGCTCAGGCGAAGCTGAGGATGATCCTAACCTTCCTTCCTTTCGCCTGTAATCCCCACCGCATCCGTGCCTTTCTTGGTGTACCCCTGAGCCGTATCGCCGACATCTACGCAAAACCGTTAGCTACGTCGAAGCCTGTTCTCCTTTTCGTGTTCCATGACGTGTCGGAAGGGTGGCTCAGGCATACTCTTAGTGGTATCACCAACGCCCTTAGTCACGCCGCTGAGCGTATCGCCTGCGCCTTTGCCGACGCCAGAGACGGTGTCGCCTAACGTGTTTGTGACGCCGCCGACTCCTTTACCGACGGTGTCTGTGACGCCTCCGAGAATACCTGTAAAAGTGGACGTTAGTTGCGGAACCGACGAGGATGGTCTTGTGGGACTTGAGATGGAGCGAGGTAATTGGAAAGATGGCGATTGTTTAGATCGATAAGATGAACGAAAAAGAAGGGACGAATAGACTAGTGAGCGAAATGAAGGAGCGAGAACATACCACCCACGCCTTGCTTTTGCTTGTTTTCTTCGCCAGACATGTTTTCGTGATTCAACTGTGTGTTCGAGGGTTTCAAGATAGAGAAATAATAGCTAGGAGGCGCTATTGATATAGTAACTTGGTACAAAATTGATTCGAATGCCTGAAAAAAATCACATACTCAGGGTTTCTGCAGCCCTTCTTATACGCTTCCAAATCCTTCTTCCCACTTACCCACCATCTACTGCTACCTCGCCTAGCACCTTACCTTAGAGGGACGATCCCAACCGCCAACGGCATCAAGCCACCTTTCAGCGATGAGCCAGTTCGCACATCATCATGCAGAGCTGGCAGACGGAGTCCAGATCATCTGAAGACAGCCAATCTTCGCCGGTCTAGAAGATCACCCGTAGCACGGTAAGCCTGGAGGAGCAAGTGGCGCTGTGCGAGATCTGAGATCGTGGCTTTGGGAAGCTTCGAGGCGTGATGTCATCATCCCTGGAGCTAGGTACCCACTCTATCGATCGTACACGGGCTTACAGTTGGCGGGGGTTGACAAAGTCTTGGCGGGGGGTGAGAATCGCCTTTATCCCCCGCCAAGATTGATTTGGTATTTCTATCCGGGGTTATTAAAATACAACGTGGGCGGTGGAAGAGGTCAGACGAGCAAGAAATGCGTGTGCATACGTAGGGGAGGGAAGAGAGTGACCTTGGATAGCAAAGAATCTGGGAAGAAAGGCGTCTTGCGTTCAAAAACGCTGGGAAAAGATGCGGTATAGGTAGATTCACGTACGGTGTCTAGTTATCACCTTGTGAGGGGAGGCCATTGCGAGGTGGAGGAAATAATCTAAGAATTTCAATAGTTCAATTGTGTACGCCTCTTCCGAAGCGGTAACAAAATTGGACGCCATGCCGGCAGGGTTTGGAGCTTCCTCTGCCTGCGAGCGTGGTCTGCTGTGGGATTTGCCCCACCGCGGGACAATACGTCGTCAAGACGTAGCAGTGGTACCAAAGGGGATTCCTTCGGCGGAAGCGGTCGGACGAGTAAGGATTACTTGCATTTATGTAGGAGGAAAGGCAGGACGGTGCCCTGTGTTCGAAAACACTGGGGGATGCAAAATAGGAAAACAGGCCTCGTTTGAGGCCGGCTACTCTCCGTAAGACTAAAAGCTGTCCGAAATTGACGCTGGGGCCACCCACAACAAATAAACATCACTTGCGCCCACAAACTGCTTTGCCTCAATTAAATTTGGTGTTTGAATTAAAATTGGTTCATTCAGCCTTCAGCTCTATATATATTGTATACGTGCTTGGTATAACAGGTTGTGGGGTGCGCAAGTAGTATTTATTTGCTGTGGGTGGCCCTAGTGTCAATTTCGGACAATACGCCAAATCTACCGCTCGGGTTACCCTATCTCTACGTTGCACTAAGAAGTGCCCGAAATTGACACCCGAGCAACCAACAAACTAAATACTACCTGTACCTGCACCTACACTTTGCTTTCGTCTCAATCAATTTGGTCTAGAATGATGGAAAATCTAACAGCCAAATATGTCAAGATTTAGTCTAAATACTGAATTTGAACGAGATGAAAGTGGGTTGTAGTGGTGTTTATTTATTGGTTGCCCGGGTGTCAATTTCGGGCACTTCTTAGTGCGACGTAGAGCCTATTCCACAACTACTTCACTCGATGGCTACAACTCCTCACCCAGGGCTTGCCAAGCTACCTATAATGACGATCCTCTTCACGCAGATGCGACGACGGTATAGCGCCTTTTTTGGACGGTCCAGGCTGCAACGTCTATTTACTTCACGAGCGGAACTAATAACCATCGACCCGCGAGGAACCCTCACCACCCGAGATATAGGACTTGGTCAGAACGATCTGCTAGATGCCGGCATTATGTTGCCGAAGGATCTTGGCGATGCATTTTACTCAAGCATCCTTTTAAACGGCGGTATTTCTACTGGAGCTACTCAAGGTCTCTGCCCACTGTTATTCTATCATGCAACCCGCCATTTCGCACATAGTACGTTCCTCGACGGGTGCGATCTGTCTCTAGTGTACTAACCGTACCACTTGTCCCAGTCTCTTGTCTATATCCTCGGATTGTCATACACCACGACCTTAAGCTCCAGTTATCGCAGGACGACACCAGCCCGGCTACTCTTTTTTCAGCCGGGGCCACGCATGCCGTTGCGCTCGATGGATCCCCTGATGGTAGGTCTGCGCATGGACTCAGTTATAGACACGCGTACTTATCTTGTATAGCAATCTTCTTTAAGCATGCTAACGAGTCGCTTCGCACCTGGGCGGGTGCGCTTAATCTCTTAAAGGACAGGTAGCATGGTAAGGCGTAGCGGATTTGGACCCAAGGTTTTGTAAAAAAAGAAAGAAAGATTCAAATCTTCATCCATAAAAAGGGTGCATACCGGGATGTAGTGTAGGCGCAGGAATACAGAAGGAGTATGCGCCAACAAAGACTACAAGAATGATGCCTTGTCCTAATATTCAGTCGCGTTCTCACGATAGCTTAGGATTTCCGGAACCCATTCAGTTATGGGTTTGGAAATGCTTGCATAGTACTCTGCCAGTTGTTCGGCCGACCATTTGCCTGTCGTGACGGCAACATGCGCTGCCGCAATCTGCTTGTTGACCTCGTCTCGCGCCATTGGTTGCTGCTGTAACTGGTAGCCATTGATCTTCAGGAACATATCTGCGGAGACAAGGGCGGCTCTTTTGTTCCCGTCGGCAAAGGCATGGTTTTTCATGATCTTCTCGGAAAGGATTGCTGCAAGCTGAAAGAGAGTTGAGTTTGGCACGTAGTGCTTGGTGTTTACTGGTGATTGCACCGCTGACTCCAGTAGATCTGGTTGCGTCGGCTCTGCATTGGCAACAGAAAGCCGATATAGCTTTATCACTTGGGAGGCGGAAAGGAAACGGAGCTTGGCAACCGAGGCGGCCATGGCGATAAATGGGTCTTTTGATCAAGGAGAGAGAAAATGGTTTTTTGGTGGTTCTGCTCAAAGATGGCTTTTGAATATTCTCTGGGACTTTCGGTGGCTCTCATATTTATACTAGGTACTGTTCGCTCATTTCTAGTACCGCAGTATCTCACTAAAGCACGCTGTGTAGGAGCAAAGCGTCATAACTTAGCTATTTCAAAGTCACCGTTTCATTTTTTGCTATTCCGCACCAATGTCATTCGCTAGATGTTTAAGGAGAGGCAGTGCAACGACAGCCGCCAAATGGTATAGCTTGGATGATTGGGCGAAATAGTGTGGTAACCTTTTAATGTACCTTAGCAAGCGCTGAACAGCCTGCGGATATAAATAAATCACATGGTTGCCCCCCATCAATCCACTCACTGCGGGTGGTGGTGGTGCATGAGGAGTCGCTCGGCGCTTCAACCGCGCAATTAGATTGAACGTCAGCCCTTTCCGCGAGGTTATAAGCACGATGACTCACGCATTGACACTGCCAAGATCGGATTCTCCCGACCATCATACGCGGCGAATGGCCGCGTGCCTGCTTATAGCCGCAAGGCTTGATTCCGATTCCGCTAACGCATCGCAATTGCGAAAAAAACTCAAACCAATAATCGATTGAAACTTCTAGCCCAACCTGGAAGGTTCGTCGTTGACCTATAAGATACTACATCCCCGGAATTTTTAATGCCTCGCACAACGCCGTCCAAGGCAGACTCACTCGAAATACTCGCTCCTTGCGCTCTTGTCGCTCAACATACCTACGCTACGGAGTACTTTCAGCAAGATAGCCTTCCTTAGCTGCTATACAGTATGACACTGTATTGTACTGGGATTTTTGATCGAATAATCCCTTGGCTACGTGATCGTCTGGATGCTTTTGAAGATTATACCTTTTTTGCGAATGGGCGCATGCGTTCGGCCATTGAAAGCCCTTCGTTGCCAATGTAAATGAAATATACGAGACCAGTGAACGTTATTGGGTAGGGTTGAGGGGTGAGCTCCATTTTCTCCTCCTCCTTAATCGGTACTATGTCCGAAGCGTCGTTAGACTTTTCTTTGACAGCCGAAAATTGAATATATCTTAGTTCTGGCGAGTTTGGTCGTTTTCGACCCGGAGAGCCGCCATGGTCGCGCATACCGTATTCTAGACCTAGTTTACTCTAATCATCTTCGCTCTTCATTCGAGTCGTGGTAGCCATACTTGTAGGTTTGTGCCGCTGACGCTCTTGTCGGGAACAGTATATGGTAAGGTTATGGATAAACGTCACTCGAAGTTTCGTCGCCCGAGTTCTCTTTGAAGTAGTTTAAGGGCTCGCATAACATCGCCACGCTACGTGTGCTGTAGTTGGTCAGATACTTGCGATCGAGATGAAGAAACCTGCTGGTCTTGGAAAGCGGGCAGTTTGAGCTTCTAGACCTTGGACTCAGTAAAAGCAACATTGTCGATTAGGTAGGTGCTATCCCTACGCAATCCTAGTCGCGCTTCTAATCTAACGAGGCCGACCATGCTCGCTCGAGCTCGGTCGCCTGTACGGAACATCGAAAATACTTGATACGGAATTTCAATAGCTTGACACAAAGAGTTCGGGATCGGGAAAATGACGGGAAAATGACGAGATACTTGATGGCCGCATTATGGCAAAATCTAATGTCGGCTTTTCGAAGCGATCGCAAGAGCTACATCTGTAGCAATGCAACAATACGGCTGAGATTGAATGATATTACGAGATAGTGAGCTTACATTGGAATGGCTTTGCCTCCAGCTTCACATCAAATTCAACATTATTAGACGCCGAAAGGGAGTTTTACTCAAAAGAATTCCGCTTGAGAAGAGAACTGTGATATATTAGAATCGTAACAGCAAACTTCATGGAGTTGCTGTGTACTGGAATATCTATCGATCAACCGTTTTGACATCGTGGGCTTCGAGCGCTGCACTCTCCCATGTGTCTGGAGATTATACTTGTTCGAATATTCGCCAACCCAATGCAAACTATATATACAGCCCAACTAGACGAAGAAGACCTTTCCTCGGCCAAAGTTCAACTCATTGTGCTCCCTCCTGTTGCCCGTCCTTCCCGGCCGGGGTCCCATTGAATTGAACCTTATAGACTAGCCCTCTGATCTCAGCATCGATTTCGTGTCGGAATAATCGACAATGAGGCGGAAAAGACTCACGGCGGAAGAAGGATCTCGTTCCAGCTGCTATGTAGAAACGCGACGCCGGCCTACAGAGGTTCTCAAAATCAGCGCTCGATTCTTTTAGCGGTTTTGACAACGAATATGGAAAGCCTTACTGCGAACATGCCGACAGCAGTGAGCACGCTGCGGTTTTCGGGATTTGTTATCTCGTTTACAACGGTGCGGAAATAGCTCTGGTCTGGAGGAGCGCGGCGACCAGCTGCTGGGTTGGTGACGCCGGCGCGTTTAGGAGGCATGGTGTTTTGAGGGTTTGTTGTGAGCAGCGCGGTAGCGAATTCCGATATTGCGATGTGTATCGAATCTAGTTAAGTCGGCAGCAGTACGAAGTATGAGGAAAGAAGTTAATGGATGTTGAAGGGATGGACGATTACTACCTCTAGCTTTTTTAGAAGCTTTGACCAAGCACTTAAGGTTGTCGAACGAAAACTACAGGCACGTGACCGTATGCCTTCCTTAGGTAGGTTAACAGACATGGAGATGTCTATAGAAGATGCATTTGTGATCACCAGGTTGCTTGCAACAGGTATTTGAACCGTTGTCTTGCTTTTTACGTAGATTGTAGTGTCTCATGACATGCCCTCGAACTTGACCGTCCAATGGATATCACATTTTCCTTGCGCCGCTGTCTCCCAGATTTCCACCAACGCCAAGCTTGCATTATTTGACGGAAGTCCCAACATGTGTTGCTACCTGCGAAATCTCCGGAATTCCCATGGTAGGATGCGTCTAGAAGGCGACCGCTGCCTTAGTGGTTCATTGCCTTTCTGCTCATATCGCGTTCGGCTGGATTATAGCTGAAAAAGTGTCAGCAACGATGGCGGAAGACCAGCATCCGGAAAACGTACTGGAGTAGCTTTTCGATCAAGTCGACGTGTGTCATGATCATGCGCCGACAGCAATAACGCTTGAGGCCAAGTTCGTCCATCGCAGGTCTGGCAGAAGTCATTAAGAGAATATGGAAGACCAAGGACTCGGCTCGCAAGTTACCCGTCAGTGTCCTGCTCAGCGTTGTCTGCAGTAAGTTCCAAGAACCTCTCGTACAAGTCGGCGATCACCTATGCATACAATCAACAGATGAACTGAAACTGCTCAAAGAAGCCACGAAGTTACCTTTCCGCAAGTGAAGCAACGGACTGGGATGATCATGGTGGGCTGGAAGGGAAGCGCTTTTCTCTATAAATCGCAGAATAGACTAAGTTTGAGTGCGACACGTGAAAGCCGAAAGGAAGGCGGAGAGAAAGCAGATGGAGAAAGTTAGAAATCTGAAAATGTCGAAAGCGCGGGCCTCTGTCGCCTGTCTCGCGCGGGGCAATTTTACGCGAACGAGCTCGGACCATCCTAAATTTTGTATTTTCTCCAGCACACGGCCACAATCTCGCCTCGACCATTGCTGCAATGTCTGTTCAGGTCGAGACCGAGAAGAGGCAGCCGAAAAGGAAGAGATCATCCAAGAACCAGCAGACCGCAGATGGGAGTGTGCGGAAACGCGTCAAAAGCGATCATGTTTCTCCTCCATTGGAGCAAACTGCTGAGCCAGTGGTGAACGGCACAAAACCAAATCGAGATGAAGCGTCGACTCAGACCAATGGAGTACCAGAACTCAATCCTGCCGATATAAACGATCAGTCGCATGGCTCAGGATCTTCGAAAGGAGAAAAAAGAAAAAGAAAAATAGATACGAAGGCCGAGAAGACGAACGGACTCGATCCACGGCCTGCAGACCAGCGTGATGGAGCTGAGTCGAAGGGACAGGAGGAAGGACCTCTACTTGAGCAGGCGTCAACATCAATTCATGACCAAGGACTTCGCGCTGAATCAAACCCGAAGAAACGGAAAGCGGATGACGATACCGAAAGGCTTACGAAGCCGACCAAAGATCCGGACCAATATGCGCCCAAAATCTCTGTCCCAGACAGGCCTATGAGCCCTCAGGACCGCGTTGTCGCCAATTCCAATGCTTCCGCCAAGACTCGGAACAAGAAGAAGAAATCCAAACATGGACGTACTGACGGCACGGTCTCGGGTGGGAGTGCAAAACGCAAGGAGCGCTGGAGCATGACGCAACCGATAGGAGGTCACTTCATCCATCATGACCCAATATTTTCTCCAGATGAGAGGCATGTGCAATCTTCCAATGTGCTACCGTATCCCTAACACTGTCAGATTCATCATCCTTGGCCACCGTCGAGCAGTTCATATCTTCAGCATTGCCACCTCGATACTTGTGCGAACGCTGCCGACAAGCACGTCCGAAGTGGCCGCATTTGCCTTATCATCCATAGACACAGATAACATCTATGTTGCGACTGCAAATGGTGTTGTAGTGCTCTGGAACTGGGTCACTGGACAGAGACTTGGTCGGTGGGAGCTTCGATGTCAAATTACTGGACTTTGGACAACAGTAGAGCCGTCAGCGACCGAGGATACCATTTATATCGTGGACAGGAACAAGAGCCACAAACAGCACGCCATTACCGCTCACAGACTAAGGTATGGGCCAAATGCCAGCAAGACCGATTCTGTTAGACTGTTTGAGCCTCAACGATACGTGCAAGGCCTCAAAATTCTGTACAAAGGAATAATAATCGTCGCTGTTTTTCCGCACAGTCTAGCTATTGGTCAACTCAATCGCAAGGAGGATCATGCTTTTGGAGAGACGTCGTACACTTGGCGGGAGATGGATTGTGTGAACGAGATTACCTGTTTCGATGCGTACATCACGCCTAAGAGGAAAACCAAAGCAAAGGATTACAAGGCATTGGGTAAAATATTCGTTGATGTAGTTGTTGGTACTATGAAGGGTCCCCTCTTCATATATTCTGACCTTCTCAATAAACTGGTCAGTCACGACCAGCAAAAGAATGGCAAATCTACGCCTTCATATCTAGAGCCACGACGATTTCACTGGCACAGAGAAGCTGTCGGCACTGTCAAATGGTCAAGAGATGGTAAAGGCTTCCGTTTCAATCTACTGTGACCGATACTGACTCGGAGTAGGCAACTACCTGATCTCAGGAGGCAAAGAAACTGTACTGGTCCTATGGCAACTCGAAACCTCGAAGACGCAGTTCCTCCCAAATCTCCTGTCTGATATCGAAAGTCTTGTCGTCTCCCCATCGGGGGCGTCTTATGCCGTTCGACTGGTCGATAATTCCCTCATGGTTCTCTCGACAAGCGAACTAAAGCCCAAGACGCATGTTGCTGGAATCCAAGCCCAAGGCTTCTTCTCGGAGCCTTCTTACCGGAAAGTACCAGACACCCTCACAACGCTTTTGAAACCTTCTCTAGATCCTCTGGACTCTATATCACGTACACCGGCTGCATTTTCACCTCTATCTTCGCATCGGCTCCTCCTCGCCGTTCCTTCAAGTCGACCCAGAGACGCCGTCAATTCGCCGCAACTCCCCGCTTCTTATTTGCAAACATTTGATGTTACTACAGCAAATCATATTGCCCGCCAAGCTCTCACCCGAAACAATGCGACCAATTTTAATCTAGGTCCTGAAGGTATCAGACTCGAGGACCCAGACGTCAGACTCATGAGTCTGAGTTGCGATGGTAGATGGCTTGCAACTGTCGATGAATGGTTTCCGCCCATGCCAGACACAGACTACCTTGCAGCGGATCCATTGACAGCACGCGAGGAGCAGTTACGTCGGCGTGAAGTCTATCTCAAGTTCTGGCTATGGGATGAAAAGGAGGGAACTTGGATGCTTGAGACGCGAGTCGACGGACCACATCAATCATCGGATGGGACATCAGCAGGGAGCGTTGACGATCTTGCTAGCGATCCGCACAAGCCGGGCTTTTCTACCGTTGGCGAAGACGGCATCGTACGAAGCTGGAGACCGAGAACTCTGTTTCCGAATAATCGAATTATCCGAGGAGTCCATCCCGGTGGTGTAGTCAATTGGTCTTGCCAATTTTCCAATAGGTTGCAGATTAATCAAAGCCAGTACAACATGCAAGGCGCTGCATCCGATGCCTTCTCGTTACGCAGGGCGTGCCTGACCTATTCATCTGATGGATCAGCGCTTGCAGCTTGCCAATCGGCGCAAGATGATGCTGACCCAAGCCTACTACATCTCATTGATACCGACTCAGGGCGTATCTCATACACGAGATCGCTTCCTACAAACAGTTGTATTCTCGGAATCGGATTTCTCGAAAGGCATGTGGTGATACTGTCCGAAAAACTCATAGTCTGGGATCCAGTCGAGGATGCGATCGTCTACGGTTATGACCTTTCCCTTGGCCGTCTAATCGGGTCTCAGAGACAGCATCTCTGCCACATCGCTGTAAACCCCAGCGATGGCACGTTTGCTCTGGCTATATCGCATTGCAATAAGACGCCTGAACAAAGGTCAAAGGGAAATCTTTCCGAGGATGAAGTCTCCTCCTATATCTTAGTCTTTGACCCGAATGACTCGGAGCCCATCTTTGTATCGAGGATACCGCAGCTGGCGACTGGCTTGATCCGAGGACCGCAATCCCAAGGTTATGCTGTCATCGACTCCCGCGCCCAGCTCCGTATTCTGATGTCGAGCACGACCCTCCCCGTTTCTGTGGCAGCACCTATCGCAGGTCCCAACGAATCGCTCACCAACCTCAAAGAGATCGATGAAGATGCGGGAGCTCAGCCGTTGCGGCGATTTCTCGGCGAGGATGACATGGTACCTCCTACGGACATGGTGCCCGGCCGTCCGCATCGTCCGCTCATGGATGACGAAGTGGAGGATGGGGAGTATGACAATCCCGTCGTGAGATCTGAAAAACTGGCTGAAATCTTGGATGTTCGATCGTGGACTGGCGCGCCTTCGGTTCGGGACATGTTCAATGCTGTCACAAGGCTGTTTGCAGGCAAACCAAGGACATCGCAGAGCTGAGGCTTGCCGGAAGCATAGAGGTTTGATTCTCGCCTTCTGCAACTTTGACATGTAGATGGTATGAAAAAAATACTACATATGGCTAAAAATGGTCTATGAACTTTCGATGTCCAAATCTCGCTAAAATGGCTGTTCATTATCCATTGCTTTCGTATCAGTCATCGCCTATGCCATAATCAATCCCTAACTCCAGGGCCCGCTCCGAAATTTATGATGTACCCTTGATTTCCTTCTCTGACAATGATCAAGTCCCTCCTCTCACTTCCTTCCTTCGCTGCAACCGAACTAAAATTATGGGTTTCTCTAACGTGCGGACGAATGAATACTCAATGAGCTGAATCAACCTCGAAAATGGTACACTTGTTCACCACCTAACAACGTCCCGCTGTTCATTTATTGTATCAGCAGCAGAAATCCTCAACGTTATGTAAAGGAGAAAGGGGAGGAGGGGACCCTCAGGGGTGAAGAGGACTTTAGGGGAGATTTACCGTCTTCAACAGGAACCCTGAACAGCAGCAACCATTTCCTGGTCAAATTCGTGGCGGTGGTGCGAGCAAAGGTTGCTGTTTCACCGGGAGGACGACGAAGCACGGCTTCTGCAGCTATTGTTGTCGGTGTCATCATCAGACTCTTGACGTGAACGCTGTAGGGGAAGGGGGCCGCTTTCGCAGTTGACGAGCTCGATGGCTACCTCATTTGAGCAGGTGCACGAGAAGATGAGGAAGGATCCAAATGTTCTTTTTAATATACCTTCAGGCCTGGTGCGTCGCTGATGTGAATATCCCAGAATCCCAATGACCACGGTAATGATTGCAAGAATAGTTGCGGGAACACCAAAAGCAATGCTAAGGCTATTTTCCAAAGACAACATCGCTAATTTTTTTCCCTGGGCATGAAAAGGCTAAGTAGACTCAAAGAAAAATATCGGGAAGAGCAGATATCATTTCAGCAAAGCCTGTCGTGGCTGCTCTTATGGATTTAACATGCAACGGGCTCGGCCCATGTGCCCATATGACGGAAATAATGCGACGAGGCTCGCTTATCTATCTTTTACCTTGCCTGCCTAATTATTACTTCGCATGTCGACCAATAAAGAATCGATTCCGAAAGTACACTGTCTATCGAGTCCAATCCAGCAACCGTACCCAAGTGTGCCATTCCGCTGGGGTAGCCGTTTCCGACCTTGCCTGAGGCAAAAACGGCCCCCGCGACTTCAGCTCGTCCGACCACGCTGGAGCAAATAAGAGCGTACCGTGCTTACTAGTACCTACCTGTGGCTCGGCAGACCACGCTAAAAGTTACATCATCTCCCTTAGGCCGAGAGCGTGGCTTAAAACGTTCTCGACATATTTACTGCGCCATTTCTGACGTTCCGCCACAAGTACCATCTGTATGCCCGTCTGCGTAAGATCCTTTATGCTAGCAGCGAGAGCCAATGCTGCGACCCGCCAATGTCGTCAAATAAGGGCAGGTCCTCGAGGATACGTACCTAGTCGGACGTGCTGTTAGTGTCAGACTTCGCACATATCTCCTATGCCACTCAGACTCTGAGACGCAGACTAGCGAATGCGTCATGCAGTCCTTTCGAATTTGTGATAGGTGTAATGTGGAGTTGCTTTAAATCTCCTTGGATATTTCGTCGTCTTCAACATGTGCACAATAGGTGCCAATCAGTCATAAGTGGATTGTTTTCATTCCCGACAGCTTCGACTTTCACACTCTCATAGCTTTCCCTTCCAGATCTCCAAAGTCATCGTGCGGAAAGCGAGTACTGATTCTGAACTTCTCTACAGAATCACATGCGCCGCTCGGGTTGTGAATTAGATTATCGAATCCGCTACATCTCACCGTGAGTACGAGATACCGCGCTTGCCACCATCCTTGGGAAGAGGCGGGAACAAGATCACTCTGCGAACCGATCCTTGGGCGTCAGCGGTGCCATTTCCATCGTCTGCTACACTTGACGTCGATCCTGCCAACTCCACAACTCCAGAACCCACTGCGAAAGATATATGATTTGCTACGAACTTTCTGCTTTGTATTCCCAAGGCCCTACCTATCGCAAATTCCAGTCACATTGTCACAGACCCAGCTGAAATTGTGTGCTTTTGTAATAGAGGCGATAGCCGGACATTGCTGAGAGGTAGAATAAAACCAGGCAGTTGGGCGCTCGTATGCTTCTGAGTGCTCTGAGTATCTCATCACATTAGCGGAAACTTTGAATAGTCACCTATATGAAGGGGCAGATCGGCGCATTACCTCAAGACTGCGGCCTTCATGTCGAGCGGAGGCTACTGCTTCTCTCTCTGGAGGATGGAGTACTGCTACCGCGGCCACAGGTTTCGCTGCTTCTACGACAGCTCGAAAAGGTACGATCATCAAAACCCCAGGTCGAACTGTGTAGGGAAGTACGCTCGTAATCATGAAGTTCAATTGCTATTCCGTATGAGCGATATCATGAGTAGATCAGGAATAGACAAAATTATTCTCCATCTACCTTGACGTCGAGCAGCGCGTCGCTGAAGGAAGTAGCTCAAAATGCCAAATATCGCTGTGACAACTGCAAGAATAGTTGCGGGGATACCGAATACAATGCTGAGGCTATTTTCCAGAGACAACATCGCTCAATTTTGTGCCGAGATAAATAGAATGAATCAGGTCCTGAAAATTGGTGTAATCGAGAACAACAAATATTGGCTAGATTCTAGAAGTTAGTTCTCATGGCTCTGAGGAAGCTATTTAAAGTCCACGCCATCTGAGCTCATGGTTATCAAAGTTACCGCAATAGGATGTGCCTGCATGCATCGTGGAGTGCAGAGCCTCTGCTCAAGTGGCAGAGTGGAGTTGCCATCAGGGATGCTCACAAATCAGGACCGTGGAATCACCCTATGATTGGATTAGGTGCGCCTTGCGTGCCACGCGTGCCACAAGGACTCTCATGGATGCATAGGTACGTAGTCGTTTTGATGCAGGATCATTGTTTTCCCTTGAGCGCCTGTGTCGCTGCCTTTAAGCCGACGGTGAGGCCATGGCCCGTCCGGCGATTCCGACTTACCAACAAGTTTGATTGGCTGATTCAGGGTCAAGACTGGAACATGCTCGCCACATACAGCGTACTCAACACTCGGGCCCGACTGTGTATCTCGTGTCGATTGGCTATATCCACAATTTCGACGTAGTGCGATGCAACCACTCCACTTGGCCAAACACCAGAGATTTCCTCGTTGAATTTGAAATTGAAATAGTGAACTCGATCGGAAAAGCATAAGTACAGATGGGCTCTTCACAATACCACCACGGCAGGTCACGGCAGGCTGTCCGGCCGCGTTTGAAAGGAGAGATTAAACATACTTATCTAGTAAATGTTGGCGAGACACAAAAATTCTGAGTGCGACAACCTCGCTACTCCTTAGCCGAACAGCAATGTAGTCGGCAGGTCCAGGCATAAGCCCCTCGTCGCTTGCCACACTAGATGGCACCTCAGCCTCAACCATCCTGGGATATCTCAGTCAAAATTGATTCCGAGGAGTTTGATTCGTCTAAGACGAGCTGCGGCATCATCTCTGCTGTTGCCATATCTGTCGCATCGCGATGCACGCTTTCCTGGTTCTCGTTGCTCAGCTTAGCCTCGATGTGATCCTCGGCACTTTCATTAGAGCCAAGATCGTCGCCGAACGCAAAACTTTTCAAAGAGCCAATTCCTTGCGCAGTCTCTACAGCTGAGTCGTTCGAGTTTGCGTGCTCGTCTACGTCAGGCTGATCTTCTCTGTATGAGGCTTGCGGGACATCATCCGCACTTTTCCATTGTTCAAACCGATTTGCGATTCGACTCTTCATTTATTGCATCTTGCCGTGGATCTCTTGCTGCTTTGCCAGCATGCGACCGAAGCGCTTTGGCTTATCCTGGGCAGATGATTTTGCTTCGATGGCCTCGTTCGCCTCTCCGCCCACATTTTCGAGGTTCACGTTGCAAGCTTCTTCCTTTGTATGGTCAGAGGAATCCCCAATACTCGGGTACTCAAGCATATGAGTCTCCTTCACAGCCCCTCCAGTTCCAGCGGCAGGGCCCTGCTCTTCAAGCCCCTTCTCAGACAGCTCGCGATCCTTGAGCTTTCCAGCAGAGTCGGCCATCTTCCATTAGCGAACCTTTTCCTGAGCCATATGTGTATACTTATACCTCTTCGCGCGAATTTTTTTTCATTTTCTCGATACCGCCAGATGTCATGCGCTTGACCTTGTCGGCTCGCTCAGGCCCAATCCTTTGACCGAGAAACTGTTGTCTTTGCAACATCACTTGTGGATGCAGGTAGTAGTAGTCCCACCGCTTATCGACGTAAGCCAGCTTCTCCGAGAAATTAGCATATGACCACAAAGTGCTGGAATCGCTGCTCTTGACGCATTTGTCGAGATGCGGCTTACGCTCAACGATAACTTTCTAAGCCCAGTAAAAATGAAGGGGTGCGAAGACTGGCCCAACTGCAGATATCCAGAAAGTGGATTTGCTGGTGAGTGCCTTGTTGACAATTGTTCGCTGCCCCTCAGGTTCTGTGATGGCGATCGCTAGGAAGGTCGCGAATGTTTGGCAATTGTTGACCCGCAAATTGTATTAGAACTTATCGTCCGAGTCTGTAGTGTTATCCGTACGTGTGCTTCGCGCAAGCGCGAATCCAACGATGTGAATGAGAAGTCGTGCTATCATAGAGCTCCTCCCACCCTTTTCTGAAGGGTTTGTTTTTTGTAACAAGGCCCCAGATACCTTTCGATCTCCCTCCTGCAAGACTCGTATTAAACAGGTCTTCCGTCTCGTGAAAGGGTCTAACTTCTTAGGTCTTTGCATCCGTGAGCGAGTCCGGATCTCTCAACTCGTAGTAATATTCGCCAACCTAGAAGAACATCAGCAATGCAGATGCAATTAAAATGCCATACGGGACTTATTTGCAGGCACCAATGGAAAGTCGTGGCCTCGTGAGTGATTTGAGGCATGTTCTTGAAAATCTATAACCGCAATATCAGAGCGTTGAAGCATGTCAAGACTTGAGGCTCGCCACTTCCGTCTTCTACCATCTCCTGGTCAAGGCTTCGGTACTCCTCGGGGTTGAAAACGCGTTGCAGTGCCTTCTCGCGGTCCTCTGAGCACCGTGGGTACTCTATCGCAGCCGACCACATGATGCAAAGCAACCCCAAATCATGAACAAAGGGATAGACGGCGGGTGATGCATGGCCGCGGAAGTGATAGCGGCACGAGCCTGGATGATTGCTGGTTTCATTGAGCGATCTTGCTCGTCTAGACCCAGCAAGTCACCTAGGGCAATGCCACCCTCCGTCTTGACTTTCTGAAGAAATCTCGAGCTTCTTCTGATCGGAGCCATTGGCCGATATGATGCACGAGGTTGAGAGCCGAATTAGGTGACATGATATTTGGCAGCGAGCGCTATGAACTCGTTTACGGGCAGTATGGTCGTCTTTGTTTGCTAGAATTCCCATTCTGATGGGATGATAGTTCCGGGTATGCTGTCTTTTAGACTTCGCTGACGCTGCGGACGCTTCGAATATGTGGCTGATAACACAAGCTGGCCAAAAGCTCGGAGGCCTAGATCCTTGGATATGTTTTAGGTGTCCATGCCTAACAAAATGAATCATTGAGCAGCCGAGTAGTCCTAACAAGCCACCGTCACTGTCGAGATGCCAAGTGCTGCAGAGGCTTTGGTGGCATGAAGGATCACCCTAAACATGCTATGCGGTACACGGGCCGTATATCGGCCCCTACAAACTAAAAACTAGTCGGCAACCCTAAGAATCGGCCCCCAATCAGAATTCGTACGTCCGGCGGTGTTCTAATTGAGGATCGCTGTTGCATGTAAGCTTCAATAAGTGTATACCGCACGAATCGACAGCCCACTCGTAAGTGCGATGCTCTTCTGTTAATTCAGCTATTGTCTTCACCCTTTTTTGGAAACAGGAACGGCACTGCCACGAGCTCGTGGGTTACTGTAAGTGGTATTTAAATTTCCTATTTCAATGTTAGCTGGCAATTGTCAGACGCGAGTTTTCACTTCGTATTGGCTTCATCCTTTTGTGAAACAGGAACAGCACTACCACGAGTTCGTGGGTTTCTATGGCTAATATATGAATGGCGTATTTCAATATTAGTTGGTAATTGTCAGACGGGGATTTCAGTCTGTTTTCGGTTGTGGACCAATCGTCGTTCGCCGTATTTTATAGAATAAGTTGCGCTTGGATGCGTCATTTGTCATTTCTGTGCTTTGCGCGACAATCGTCTGATCTCTCTACTCTACTACAGACGGTTCCGTGCGTCCATTTGGCGAATACAGTTGAGTGGAATTCTGAGGTATAGCGCACTTGGCACTGGATATTTTTATATAGGGTACTCCCTTTTCGAGAAGTTTCGCGTAATTAGATCTTCAAACGCTGCTCTGCATTCCATTCGATGTATGTCTCGGATAAGTATTTTATCGCTCTTCTATTCACGCACCACAGAAGTACCATCTACGACCAAAGAATACCTTCCCCTCTTACGTAAAGAGCTAGCCGAATAAATCAGCTCGATCTGATCGGTTTTATGCATTCTTTTCTCTAATTTGACTGCAAGCAAACCCTCAGCCTTGCGCTCTAAACGGGGGACCCGGCTCTATTAATTGCATCCTCGGGCTCGGTAACGCCATCACGGAAGGGACCGTCTCTGATCATACTCTCGCCTTTGTGAATCCCTTGAGAGGGACCTCACGAGAGATATTCTATCCACGTTCAACGAGCCTTACACGTGACGGGAACTACGACACTCAAAACAGTGAACACCAGCCTTGCATTTTAGCATGGCTTCCAAAAGCCTGCACGATTTCCCTGGGGTATGCCTCAATCATATCTCCTGAAGCTTGTCCAAGACCTCTAAATTGAGCAGATGAGCGAGCCGCCCTTTACACGAGAAGTCGAGCTCATCAGATCGGACCCAGACTCAAGAAATCTTGGTTTTCCACCTCTAGTGCGATTTCGCGGACACAGCTCCCCGATACGGTCGCTCAAGCAGAGCGATGATTACCTGGAAGCGCGTTTTGCCACGCCAGAGCTCGACCTGCTGAGCAGCGCCAACTTATTATGGCTCACCGGTCTCCCGGGGCATATGCGACCGCTGCATCGACTTGATGCCCAGGGTCTGAGCATTGCAGTCACTGAAGAGGCTCGCATGCACCTGATGTGGAGCTCAAATCGAGTCCATCTCATGCCCCTTGACCGATTACTCATCGACTATAGCCGATTCCGTATGTGCTTCTGCGAGAACACTGCGAAGTCCCAGTCGGCGCTGTACGGTGCGGCTCTAGGAGTCTTGCTTTCCTATGTGCAGCTCGTAGTGTTCGAGAGCGATCTGCGCATTGCAAAGAAAGTCGGCTTGATATCGGATGACATCAACCTGGAAGACTGGACGAATTTCACCACGGCATTGGTACAAACCGTCGAGAACCATAATCTCCGGCCCTTGATACCGGCGCGCTGGAAGTATGGTTTACTAAGGCTTGGTACGTCTCAACAAATTTCGGTCCATCTTGAGTATTAACTGAGGGGGCTTCCTCTGATCTGCTAGATCGAGTGAACACGGTCTATCGTCTCAGGTCCTGGAAGGATCCGAAAAAAGCGATTGCCGGCTATTACACAGAGTCTTTCAACTTGAGCGCATTTCTCGCGCACAATTTCCGATGGGTTCTTGTATTCTTCGCATACGCTTCCGTCGTTTTGGATGCCCTACAAGTCGGACTCGCGTCTGCGCAAGGACAACAGAACACCGTATTCAATCGTTTTAGCTGGGTTTCTGCAATATTCGTCATGGCGATACTCGTTGGCGGCTTTTCTTATACCTTCGTGGTGCTCCTCGTCTACATCGTGGACGGCGTAAGGTTTGCATGGCTGATGCTGACAAGGGCCCTGTACCACGATCGCACGATGTCTATTTGATGTAGGCGAGATATCGTAGCAGATCCGCAAATCCTGAAGGCTCCTTTTTGCTGTTATGGAATTATCTTCTAATATTTGAAGCTCGTAGTACTGTCAAGTGATTCAGGTCATGACTGACATTTTGGCATAGAGTTGTAACAAGAGATAACACAAACAGTCAATGAAATCGCGAAGGAATCAATCTAATGAGGTATGATCTTTGTTTTCGTTTGTGCGTCAAAGCTGTGATGTTCATGGTACATAGACTACGCCCTTCAAGACAGCGTGTGCAATGTCGCAAACCCCGTTAGCACAGGCCACGTTTTGCGCAGACCTGGCGCTCACGACTGGAGGCAGCAGCTAATCCGAGCTGCTATTGACAGCAGCTACAGCTTTTCTGGCTTTCGGGCTATGCTTTAGTACGCGGATGACAAAACAAGTTTGACATCTCAACAGGGTGCTTCCTCGTCTAATTCAATTGATCACCGCGAATCCTTGGGAAGATATGTCTCCGGTCTATTTATGGCTGTTAGCTTAATAGATAGGTTATGAATGGGGAGACGCCAATTGTCATACTCTGTGTTTTGTCACCTATGGAGAGGTGTGGCGTCAACGACTGCGCAGCCATGAAATGGATTGAGTGCCGTCGGTTACAGAGAACTGCATCAGCAATCTGGCGAGTTGATACCTAGCTTTTGAGATCTGGGAAAGAAAAGGAGTGAGCAGTCTCAAAGTCGTTGAGGCATGCTGAAGCAATGGATTTGCGGAATAAGCTTTGCTGACATGGATTTATATTAGCCATCCAGCAGTGCTTCAATTGTAGTGTTCAAGCGACTTGACGTATGAAGTCGTCGTTTACTGGCTCTCTTGAGCCAGGAAACCTCATAATACGCTGCAAAAGCACGGGTATTCGGAAATCCTTTTCCGCAAGTACATGAAAGTATGAAAGAACTCCGAACAGAGCGAAATGTATACAGAGATCTAATCTTCACATTCCCAGTTCTCTTCCACCCAGTCCGTCATCACCGACGTGAAGCTCTTACCTTCCATGTAAGGTGCTGTATCATCCAATGAGTACTCTTGACCGAGGAATTGCAAGGCGAGCAATACCCATGGCTCGATAAACTCGTTGTATACCAAATCGACAGTCTCAGGTTGCGGGTCCTCCAAGGATTTTTCCGCGCTCTTAGTTGATTCGACATATGTTGCAAAACAATTCGGTACAGCAAAAAATTCGATGGGCTGATGTTTCGTGTCATCTCCGTCCGTACCAGCATCGTCATGAGTTGTATAACCCGGAGATAGATCTTGCTCGAGATCCTTGCTCCAGTTTGCCAACTCATTTTGACCCATTGGCACTTGGTTTTGCGATTCGCTTGCTAAGTGTCCAACAACAGTGTCAGCATTCGTCTCTGAAGAGGTCTTGGCGTCTGATCTAAGCCGCACAGGAAGTGTAGATGTTAGATCCTTGACACCGAGAGGACTTCCTCTATTCAGCAGCGGCAGCACCTTCCCAGCAATCTCCTTTGGCACGCCCTCAATCAAGCGAAATCCGCTGGTGAATGGAGAGACGAGATAAGTAGTGTCTCGGGTAAATGGTCCCTGGAATATGTCAAAGCGCAAAGCACCTGTGTTCACGAGTACTACGGCAGAGTTGTTATTCCGATTAGTTGCTTGATAGCGGCCAATTTCCTTTGGTAAAACTGATTGCTCAAGCCAGGTGAACACTGAATTCTTGTTTGGATATGGAGCACGGTTGACCCAATAATTTTGTGGAGCACACCCATATGTCTTGTCTAATTTCAAAGATTTCCGTGCGGAGGCGATAGCATCGGAGACATTGCGGCCAAGTTCGGTGGTAAAGGTAGAAGAGTTGGTATTGCTATGATGGTGCAAGGAAAATAGATTATTGTCAATATAACGTCGGGAAAAGGTGTTCTTTGCCAGATTAGTAGCGATGTCCTGACCGCCGCGATTGACTCCCGAAACAGATGCAAAGCCAATTGTCTCCATATACCGACCGCTCTCAAGACCAAAGGCGCGCGTATCATATTTGGCAAAGTCTCGAATGTGTGTATGACCACCGAGAAATTGGATAGGGGTGTCCCATTGAGCTGCTCGAATGGTTTTGTAGATCAAGTTGAATTCTTCTGAATCCCGGACTGGAACGTGACCGGTTACAAGGAAAAGGTCGACGCCCCTATCTCTGATTGCTTCTTGAAACCACTTTTCTTTGACCGCGTCCTCCACAAGCTGGACTACAGTATTATTGGCATTGCCATTGAAGTCGAACAAGAACCCAAAAGCCGTGATTCGAATGCCCTGATTTTTGGTGGTAAATTTGCGATAACGTGGGGCCAGAGGCTCGAACTTTTGTGTTTCCGAATTATAGATATCTAGATTTGATGCTAGATAGTGGCCTTGAAAATCCGGAACAGTTCTGTCAAATTCGTTGCGAGCTGCTCTGGCCTTGTAGAGCTCGTGGTTGCCTGAGCAGATGACATCGATATGCTGTTCTTTGAGGATATCAAACGTATATTTCCCTTTTGGTTCCGAAGCATCATATATGCCATTTCCCTCCACTCGATCGCCCGTGTCAACGACTATTAAATCGGTACCGTCGGCATCCGCTTTGTCTCGAAGATGCTGAGCGAAGGAGATGTAATCACCCCAGTCGGCCGAGTATTGCGGTCTGCACGAAATGTTAGAATATACTCGAAAGTACGCGCCGAACATGATCAACATACTCTCTTAGGTGGCCACCAAGCCAGCCATGACTGTCGGTGGTATGCAAAAAGTTGAGCTGTCCCCACGGTAGCTCTCTAAGAGGGCCAGGCAGTGGAGAAGGAGCGGATGGCTGAGCTCCTCGCACTCCTGTAGCCAAGGCGGTTACTAATACAACAGGAAATAAGGGTCGAGCTGAGAAGACAAACTCGGAACGAAGGAAAAACATTTTGACGGGGTGGAGAAAGGAGCAGAAGTGCCCACCAGAATGTGGATGGGATGAAGTCACAAAGGTCATCTGGACCTGCAGCGGGCGCTCCCGACGCTAAAATGGCCGACGCGAGCCTTTCCCCTTTTGGTGAGCCTAGTCATCCATCTCATCAAACGTCTTCATCGCCATCATTCTGCGGCTTTTCCAATGTAGGGGCTATCCGATCAAGCCCATGTCGAGTCTCAGACATGTCCAAAGATGCATCGCCAATATTGAAGCTCACACTGGGCTCAATGCCTTCATCAGCTTTGCCGACCGCAGTACGTTAGAGGCTGTCGCCCGGAAAGTCGATGGTAGTGAAGGAGTAGGAGGCTAGTTAGCGCGCACGAATTCAGTTCCTCGGAGCTAATAGGACCTAGGCGCGCTTAATGGAAAGCTCATAAGTGTAAAAGATAACATTTGCACGAGTGGCCTCCCAACAACTGCCGGATCCTATATCCTCAAGAACTTCACGAGTCCATATGACGCTACTATCATTCGTAAACTCCACGAGAATGGCGCGTCAGTCGCCGGGAAGACCAATCTCGATGAGTTTGGGATGGGATCTCATTCTACCTACTCCTATTTTGGGCCAGTGAAGAATCAGCACAACAACAAAACTGGAAACCATGTTTCTTCTGCTGGTGGCAGCTCGGGAGGGAGCGCTGTTGCTGTAGCCACAGATCAATGCTGGGCTTCACTTGGAACTGATACTGGAGGATCGGTGCGACTCCCAGCAGCTTACACTGGTGTGGTAGGTTTTAAGCCATCGTACGGCTTGATCTCAAGATGGGGCGTAATAGCATACGCCAATTCTCTCGACACAGTCGGCATCCTCGCCAAGAATACTGGTATCACAAGGAGTGTCTTCCATGCGATCAATGCCTACGATGAACAAGACCCTACGAGCCTATCGCCCTCAACCAGGAAGCGGATTGCCACGACCTCGAACCGGCTTACATCTCAACCCAAGCTACGCATTGGCGTTCCCATCGAATACAACATCACCGAGCTCTCAACCCCTGTCCGCCAAGCCTGGCAACAAACCCTCCACCGACTACAAAGCCTCGGCCATACCATCCACTCCGTCTCCCTCCCCACCACTACCTCTGCGCTCTCGGCTTACTATGTGCTCGCCCCCGCCGAAGCCTCTTCCAACCTTGCCAAATACGACGGTGTTCGATACGGTACCCGAGCAGAAGGGCCCGACGTGCAAGACGGTGTCTTATATGCCAAGACAAGGGGACAAGGGTTTGGGCCGGAGGTCCAGCGACGCATCGTGCTCGGCGCGTACACGTTGAGCGCCAAAGCGATCGGGAATTACTTCATCCAGGCGCAGAAGGTCAGGCGGAAAGTCCAAGACGATTTCGACCGGGTGTTCCGCGCGCCGAACCCGCTGCGATGCGATACTGCACAGGCTGCTTTGGCACCGAACGTGCAAGGAGGGGATAGCGAGACGAGTGCCAGTGGCGTGGTGGACGTGTTGGTGTGTCCGACGGCGCCGGACTTGCCACCAGCGCTGGAATCTTTGGAGGATCAAAGTCCTATCGATGCGTATATGAATGACGTCTTCACGGTCCCGGCGAGTTTGGCTGGGTTGCCTGCTATCAGCGTTCCTGTTCCAAACGCAGATGGGAGGAACATCGACGGGGACGCCCACCCTGTTGCAGGCATGCAGATCATTGGACAGTTTGGGAATGATGACCTGGTCCTCGATGTTGCGCAGGCTTTGGAAGAACATGTTGCGAACGAGCGGACTTAGGTCTTGGTTTAATGAGCGCCTTGGAAAAGGACTCCCACCATGAATGCGCCCGGTATAAGGCAACTCAATGAACGCCAATTATATTAATATGTACGTTATTCTACAACTTTAGCACAATGAGTGTCCAGAATGTCAGGTATGCTCATAATCCAAATTGAGGTTTGCCAAAGCATCCATCGACGCAGTATTCATTTCCAACAGAATTCATCAATCCATAAGGATGGGTTATGTGATGATTGTATGCACTATCTTAATTCCCTAGCAAGGCCCTACAGCACCAGGCTATCCTTTCTCCCTTCTTCTGCGAGTTCACTCATTTCTTTCACCTCAAATCCATTTGGCGTAGCTGAGCGATGCTCGTCGTCCTTGGTTGACTCCTGTTTTCCTCTCTGATCGCCTCGCGCATCTTGCGTTTTGCGGACCCATCTGTTGTGCCGCCAATGCGACTTCACGGGCCGAAATGTCTTGTATTTGCCGCTGCCATTTGAGAATACGGTAGCAATCACATCATCCGCTTTCTCGATATCACGAAATCCTCGAGAGATCTGGCCTCGTGAGTCGAGACTGGTATAATCCGCGAGAACTCTGCTTTGCCTAATCCGCAAAGCCCTCTCCAGGCTGAAGCCACTTTCCTTGATATCCGTATCCTCGGGTTTGCGTCGGACCATAGGAGGCTTGACGGATGAACGCTTCGACGTTGCGAGCCCGTCGCACAAGTGGAGAGATGAGTCACTGTCGTTGAAGAGGCCATTGCGATCCAATTTCGAGCTTATGGGCGAAGCAGAGTTCCTCGAATCAGGAGACCAAGTGCTCGAAATTTCAGACTCGTCCTGGTTAGACGAGGGCGTGCTGAATTGGGGTATTACGACCTTGGAGAAACGCAGAAACGCGGTCACCATGTCATCTGCTGAAGTGTCGTTCGGGTCCACGAATTGTGAGGCCGACAGCTTTTCGACTTCCGCGTCGGCGTTTTCTTGATCCGCTAAAGCAAAGGTTTTCCTGAGAACGTCGTCGCCTTGATATCTCAGAGCATCTTCTTCGAGCTCTTTACGCGCTACGGAGTTCCTTTCCTCCTTTTCTTTTTCGATATTGCGCTCTAACTCTTCAGTGCTCGTGTCTGCGACTGGGTCACAAAGTTCCGCCGAGTTCCCTGGACATAGATTGAGGGAGCGACTCGGATGAACAACCAGAGGCTCCTTTCTTGCAGACGTCATCTAAATCATATTAGCATCATGTTCTAGATGTCTACTAAGGCGACGAACCCGGGAGTTGACAATTTCATCTGAGTCTGAGCTGGAAGATGGACTTGCAGGCGAGCCATCGACTTGAAAAGATACCGAGTCGCCTCGAGATGCCGGAGCCAGATGGACGTTTACTTGGCGTAGCCAACTTTGTCCCTTTCCCTTACCGTGTGGCGGCTTCGCCTTGGCTTTGAATGGCTCATCAACAATGTCATCAAGAGTTGATGGCGGAATCATATGCGAATCGAGGGGTTCGCAGACTTTCGCGTTGAAAGGACTCTCCAACCAAGCTTGCTTGAAAGAATCACAATTCGAACGAGGTGTTTCTGACATTGACGGCCCCACGGCTGCTGGATTATTTGGACCCAATTTTTCGATCGTGTTACTGCTACACCCACATTCAGTGCCTGGAGTCCTTGGCTTGTTCTTCCCTTGAAGGGCCGGGGAAATTAATTGTTTAAAGTGTCCAGCAAGGTTTTGGTGAGCTCGTACGCCTGAAGAATCACGCTCGATGGTCTTCAGAGCATATTCTGCAGACCTTTTTGCTGCGATTTCCAGGAATTTCCCCGGCGGCTGTTCTACAATACATCTCGGTGCTTTGTGAGAATGGTAAGGGTAACTATAAGAGGCAAACCCTTCGGAAGATTTTGAGGACGACTGTGGCTGCACCGTCGATGGCAACGAAGGCTTCTTGGCCAAAGTTCCTGGCTCTGATGGTCCTTTTTTCAAAACGTCAGGCAATGCGCCAGACATGAAAGGGTCTATGTGTTTGGCCATTTGGGACATGCTGTTAGGCTGTCCATGGTCGGCCCTTGCCGTATGGTCGAAAGAGATGTTGGGTACCGTATCCCGACTGGGCCGAGCGCTGCAGACGGGCCGTCTTAGTACATCGTTTTCATACTCCTCAAAAGAGCTAAAAGTTGGTTTGGGCAGCTTCTGCCGACCGAGAATAGGTTTGGGCGATGACCGCGACACCTCAATATCAGCTGAGGACTTGGTTGGGTGATCGCTGGAGCTGGATGCTTCGGTCTTGGTATGCTCCGGGCTCCGACCAATCGAAAGCTTTTTGTTCAATATTGCTCCCACTTTCCCGGTTCTGGTTGGGGAAGTTCCTGTAGTCCAACCTTCCGCCGCACTTGTTGGCTGATTCTCGGCACCAAGCTGAGGCGGTGGTGTCCTCAGTCGGAGTGCCTTTGGCACGCCTGAATACTTTCTGGGAGAATTAGTTCCGGACGGACCGGGAGTCACGACATCGCGAAGTTCGCCTTCTTCATGACCTGAAGACGAAGCAAGCGCATCATTAGTCGTTTCTCCGAATATATGACTAGTGCTGGTCAGCTAAAGACCTTGTAGTTCAGGGGCGAATCTTACTGATAGTCTTCTCGAGCTCTGCGACTAATAGATCTCACAGAACCGGCCGCGAACCTGAAACGAGATCTGACACTGCCAACAAGACCTTTACGAGTGTATTTGCTGTAGTCCCTCTCTGCGTCTTCTGGGTGCGGCATGATGCTCTGGCTTTAGTGGATCATCGACAAAGCTATTGAAGTTGAAATCCACGGTGTTTGAAAGAAAGGCGCGTGAGAATAGAAAGGTGCAGGATTGACTGCGAAGGCTCAAAAACAAACAAACAAGGAGGCGCGTCCTTGGAGTGGTAGTTCCCAAGTAGCTTCCCCCTCCAGTGGATCCGGGGAGAGGGCAAAACCGAATCACGCCTTCCACATTGCCAAGTGCGACGTGGCCTGGCCTCCAACTGGACGCCAGCATTTCTACGTTACCAGTCTGAAATGGACAGGCCCAGTATCTTGCCATCGGGATCCAGGCTACCTAGAATGAGGAAACTCGGATCAACCACGATATATGGTAACTGGGTCCTGGGCATTTATAATTTTGTTTGCGCGACCAGACTGTTTTCAGACGGGTGAAGACCAATTGAGTGAATCCTACTGATGTAAGACGTCAACCTTGAGTCAAAAAGCTACGAGAAAGATGAAGGAATGGATATCCTATGGTTCTGCGTTTTTGAGACATCTGAGCATATTTTGCAGGCAGAAACCGAAAAGAAGGATAGGCAACATATCTCCCACAATCGATACAGTCATCCTCAATTTTTAGCAGTGGATATCGCTCATTCAGAGATGACAGAATCGGGTAGACGTTCATTGGAGATCTCTCCATTTTAATGTATCTACTGAGTCGATAGTCACAGATAGACTGCAGATGATTCTTAAAACCGACTATAATAGAATGAGCTGGGGATATCCCATTGAGGCATCCCAACCCACTGTCTTGCCTGCCTGTTCGTGCACAAGCCAAAGCGGAATGGTTGTACGGAGCCCACAATCAGAGCTTCCGATACAAGGGTGCAAGAGTCGATGAGTGTAAAATGTTCGCCAATAACACGGGTTCCATTTCTCCTCATCATGTCGTCTAAAGCGTGCGTCACCATGACATCCGATTGGTCTGACGTCATCAGTTCCCGTGTCGCTCCCCTTAACCTTAAATTATCCTGGCAGCGATCAATTATTAAGTCAGCCTCAAGTTACCCAAGTTTCTGGGCTCGATTTTAACAATGTCAACAAACTCGCAACCGAGTCTGGCAGACATTTTGCCGGTGCCGGATACCGTTGAACCTGTCACGAATCCAGGCAATGCAGAGACCTCTCCAACAAGTTTGGCAGACAAAGCAACCGCCAGCCATGCGCTCGCCGTGGCAGATTCAGAAGAGAAACCGGCAATACAATCGGATCATGATGAGGATGTGGTCGATCTTGGTTGGAAAACAGCCAAAGACGCAGTACCCGAGCCCTTGGTCGCCAGGATGCCAAACGAGGAGCTGTGGGTCCTAATACGACGCTTCAACAAAGTATGTTCAGTAACATAAACTTTACCTGCTGTATCCAATTCCTTTGAATATCCCCAGTCATCTAATTCCCTCTACATCCCCCGGAAGGAAAAGAAAAGATGCGGGGGAAACTAATATGCTGCACAGCAAATGTACCATATCAAGGAATTTCCGTATCCGGTACCGGGTAATCTTGACCTTCAGATTGCAGATGATGAAGAATTTTCACCAGATAAGCTCCGAAGTAATATAGAACGATTGTATATGACAGTTGTATGTATCGCATCGTCGTATGTGGCTTGACGAAGAGCTATCTCACGCGTCTAGATCATCGGAGTCTTGGCTTTCGGAAAACACATCGTTCGCCTTCGGTCATGGAGAGAATTTCGCCGTACGGCGTGGTTTTGCACAGTATGGTCGCCCCCAGGATCTTGGATATGCAGCCCAACTAAGTCGCCTGCAAGGCTTACTTCCTAGCATGGCTATTCGATATCCTGATTCCAACATTCTTGGCCTTCCTCTTGATCCTCATTGTCTATCCACCCTCGCGAGAATTTTGCTTCCCTCAAGTACCTATTGCGATCGTCAATACGAGCTCCGGTGGTATTCAAAAGCCCAAAGCCGGCGTTCTGGGCAGCCATGATAGTGCCACGGGTGCCCCCGAGAACCACAAAGGCGAAGCGGTTGAACAAGAAGCATCAAATTTCGTCAATAGCATGGCTGCCGTAGCATTGTCGAGTGCCGCCGGAAAGCATCCACAAAACGATCCGTCAGACGAGTCGCCAGTTCAGGACTCTGTCCCCGACCCGACCTCTATGGCAGTGTCGGCGGCCAATGCCAGAGAGAAGGTCAGCGGAGGAAGTTCCAGTGCAGAACATGACAAAACCAAAGTTCCAATGGAGACAGCCATGTGGACAAAGATGAGACCAGCTATGCATGGCATTGCGGATCTGTCAGATACTTGGGAAAGATTTTCTAAGTAAGTAGCTCTTCGCTCGAAACACCGATCAAGCATTGTTACTGAAATACTACGGGCAGTGCCCTTTCCCCAACCCCACCATTTCCACGGGATACTGCGCGTCTAAGACTAGCTGCTTTATTAGTCCCATTGCTTGCCACTTCTCTCGCTGTAACGTCGTACATGTTTGTAAAGGGCGCAATGTTTGGTGCTGGTTTCGCATTTTTTGGTGATCCTATCATCCAGAGAAGCCTCGAGTGGCTGAATCGCAGGTTTCCAAACTGGCAGAAGCTACTGGAGCTACGAAAGTAAGTTTTATACTTGGATCGAGATTCTTTGATGCTGATTGACTGCAGTACCGTGCTCAAGGGCGTACCAACCAACGCACAGTTGACGATCACTCTTCTTCGTATCGGTGAGGCTAACAAAATGCCGCTACCTCCCCCACCTCGATCAACAGAAGCACCGCCAGAGGAACCTGCGCGTATCGATGATGAGCAGTTGCAGGCAATAGGGGCATCTCCGGAAGATATCCAACAAGTTGTTGAGCACGAACCCAACGTAGCGCATGAAACAGGCGGTGCAGACATTGATCATTCCAAAGACACCGGGCATGGAAAGAAAGGAAGCAAAGTCCTTGGATTCTTCAAGGGTACGACCAAGGCCACTGTAGAGACTGCTCTGGGAGCGGACAAGGTGAGGGCGAAAGCCGGCTCCGAGCCCGCAAAAGCGCGTCTGGGAGCTATACCTAACCCAAGAGATAATCCTCTGTCTGGTCCTATCGATTTCAAGTGCAGGTACAAAGGCAAGAAAGGTTGGGCCTACATTGCAACAACAGCCACCATACCATGCGTTTCCTTTACTGTTGACCATAGAGTGGAGAAGATTGGCACGCAGGACCGCGAGGACTTGCATCCAGTGTGGAGCGTGCCGGTTGCTGATATCAGAGAGTTAAAAAAGGTAGGAGGCTTTGGCTGGAAAGCTAAGTTGGTCGTTGGCTGGGCTTTGGATCGCGAGGTTGCGGATGGACTTGAAATTGTGGATCGGAAAGGCCAAACCTGGCCTTTGACATCAATGCCTCTGAGAGATGCCCTTTTCAACAGATTATGTGCAATGGCAGGGCAGAAATGGGAAGCGTGGTAGATCCGGTGCAGATGTCTGGGTTCAAACATCGGCAGCCCAACTAATTGATAATGTTTTAGACTCGTAGAAGCAGGAAAGGTTTTGATCAATCGTTATGATCATCAAATACTTCTCAGTTAGACGTAGCAACTGAGCTTGCTCTTTGCTTCTATCACAGTTACACAGGTGGCATAAAAGGGCGAACAACAATTGGGGGTCCGTCTATAAGTTTATAGCTGTCAAGTCCGTTACCACGATTAGATTGAAAATAGGATTTGAAGCAAACGTCTAATTAGACGTGGAATACTCAGTTTGGAGCATATTATTTTGTCACTTGTATGGGCAGGAACAGGCAGGAATAGGTAGGAACAAGACTAGTATCAAGTGGTACATAACCACGCAGGTAATAATTGGGGGTCACTCTGGAAGTTTACAGCCGTTCGGTCCGCTATCATAATTATACTGGAGATGGGATTCGAAGCAATATCTCATTAGACATAGGATATTCAGTTGGGAGGCCCCTCAATTCCATTCGCGTTATTTTGTCACCTGTGTGAGAGTGTACACAATGCGCTAGAGAACCTCAAATGCCACATCAGCACAGCAACCCCTGGCCCGGAATTCTCGGTCTAGTATCCTTCGTCCGCCCACGTGTCTTTCTGGTCCATCCACGTGTCTCTTTGATCTACCCATGGATCTTGATCTATCCACAAGTCTTCGTCCACATTGATAGCACCGTCTCTCGTGATATCATTGTTCTCATCAACGTCGTCGTCGATCTCGATACTATCTTCTGACCCAATGTTGACTTCCGCATCAATGTCTTCAACGTCTGCACCATTGATCGTACCGTGCACACCTGCATTGTCGCAAATACGGAAAAATTCGTAGAAGAATTCCTCGTTGCAATAATCTACGATTACCGGTTCCTCGAAGCTCAGGTCGATAGCTTGTAGATCCGGTGTATGAGTTCGGCACTGCTGCAAAAAGAAAGACAAAAGGCGTTGGAGGGCGTCCTGGTGCCAGTCATAAGCCGCCCGCTCGTACATGTCAGCCAGTAGACCCAAATACTGCAAGTTCGGAGGCAACACCTCAGACAGAGTCGCGGGTGCATGATTCGAAGCGCCTAGAAGTAAAACTGGAGGTACGCGCAGCCTCGTTAGCTTGGTGAAACTCTTCAGACTACCGAGGCTGCCCTCAATGCCACAACTGAATTGGCCGTTGGTCATAATATGCGGCCAGAAGTCGAAATCCTTAGACCAACTGACGTTTAATGCTAAGTCTTCGAGGGTCTCCTGGACATGGCCGAGAGACTCGCGAAGCTGACTTGCTTCCAGGTACGTTTCTACATCGGTCGTAGGAAGCCGCTTTCTGCTAGCATAGTCGTAGGAGAAGGCCTTGAGCTGGGGGGCCATGGAAAGTATATAGTCGAGCACGACAGGAGGAACCTTACTGCCACGAAACACCAATGAGGTCAGATGGGACGCTGGGCGTAAGCCTTTTAACATTAAGCGATGAAAGTGGTGGGTGCGCTTATAGGACACTACCATGCTGATGTGCTCGATGGAAGGCAGGCTGAAAAGACGCACGATCAATTCGGATCGGACTGCCTTAGCGTTGTAGGTCCATGGGGCTTCTTGTCTTGAACTATCGGCATCAAGCGTAACAGAACGAAGGGCCATGCAGTCTGCGTTCAACCCACGAACGACACGGGTACAATACTGACCAAGAGCTAGATTTTCGAGCCGTGGCAGTGTTGCTATTAGCGCAACAGAATATATATCGAGGTCTCCTTCTTGCAGGCCGGCCTGTACGTAATTCTTTAAGCCAGGAACGAGATCCTCTTTGATCGGAAATGGATCGACGGGAGATTCGATAGAGTCATCGTGAATCGTCATTGGCAAAAACCCAGTGATCTCCAAAGATCTTACCCTGTTCGTAAGATCCTTCCGGGTAAGGAGAGTGTGGAGCAAACGGCCAAAGATACGATGTGCAGTTGCCTCATTTTTCCGGCCTAGGCGAATGTTGTTGTATAAAATGGGCTGCGCGATGCGACGGAGTGCATGGCAACAGAGGCACACATTGGCAAGGTCTCGACGAGCAAGAAGCATGAGAATCTCCAGCACCTGTTCTTCATCCAGATCTAGTAAAGATGACATAGTTTCAAGGGCAGAGTTCTGTTTGAGCAGTCGTTGGTTCTGGGTAGGTCGGCAAGTAACTGGTGGGTAGATAACGAAGCCAAACCAGGCAGGCACGCCAGTGACGAAATAGGGTCAAATACCAAATACCAATTAGGAAACCCCCGATCCATAAGTAATCTATTGAGCCGGTCATCGGAACTGGGCTGGAGACGCATCATAATAATGATGCACAGCTAAACTTGCGAAAGCAACCTCGAGTGCCCAAGAAGTCGTCCCATTCATTCCGTCATACTCTGAAGAGACAGGTCAGGCACGGATCTCTGCTAAGTCTGCCGCATTAGGTAAGAACCTCCATTTTGGAATATAAAGACGAGGTTTTCCGGGCTCGAAGTACCATCTTAGAGATTGGACCAATCAGTACGGTAGGCTAATTAGCTTGACAGGTTTGAAGGCTAGAGAGAGCTGTTATAGGGCCATTCACGGAGGTTTGATGTATTCTTCACAAAGGACCCAAAGAACAATAAATTCATATCTCCATTGAAATTCGTTAAAAATGCTCTTTCCAAAACTTGAACTGCACCTGGTGCGTCGACGCATTCTTGCACGCGGCCTTGATATCCCGCGCAGGTGCACTAGGGCCGCAGAAATATACCCCGATATCCGTTCTCCGGCCTGGATCAAGACTGCTCAGGTACGTCTTATTGAGGACGCCATCCCTCATGCCCGTGAATAATTTGTTGAAATCAGGTCTGCCGAAGTTGGTCCGACTGCTAAGCTCCGTCAGTGGATCCTTGTCCGTCCCCACACTGTTCAGGACGATATTATTGGCCGTGTCTACATCCATACGCTGCGTGAGGTATGTATGGATACGCAGAAACTCGGCTTCAGCGCCAGTCTGCTCTGCTTCTTGTATACTTTGCGCTTCCAGTGCGGAGAGAAGCGCTTGAAACCATTCAAAAGAGCTGGTGTCCTTGCAGACCCAGATGAATTCGACTCGTCGTAGTCGTCGTGGAGGATCGGGACCTGCGCGTACATGCCAGATGTTCTTGAGAATAGAAGCCCAGGGAGTAACGCCGATACCGGTGCCGATAATGACGGCAACTTCATTCTCGAAGACATCTTCGGCAGGCGCACCATAAGGTCCATCGATTTTGATGCGCGGCATCTCATCGCCCGCTTGAAGCGCGACTTCGTACATGCCCATCGGATCGAGCTCATCGTAGAGCTTTGCTTGAGATTGACCTGCGCCAACAGCATCGGCAAATTCGCGAGTCCAGTCCCCGACCTGGCGCATGTGGATGCTAACATAGGGATCGAAGGGACAGGATGTGATGGTAAAAGGATGCCATTGCTGGTAAGAGACGGAAGGAACGTTAATGAACAGCCATTGGCCTGCCTTGTAGCGCATGGAAGGCTTCACGAATTGAATCTCCACAGCATCTACAAAAGTTAGCTTCGTTTATCAGTTAGGGTCACAAACGTCACCTACCAAAAGGGTGGCGGATAACTTTGGTGATCTCAGAGTATCTTCTCGAACGATACTCTCGCCAGAGCCGTTCGAAAAGATAGAGAGCGCCTCCGACGAGCTCCCATCTCCACCCTTCGTAACCAAGGCAATGATTCCAGAAAAGTTTTCCAGCGAAAGGCGAATAAGGACTCACTGAGCTCCGCACGAAGCAACCCGTGGCGTGCGTATATAGTGCCAGCAGAAATGGAATGAAGAGATGGTGAGTATAGTAAAAGGTTTCAAAGGACTGTTGTCTTATTCGATGATGAGCAGTGGTGTACATGAGAAGCATGCAAAGGAGCATGACATGGCCAGTAATGCCACCCGCTTGGGTATAATGTATTTGCACTGCTGCTTCGGGCCTCAATTGGTTCTTCTCCACGTTGAAGAAACTGCGCACGTTAGCTTTTTCCGTTTAACAGAGAAGTGCCAAGGCACGTACTTGACGTAATGTGCTGAGACGTGGACGATGGTCCAGAACAATAGCGAGTACGCTACTTGTCGATGGAACCATGTCGACTCATCAAGAGCTAACCATCGCACTTTCGGCCGTATTACCCGTAGCAGATTTCGGCACATTGGTAAAAGGATAAGGAGTACATCCACAGATAGGACGAGACCAGCACCACGGGAGAACCACACCGAAAACTTCAACGTATTCAACGCAGCCAAGCGTATGTCTCTAGCTTGTTCCCACCTGCGGCACGTTAGTATCTGGTTCAGTGCCAACGCTGAAAACTGACATACCAGCCAATGGCAAAGATGGCAATATGAAAGCCATGAAATAGAATATTGAACAAGAGCTGTCGCCCTTTGAACATGTTGACCCACTTGCCCGCCATTTTCTCCGGTTCCACAAAAAATGAAGATCGATGAATTCTGATAATACAAGTAGAACTAGAAAAAGACGGATGTTCAGCAGCCCATCATCCGGTGCGATCGAGGGTATATGGTAGCGCTTCAAACACTGTACAAAAAGCTGGAAACAAGTCGGCGGCCGAGGGCGCGCGAGCGCCTAAGATCAACTTAGACCAACAGGAACAGGCCGGATCAGAGACGACTTGGCGATGGTGTGGCGGTGGTGATTTGCGGGCAGTGAATTCTGATCTTTGATCCTTTCTCGGAGGCAATTACGTCCTCAGCGATCCACAGCTCAAGGAATTGTTTGTCAGGCAGAAGTAGAAATATCGATGTGATCCAAAGCTGAAAGCGATACCGATACGGCGGCAAGCGTTCAGCTCAATGCTGTGATAGGTGTGCGAAACAGCTCTCCGTTGAATGCAGTTTCAAATATCGATATGCTGTTGGACGTTGGGCTTGTTCTCAGCTCAGAAGGTGGTCCACAACGGCGATGATGATATTCAAGTCAATTGCGATCCGGGTTCTTGAAGTGCCGAAGACGTTCTGTTCTCAAATCAGTCCTGGATGAGAAGTGTAACGTGGAGATACGAGCAGAGAGTATTCAAAGCGCTCCGTACGACAGAACTATTCCAAGCCGAATCCCTGAAGCTGCACCGCCTAGCACGGATCTTTATCGAGCTGCCAGGGTCCAGATGCATGATGCGGGGATGTTTGGGCAATTGGATTAATTGGATGGGGAGCGCTGGAGGCTTGGTGGCTTGGAAGCCGGCCGGAGCCCCTTGCTTATGGTAACGGTGGTAACCCTGCTCTGCCCTGCGATTGATTGACGACGGACCGAAGCGACGGTGCCTGTCCAATCCATCGCATCATTTACGCGCCCATTTTTAGGCCGGAGTCAATTGACCGAAACTTTGGCCCTATCGATTGAGGGCACGCGGTACTGGTACAGCGTTTCCCCCAGACAACTGCTTGACCTGTTTCGAGAGCAGCTCCAATTAATGTCTGTTGGCTGGACAATGCTCTTTTGTTTCATCAATCCAACAACTGTAGACGCCCGGGAAATATTGATTGCCTTACCCGGGTATCCACGGAGGACGGAGTACTCCGTACACTGCACTCTCATTAGTGACAGTCTCCCTATCGTCTTATTCGTGTGCTCACCATCTATCTCATCACAGCCAGAGTATTGTGCTTGCTGCAGCCTCATCACTCTCACCATCTTTGACCCCGCAATGACAGTTCATGCGCTTTCATAAGTCATAAGATATCGAAGGTCCCGGTCCTCGGCATGCGCTTTGCGGTCTTTTCACCGTTAGGCCGGCAACCCAAGTATGCAAGACGATTGCCTTGTCACATCTTGACGATCGCCAAAGCCAATCGCACCCATCGCCAGAGGACAGGGTGTGACATGCGGGAAAGCAGGCGATCCAATCCGAACCGTCTACAGCATTTTCAGGCAATCATTGGCTGAGAAGGCTGAGCGCTTGTGCTACGCGGCCGTGCGTTCCTGGTCAATCATGCAGCAGGAACACCGCAACCGCAGATGCAGCTCATCCTCGTTCTTCCGCAATACTGGCGACAAATGACTCGAGCATTGAGTTCCACTTGCCGCGTGTGCCACCGAAAGAGGTTATGGTCCAGCTGGGATTTGCAGGATTTCTATCATCCAGCCAGTGGCGGTTGCTTAAGACCAGCCCGCACTAAGAAAAGCGGTTAAGGTAATATAGTCTGCACATGCTCGGCGTCACCGTTCTAGACGTCTTCTACCTTCCTGCAAGTGATTGACTTCTTGATTCGCTTGATATCTGTATCCTTTCTCTTCGTCTCTCTCGTCACTATCTACTATCTATCCATCATTGCCAGCGTCTTCGCCTGCTGACAGTATCTCAACCTCGACCTCCTCGAGCATCTACCAGAGCTCTAGCAATGCTATCAATACCGGAGAAGCCGAGGCGGTAGCTTGGGATCAAAGACTTTACCATTGACACAAGCCCGTGTGGCTATCTTCTACGCGATGGGAAAACTTATCAAGAACCATTGGGCGCGCCTCATCATTATGACTGCCGCAGCTTGTATGTCCATCTGGCTGATTTCTACGCTCGAATATGCAACTGACGGGTATCTTCACAGACCAAATTGGCGCCTCGATAGAAGGCTTCATCTGGCCCAAGATCTTCTGGGACTTCCTCACAAAGAACCTCGACGGCGCCGTAAAACCAATCCCTATCCTTCAAATCCTCAATCTCGTCCTCGGCCTGATCGGCCTCGCCTATGAATACCCTATCAAGTACCTCAAAAACACAGACGTTCATCGTAGCTTTGAAGCTCGGCTGTTATTTTTTCCACTCAGTGCATTATGTGCTGCATTGCTATATCAAGGAACGAATCCAGCGCTCTATTATCTTCTTGGAATCGGAATATATTTTTGGGCGTACACCGAGGGCGAGGTATGTTACTTTTGTCAAATTTAGGGTCAACTCAGTTACTAATGCAACACTAGATAATCTGTCATGAGCCATGGAGTCTACCCAGACGGACTCGTTCGTTGAAGGTGTAATAGCTGGTTGTCTGCATTGATGCATTATTGAATGAATGATATCCGCATGAGCGATACCGCAGCTTCTCTGTACATATTTTACGAAGGCTCACGCCGCAACTAGTACATAATGGAAATCTTGACCGAGCACCAAAGCTTCTACTATCCCATCACGAACCAGTGTGACTAGGATGTAGTACATCGTTCCGCAGTTCGAGAAATGGACAATCTTATCAGAAGTTGGCTTATAGACCCGTCGAAATTCATCCAGCCACCAACAAGTCATGAGTGATGCCATGCTGCCGTTGCAAATATTGGTTCGGTGTATAAGAGACGAGCATCGGGCCAACGGTAAGCAGCCAGGCACTGGTTGCGGTCTCGGGACGAGAAGGATAAGGGCGAAGGTCGTGATGCCTCACCGTGACATTCTTCGCTGATATATTTAGCAATCATTTTCTTTCACTCTTTTGTAATTGAACCCCCTATGGATACCTCACAAATCGACAGGGGTTCTCTCTGTTAGTATTACAACTATCAAATTGGCAGTGAAAATGAGAACAGAGATTTACTCTATCAACGACATGTGGCGCAACTCTGAAATCAGGCTTGGGGGCACCTCAGTCTGAGTGGCCTACTAACCGCGAAATTTCTTCTGTCACTCCCTACTCATTATTGCATCCAGACATGGTTCTATGAACCTCAGAGTATGAAAGCTTGTGATGTAGAAAAAACTGAGGCAGCTAGCTCAATCCAATATTAGTTCGGGCAATTCAGCCTAGATAACATTACACGCAGTGCGCTTCTTCCCAAGAAGCCCTCAGCAGTGTCTTTGCTCTGATAGCCAGCTCCATCGATGACCGGAAACCCATTTTATTCCCCCAACGCCCTGCTTTCATCATATGTTGCTATGTAAGCATCCAGTCGAGCAGTAGCAGGACGGGAGTGTCTAAGAAATGCGCTATGTTTTAGGAAAGAAATAGGAACTGTTCCACTGCAAATGCTTCGCTCACAAGCAATGCTCCAAAAGACGGGGGTCCCCGGAACAGAAAGAGGCTAAACAAAAGCGGTGACGAAAAAACACATCGCACTTCTCACGACAGCGGCGATATCGCCGGAGACTCTTCCGGCTGCTCTGCCGTTGGAACAATAATGGACGAAGGTGCCCCGTCCGTAATTATTGGTTGAGCTGTAGCAGTCGATGGTGAAGAGCCGCTTGGCTTGCTTGCTCGATTCACCTGGCTCATGCTGTCGGTCTCTTCGACCTCCTCAATCGGTGGACAATATGTCTTGAGTACTTTTTTCAATGCCGGTCTTCGAATGGGCTTTGCGAGAAAGTGGTTCATTCCGGATGCCATGCATTCTCTGACGTTCGATTCCTCGGAAAAGGCGGTAAGAGCGACGATAGGGGCGGAGTAACCTGTCTGGCGAATGAGGCGCGTTGATTGAAGGCCGTCGAGATTGGGCATTTGACTATAATGGTCTTTGTTTAGTGCTGAATGTTGGAATTGTTGTAAGAGCAACCCACATGTCCATGAATACAAGGTGAAAGGGTCTATTAGCTTCCATAGATGCTTTGACCAAATCCAGGGCCTCTTGGCCGTCGGCAGCGACAGTGACGTCATAGATATCTTCGAGCTTGAGCATTCGCAAACTAATAAGCAGTCAGCGGCGGTGACGAATCTTATGATGAAATCACCAGGCGAGTGGCAGAGTAGGTTCTAGACTTATTGAGGGTTGCCCCATTCATAATGGGGCGATTCTCCGGCAGTAGAACTTTTTCCATCACACACGAGATCAATTGGCAACTTACACAACCTCCTGATTGATTTTATTGTCATCAGCCACAAGGACCTTAACTTTCTCAGCTCGTTGAGTCGCCTCGGCTGTCATCCTATCGACAGCCGCTTGTTGGGAGCCAGGAGATTCCAACGGCTGTGGCGAAGCAAAAAAGGGCTGGCTCAATCCAACGAGCCGTGGCTGGACATCTGACTCGAAGGCCACCGGCCCCGGATTCGATTCGCTGTGAGCGGAATTCGCAGTGGAGCGATCAGCAGGCGGCGTCTTCAAGTTCTTCGTTTCTTCTGCATGGATACTACTGTGCCGCGACAATGGCACGTCGACGTTGGAGCTCGCCTCGCTATCGACGCGAGTTGCAACATGTTGGAGCGGAATCGTCATTGTAAAGGTACTGCCCACTCCCAGTTGGCTTTGAAGGCCGATTGTACCCCTCATAAGCTTCGCCAATTGACTGCCTGAACTCACGTCAGTCCTCACCTTGCAGTTGTGTAGAAATATGAGACTCACAGATGCTCAAACCGAGGCCAGTACCCCCATATTTCTTACTTAGCCCGAGATCACCCTGCACGAATGGTTCAAAGATACGTTGTTGCTGGTCAGGAGGGATCCCAGGTCCAGTATCGACGACTTCGAAGTCAAATAGTATTACTCGTCCTGATGGGGGAGAGGGCGATCTCTCCATGGAACCTAGCTGCGATCTTGAATCGCGTCTGTCGTAGGCGTTAATTTCATTGGCAGTGGCCGTAACCATAGGCGTCGGGGGATTAGAATCTGAAAGGCCACGATACTGCCCGCTTGAGTTGCGAACAGAATAATGTACGGACTTTTTGGACGAAAATGAAGGAGTCCGACTGTCCAGCTTTCCATCTATCATACCATGGCAGCGGACCGTGACGGTAACGGAGCCTCCCTCAGGCGTAAACTTCAGCGAGTTGCTCACTAAATTGATTAAGACTTGCAAGAGCCTGTGTTGGTCTCCGAAGAGCACCATATCCTTGATCCTACCCATCTGCTGAGGGAATGGCAATGGCCTGGTTTCTTCATCAGTTTTGGGGTCAGGGGGCCCCTGGAAGTTTATTTGCAAATCAATGCCGCCTTCTTTAGCCTGCTTGCCAAAGATCGCAAGCACCTGCGCGCTGATATCCCGTAGACGGAATTCCTTTTCATCGAGTGCAATTTGCTGACCCACTTGGTTTTTGGAAAAGGTTAGAAGGTCGTTCAGCAGGCTCAACAACAAATCCCCGCTCTTAAAAATGGTCCCAAGACTGCGTTTGAGCTTCAGCGGATCTTCCTCGCTCATGCAAACAGCGCACATGCCTAGGATCCCATTTAATGGCGTGCGTAATTCGTGAGCTATTTAATTAGTCAGTGAAAGTCTAGTGGTCCATGCGCAGGCCAACAGAATCGCCGGACTCCCACATCTCTTCTGAGCTTCTTCTATGTAAAAATTGAAATTGCTTACAAATGTTTGCGATAAACAATGTCTTCGATTCGTTCGCTGCTTCGGCTGCCTTCTTGCTCTGTTCCAACTCGGCAGTCCGCTGCTTCACTCGTTCTTCAAGTTTTTCATATTGTATCACCAACTCGTCAGACATTTCATTAAATGTCTCAGTCAAGTCTGTGAGTTCGTCGTGAATGAAATGCTTGCGGATTCGGACTTTTCCGGGGATTTTAAAGCCACGACGACGGCTGGAGCGACTTCCGTCAGAAGAGTCGGGATGCGGAGGCGTATTCCTCCATTTAGCAATTCGAGCAAAGAGACCCTCTTTCCGGGCGACTGCATGGCTCGTATCTCTGTCGTTTTTTTCGGCATCTTCAGCCAGCGGAAGTGCGACAGCTCCTTCAAGCCCGTCGAGACTACGGCCGTGATCAGAATAACCCGAAGGAAGGACAGACTTTGCAGCGGCGGCCGTCAACCGACGGATGGGTTGCACAGCCAGATGGGCGACAGGCCACGTTAAAAGGATCAATGCACTATAGACAAGGATTAGAAACCGAAATTTCCTGCGCGAAGAGGACTGCGGTCAACCCTTACCCAACAGTGCCAAAAACGCATGCCAAGATCACTTTACGTAAGTGATTGATTGCGGCATAAACTTCCACGTGCAACTGTTCAAATACTAAAACCCAATCGCAAAGTGTAGTCGTTGGCATTGCAAATCCTACACTGACAGTCTGTCCATTTTCATTTTTCGTAGAAATTGCATTGCCCGCGTTCATTGTTGTTTGTTGGTTGGTAGAAATAGCACCCTCGATTGCTGCAAATGTACTGGCACTGAATGGCGGATTCTGAGAACCATATGAATGATTTGGATGCCGCTGAGCGTCACTAGTGTTTACCGGGACGACGAATCGAACGTTAGTTGATGCACTTGATGCCGTTGGACCGGAGCTATACAGAACTCCCGGTGGAAAGTGGTTGGTCGAATTATCTGGTCCAATCAAGTATGCGATACCAGTCTTATCTAGGCCGACAGTGGAATCCAGTACCTGTAGAATGAGTCTCGCGTCAATAACAACAGACAACCAACCCAAGATTTCGTCGGTCGTATTGAGGTTGATGATTGGCTCGGTGATTGAAATGAGTGAGAACGTCGAGTTGATCGAGAAGGGTCCTAATAACAGACTGGACGTCTGGTCGAGAACCTGACCATTGTAGGAAGCTATCTGTGCATTGGACCCTGGCGCAGCTGAAAATGTAAAGTTTGGATAGAGATTGGGTGGATACCCGGCATCCGCATCGCCAAGCATGACAGGTGTGCCATTGGGATAATTGTACGGTAATTGAATGGCGCCTAAGATTCCATCACCTGTGGCATTGAATATGGGAGTAAAATTGGCTCGTCCGTTACCGACATTCGGGAAGATGACGGCCTGAAGTAATAGCGCAGATTGTTGACCGCCTTGTAGGCCTGCTTTGAGATCCTCTTCAATTTCCGACGAATTTGCTACGGATGAATCGCCATTGTTGTATTGCTCAATTGTATTCTGTATGAGGACTCGAGTCGATGCCGCCCTGACGCTCGATGACATCAAATTCAGGTTCGATGCAAGTTGTCCAGCTTTGAGGCTTGCAATAATGGCCAGTCGTTGTCCCCTGTGCAGAGTATCAGTGAATTCAGCTGGTAAATCGAGGATCGAAAAGCAATGCAAACCTGAGATTTAGGACAAAGTCATGAGTCGTAACCCATGAGGCAATGGCAAGCACGGCGAGTCCCACGAGAGTGCAGAATAGAATGACGAGTCCTAACTGTTCCCTAATAGGGATCCTCATCTTCGACAAATCCCATCGAGGACCAGACAGGAACCTCTGTACCCGGGATTCCGGGAGAACTGTGAGAAGTCGCTGGTGATCCGCCTTCTGTCTAACAGTTCTCGAGTAGCATGGTAACGAGAGACACGCCTTTCTTGGCCTTTTGCGACAGGAATACCGAGAGCGAGAAGAAGTTAGACGCAAGCGCTGGCAGCGATCTGTAAAACGCGAGTGAGGAGGCTTCGGATTGTTTTGGGGCTAACGAGCCTTGCAAAAGGTGTCTGAGGAAAACGAGGAGGTTCCGCTGCGCTCGGAATCTTGACGAGCTCGCCTCGCAACCTCAATGCGATTTTGCAGAGGACGGATGATACGGAGTAACAGCTGGCGGTTCAATAATGCATTGGACGCCTTTGCGAGGGCGTTCCCCGGCAGGCCGGCTGAAGGTCAAGCTAGGTATGCACCCTATGGGTCGTTCCAGACTACTGTGGACCCACAACATCGAAAGCGCTAGGCTTTAAATTGTTAGATGCCGCTACACTGGGAATGGCACGAAGCGACAGGAGAGCCTCGGGGGCCGAACCGCGGAACCTAATGAACAGGTACCGCCATCCGTAATAGCGAACCAAGATGTAGGTACGGATAGACTTGAGATGCCTGTCAATTTGGAGATGACAGAATGATCTCTTCGCTCTACATCAGTGGACCTCCACCACCTACCCCCCGCTCTACTCAACGCTTCCGTTTATTGGCCTGTACTTGGTGCTCCTCAACGAGTTTGTTGTTCAATGGGCTTAATACAATCCATAAAATACTAAAATGATATCCCAGACTATATCCCACATGATTGAAAAAAAAGAGAAAAAATTATGGTTGTCTTACTCTGGACTTGGGGATATCAATCGCGGATGGATAATGAATATAGCGAATTTTTGCCAAAGAATAAACCTTGTTCTCGATGCTAAGGTAATAATTTGAATCAGGAGGCTCTCAAGAACTGCACAGTCAACACCGGGAAGTACGAAAGAAACTTCAGGTCCCAGGGAAAACGATGGCAGGTCTCCGCTGCTTGTCGCGGGCCTGAGGTGCGGTAATGAACATAGGTAGGTTCACGCAACTCTGGTTTCTCTCCACACCATTCGTGTGTTCTGTCCGTCTCGCACCCACTTATGAAGTTTCTCATGAGGACGAACTCAGCAAGTTCCGCCACATTTCCCAGCACAATTACAAAGATTGCTTAGTAGAAGTCTTTCGACTCTGAGGCTACAGAATACCTATCCAGAGAGCCACTAAATAGCAACTTCCTACTTCGCGAAGCCTCTGGCAATGGCCTTTTGCTGCATATCGTATACTTGGTACTCAAAGGTGTATGATTATGTTTCACTGCTAATCTGCTGCAGCTGTCTCATCGATCTTTAAGGTTTGGTTTCCCGCTTTGGCGCGTGACATAGGCCCCCAATTTGCTCTCGGATTGACCTGGTAGCGCTTCAGACGTTTCCCGGCACCCCGGTCATCCTTTCCCAGCTCCTCATCAAATACAATTTTTGGAGTCTTCTTTGAGGATTTTTGCACATCAATGCTGCTCTCATGCTTTGTACTCGCTCCTATAGTCGTATCTGCACAATTACCTCCCTCCTCGCGGTCCTCACCTTCTCCAACCTTACCCTTCTCTTGTCCTTCCACTCCACTTTCTTCTCGCACAGTCTTGTCCCCCTTTCTCTCGTTCCTCTTTCCAGCCCCATTTTTATCTGCAAAGTAATCACCATCCTCGCCCAATTCGATCCCCCTCTGTAAGATCCCCCACGCGGGAGTCCCCTCCCTTACTGCTCCTGCTCTCACTCGCGCCCTCTGCCGCACCCAGGCCCGCATCACGCGCCACACTGCGTCCCACGGCGCATCAGTACGGATCGTGCCCGGCTTCATGTGGGAACGCAAACAGCGATACCCTAGGCTGCGAAGGGCGCCTTTGAGCTGCGCATCCGACGGAGCAGAGCAGTGGAGAACTTTAGCGAGGATCGAGGTATTGATGTAAAAGGGGTGAGAATCTATGAGAGCAGGATGGAGGGAGGGGATGAACGGAGAGGAGGCGCTGGATGAGCAGTCTTCCGAGATTTGCTCAGCTTCCGTTGACGTGGTCTGATTTTTCTGTGCCGCGGCGATCGAGGAGTCTTTGGTTTTGTGGGCGTGTGTAGGCTCCTGCACCGTTTCGCATTCTTCAAGAGCGGTCACAAGCATGCCTTCGATGCGATCGCTGGTTTGGTAAATTGTCTTGTCGAGGTCTGGGAGATATGAGAGGATTCGCTGGATAAAGGCAGGATTGTGTAGAGGTCCGCTGAACATTGGACCTGCGAGATGGGTTTTGAAACCGCAGTGTGAGCAGGTGGGAGATGCACTCGGCGCTTGTGCGCAACTATGCTTCCAGACAATGTTTTCGGGGTTCTTTTCTGGTTGGACGACGTTGCGTGCAAGGTGTTGTATTGACCAGGCGCCGCAGCCCGAGTCGCAGTTGTAGACGAACATGGTTTTACCGGCAAGGAATTTTACGTCTGCAGGAGACCTTCTGACGCGAACGAAAGCTCGAGCATAAAAGTCAATGGAGAGAGAGAGGAGCGGTTCAACGGCTAAGCCATAACGGGCTGCAATTGATGAGATCGCATGCAGTATTAAACGCAACCCTCCCTCATGTGAGTGGAAGCCTTTGATCGGCAATCCTCCGTAGGTTGAGTACGTCTTTTCAAGATAGCCAGAGGAAGCATAAATCCCACCATCGGTACATGTAATACAGAGGAGACCTCCATTCCTCAAGGCCTGCACAGCTGCATCAAGGAAAGGGGCCGCGGTACCGTAGGGATCCAGATCGATGACATCGTATTTCTCTCGTGGACTTCCGCTGCTCTCGTCGTCTCCAGATCGGGCGTACATATAGGCTTGGGCGCTTGCAGTAGACACAGTAACTCGCTCTTCAAGCCGGTTGTACTCAATATTCTGTCTTATAGCCTTTGTAGCGTCCTTGGACATGTCATTCGCATTGACGATAGTATTAAAGGGAAGCTCTTTAGCATAGCGTAGTGCTCGCAAACCTGTAGCGGAGAGAGCATCAAGGATCCTAATTTGTCGAGGCGGGTGAGGCTCTCCATACTTTTCATTTGGTTTTGATGTATCCTCGATCGCGGCATGCGTGTTTTCATGGCCACTGCATTTATCTGCGGCATCTAACTTTTGGCGTTTCGCCGGCGGCTCTCCGTCCGTTTCTACCTTTTCCGGTTCAGCAGCATCTGTAGCTTTGCCATCATCGAAGTTTTTAGACTGTCTTACGCGGCGGCTTTTCTTGGATGGTCTTAGTCTTGCACGCGCGATGCTATCTTCTCCAAAGGCCCTTATTGCGAGCACACTCAAATCTCTATTAAATTGTTGGATTGGGTTATAGAAAACATCCTGAGGACCTTCAGAGACCAGAATGGATGCAGAGCCTTCCTTCAATGTGTTGTAAGGTTTCCCGTCTGCCATCAAATTTTCAGGCGCCATCGTCGCACCAAACCACGACCGGGCAAGTAATGGCAGAAGTGCTCTGGAATGGGATGTGGCTCTCCCAGATGAAGTTTGGCCAAGCTTGAAGGAACAGCGACAAAACATTTAGTTACCCGTGACGAGCCTTGTTGAAAGGCGGACCAATAGTGGCAGCGTCGTACTGCTTAGTCAGGCGCGCTGATCGTCTGGCTTGATCCCCGATGTCCCTCGGCACTCAAATCCCTCAACTCTGCTTCCAGTTGAAATACCAAAAATTCCATTTTTCGGCTGTGCCCTCCCATCGGGCCCCTAGCTGGCAAACAACGGTTGGGGCCCTCCCTATCTCCGGTTGAACGATTTATATAACAGTCGTAATAGGCTCGAGGTATGTCTTAATAATAGCTCATATCTAGATCTATAGAAGTAGAGTAGGGCGCACCCCAATAGAATATCTGATAAATTTTAGAATATCGCCTATATACCTACTCATTGGCATTCTGGTGCCCAGCCGAAAAATTGGATCAGTGTACAAATGCAAGCCTGGGTTTCTTTGGTCACTTTGGAGTTGGAGCTGAAATCTCAGCATCTGTGAATTGCGCTTATCAACTCATTTCTTAGGCTTGAAAGGCTCCCAACTCCGAGATTCTACAAGCAGTATCGGCAATTTACGAAATCCTTCCATTGCAAGAGTTAAAATCATGTTTCAGCCCGACACTCGAAACTCTACTCTAAAACAGGCCCACTCTAAGAAAATCGTCGCCTGATACAGTCACAAGGGCTCTCTCCCCCGCTGGTGGATGTTGGATCCATCGCAGCTTCTCTGTATAGCCAAGCCATGTTTCTATGACGGTTCTGAATCTGGCGCTATGACTCCAATGCCAGGGTACGCTCCATTCACAGGACTTCCGCTCGAACTCTTACTGCCGCTCGAATCTACACCCGCGCTGGCACTAGGGTTCGTAAAGTTGCTTACGTCACAGTTGAAATAGCCATCGTTAATGAAGAAAGGCGCGACAATCCCCTTTACAAACCCCGCGAAGGTATCCAGATTATTCACAACGGTCGGTTGGATCTGGCCCGGAGCTAGATCCAAAAAATTCTCGAGCACGAAACAACCCAACTGGGCGGGCGTGAGCGAGGTGAGATTCGTATCAAGCGGCACGAAATTGCCAAGACCTTCATTACCCCCAAGCTCGCGTGGATTTGCAAGGAACAGTTCGGCAGCTTCACCAAATGCGCCTGCGAGCGGAAAAGGTACACCACGCCGGTACCAATCATCAGGGAACGTCTCGTTGAGGAAGAAGGGCGCAATATTCGCATAGTCAGCGCTGCCTGCGCCGGTAACGGTGCCGTTCGCAAGACCTTCGTAGACGAAGACACGTTCAGCATGAGAGACAGCGAACCAAGCTACGCCGGCAAGGAATTCAGGGTTTGTCTCGCGGGAATAATCGTAGCGCAGACCCTATTAAAAAACTGTTAGCTGACTATTCCTTATCTAGAGGGGGGGGTTCCAGGAACATGCATTATCGTAAGCATTTGTGGCTGGACCAAATTGGCCTCCATTTTGGTTGCTGATATTTACGTACTCTTCCCATCTCTGCAGGAGAAAGTTGGCGTTGTTACCAAAATGCACGTCTTCGCGAGTAATGCTACCATCGATCTCGAAGACTCCGTGCTTGTCAAGACCCAAGGCAGGCCCCAGGGTATTTGGGACTCTGCTATCCGCACCGCCAATAGAGTACTTTCCTGTGACCAGGTCACCGCCGGCGAGGAGACCAAGCGCTGACAGGAAAACTGATAGGCCGTAGCCAAATCCATAACCGTTCTGCACAGCATTGGCAGCCTCGGCAAAGCTTGTAATCTAGATACAAGTTAGCGCGGCCTATGTTCAAAGCAAAGTTCAGGGCATACCCCATCGCGAGAGATGTAACCATGGTTTGCAAGAGCATTAAGAGTCGGACAAATTCCGCGAACATCGGTTTCTCCGGGGGCTTGGAACTGATGATTAGGATCATTACCGGGTATTTCGGTGAACCCTTGAGGCTGTGGGGTAGGTATATCAAGTCCTGCCAGTATACCAGTCAAAGGCTGAAGGACACCATTCACTATCAACAAGTTCAGTCAGAGCCGAGGACAGGATATGCGTTGGAACGCACAAAGACCCCCTCCCAGTGGCAAGTCGAGAATTCCACCGATTACAGGCCCGATAATTCCACCGGCCTGGGGGCCTGGCTCAGCCTTTGCTTCACGGCGGTGTAGGTCGAGAAGCGTTTTAGCGGCTCGGGGGTCCCTCTTCACAGCTCTGAACTTGGCGGTATCATTGTGACTTAGCAGCCCCGCACGGTGAAGCTGTTCAAAAGGGCAGGCAGCGCTAGCTGCAAGAGCAGGAAGGCCAGCAGTGAAGAGAACTTGAGATAGCTTCATGTTGAGCTCAATACACACAATGGAAAACGAGTAAAGGCAGGTTCGGCTTGATCTTATACTTTTTTCTTACACTCCATCAATCCGTGAAAACCGAGTTTCTCCCAGGACCGCGGGTGTTCAGATTATGAGCACGCTAAACTGTGGCGTTTGACGTATGCCTATCTTCCTCCCATCGTTGTGGCATTTCCGCATTTGTTAGTCACTATTTCAAGGATCAGCTCTATCTTCACTCATACTGAGTCCTATTCCTTGCTTGCTGGGATGAAATAATTACAAATTCAGATGGGATCTCCGATTTTTGCAGCTCCGAGGTAAATCGTTCAGGCACGTCCGATGCCTAGCGCAGCACGGATCCATGCAGCTGTAAATCTCACCAAGGCAATCTTTGAATCTTTCCAAAGTCAATCCGGCTCGAAAGAAATCATTCATTCCAGAAACTTACCAAGGCTCTCAAAAAACACCGCGTCAATCTCCACAAATGCCGCTGTTGGGAATGATACACGCCGAAAAAGTGCAGGCAGACAGCAGTCAGGACTTGCTAACAAGCTCCATAGTCATCGTGATCACCGTCAGGATGCTGTTCGCGTATGCCGGGACCCCAGCGCGAATCAAAATCTGCTAGATCGGCAGCAGGGTCCGCCGTTGGCATGTACGTTTTTGCAATAGTAAAAAGGGATGTTAAATTAAGCTTATCTCTTTTTACACGTCCGTTTTCGGTTCGCGTGGGTCGAGGATGTCCAAATAGGGAAAGATCTACAGGAGCATAATCCTGAAGTCCAAGCACGCAATGCCTCCCTTGTCAAGAACTACTGCATATGGGAAACTCTGAAATTCCATGGCGCTGATCAGAAGCATCCTATAAGTCCATGCTATTTGGAAGCTTGCAGGACTGCCGATAGGCTAAATACTGTAGCACCCGGAGTCCATATATGGAAGAGTTAGAAAACAAGGCCCTTTTACGATTGTAAAAAAGAAACGTACAGAAAATAGTGTCAACTCTGTAAAGTAGCGCCGTTGTTGTAATAACGCCGTCTACGCGACCTTGCCGCACTCAAACTGCAACGTGACGGAGGGGGCCATAAAGGCAGTCAGCCAAGTGTCGGCGCCGCTTCTCACAAAAGTGCAGATGCCAGAGGTAATTGCACCAGGATCGAGAGCCCCTCTATTTAAGTACAGTCGTCGAACTGGTAATTCGAGTTAGACTGAAGACGTACCTAAGTGCCGGTATGCGACCAGACTCGTGGCATCAAGCTGGGGGAACCAAATTGGTAACCTTTCTGATCACCCGCGTGCCAATCGACGTTTCTTACGGCATCCCCTGTTGAACGCCATGTTCCACAAATCTCTCGATCGTGCTTACCCAGATATGCGATGCATATTGCATGAGCAGGCCTCATCCTAGCTCTTCCTCCGGTGCGGGCGGTCATTTTGACGCCAGTAACGAAAAAGGACAATAACAAAGCACGGTCGATGCTGTGGCTCTGCCCGCACCCAATATCAGTGGCAAGATACCAAGACCGGATGGCAATTGCTAACCTCAACTCATCGAGGTGGCTGCTTCTCGTTGACCAAGCTTGCATATCCAGAAGAATTAGGCCCACCAGCGAGAGAAGCACTCAACACCACGATGGATGTCTGATTCGTCCTTGCCCTGCTCTTACCCACTCGCGCAAAAGCTGCCCGGCCAGGTTCGTCTTTTCAACACCTTGTTGAATGCTCGATGCTGTAAAACGATGATGATAGTCATCATGGTAAACTGGAGTGAGCGCGCCAGATCAGTGGAGGGCAAGCTTCTTTCTCGCAATATTAGCATCATTTTCGTGGCATCATCTACCGCTGTTCGGATAGACAACACCTGCTCCAGCGGCTAGAATGATGTGCTTTTACTGCCGAGCACCTGCTATATTGCCACACCGGAGGCGTCGTATTCTTCCTCCTCCCCCCTGTCCCAACCAGGGCACCCTTGTCCACAACCAAGCTCGAGCCAAGGCTTCGGAACGACGTTATGGTTTGTAGATCTTCCATGGTCCCTCGGAGTTCCAGCGCCGCGGGCCCAAAAAGGGATAACAAATACCCAGTGTCCAAGATGTGGGCTTGGCTGCACGCGCACCAGAATGCTTAACGGTGTCATTCGCACATAATTGTTGCTGGTACCCATACTCGACTTCTGCGTGCTCCACAAGTGGCCAGTGCACTCTTCCCATTTCCAGTCAAGGGCGCCAGTGAGTCGAGATGCATCGATCGATGTTGGCAGATATGTCCACTAGTATATTTGTAAGTGGTAGCCATCCGATTGGCGAGACTCTGGTCCTGGGGGCGATTATGGGCCACAAACGATCCTTCTCTGCAAGGTCACGAAGACAGGAAATGATATACTAGGCCTTCCACCGACACTCGCATTCGATTCGAGCAACGACATGAGAGAAGCGAGTGATAGGTAAAATTTTCGGTCTCTTAGCCTCTTGTAAACCTTGCCCGTTCTAGCCTTGATCATCCTTATGATCACCATCAAAGATCAAGATTTTCGAGTTCCTCCGCGGCTCCACCTAATGCTTTTTCTTTTTTCTTGTAGAACTGTACTAAACTTGACCTGTAAATGATTGACCCTCGAATTCTTTCTCATAAGAAGGTCCATAGCTGGCTATCATGTTATACCGATCCGCCATTTGACGAATTTTCCAATGCCAGCAAGAGCGTCTGCCTATACCTGCATCCCTATGGCCTTTACCCCGTCCAGATCGCAGTATTTGGCTATCGATCTAGCCTGTGTAACCACCGGGTCCAAAAGCCCGAATAGGTAGGGATATCTTGCGAGGCTCCAAAAATTTGGCCACACGGTGTGGAACAGAGAGGAAAAAAAGGTGATAATGAACCGCCATGAACAGCGTATGTACGTTTGATAAAGGGAAAGAATAGATAATTGAAGACCCTCGTCCCCTTCTCCTACCAGAGAGTGGATAGAAATACGCCAGAAAGATCTCACGACTTCGCAGAAATCGATCTTCCCACACATTTGGTTCGAATTACATCTTAATTTTTTCAAATAATTGAGGCAGTAAGCTGTGGAGACTTTGGACACCTACAATGTCAAATTCGTATTCACAGAAACACATCTGATTTGATCCACCCTAAAAGACGCCGAACAGCACTGATTGCGGGTATCAAAGCGAAGTGTGTTAATCCATCCAAGCAATACAAAAAACCGCCCTAAGGAGACCCACTCACGAGTTCTCGAGGTATGCCAAATACCTTACTATGTACAAAGTCATGCCGCCAAGTAATATGTTTTCAATCTCGACCGGAGAGTGAATTATCTGGGGGCACCGCCACTATTCTAAACTCACGCCTGCTAAGCATCGAACTGCTCACGCGGGGAACAGAATAACGCGAACACCTCTGGAGGCACCTCCCAACTAAATATTCCACGTCTGATTAGATTTTGCTTCGAATCCCGTATCCAATATTATCGTGACAATGGACCTGGCGGCTATAAGCTTATGGAGGGAACCCTCCCTTGGTGTTCGCCCTTTTTTGTCAGCCGCGTGCTGCTCTGGAGTTGAGTCCAATCGAGGGGCTGGTAAATGGTTTATGAAAAGAACATCATGCTTCCGACAATAGTGACGAGAACAAGGTACCCAGAGAGTGAGTTGGGTGCAATATGGCCAGCAGCGCTGGTACCACCCGCAGCAGTCGTTCCATTTCTATATTTTACGTCAGTATATTTCGCCTTTCCGGTTCACTTCACCCGGTTTTCCACTCACGGCAAAGTTCCGTTGATATAAATCGTCCCGTTATCGCTGACCGCAACCAGCGAATGGTTCAACGCATTGTAGCTTCCATTCCCAAGCAAGCTATCAATATACGTGCTGTTCGTATTATCGTCACACCCGCATACGCTGTACTGCTGACACAGACAGTCCACCGGATGCGTCTGATTGACGCCGTTCGGGTTCGTCGCGTTTGCAGCGGAAACGTTGTTGAACACAATGGGCTGGTTGTAAGGGTACGAGTACACGCCGTAAAGCCATGCGCCACTAAAGGCCGCCACGCCGACCAGCGCGGCGCCTCCGAAGAAGAAAGGCGTAAGCCCAAGGGGAGAACGGAGGCCAGAAGAATATGGGACGGTCGCGCCACCGCCGTAGTAGGAACCGCGGCCGTAGCTGGGTGCTACGCCGGAGCCTGAAGCAGATCGTCCGCCCGAATTCGAGGTCGACGACGTCCCCGCGGAGCTACCTTTGCCGCCTGAGTGAGAGTCAGTATTGGTCCTCTGCGCGCGATAAGGGAAGAACATGGGATAGTCGCACCGGATGATCCGGAAGTGCCTGAAGATGACGATGACCCGGATGAGGAGCCAGAAGACGAACTACCACCGGCGCGTCCTCCGCCACCACCACCACCACCACCGCCTTTTCTTCTTTCGAGGTCATTGAGATGGGCATCTGCTGATCGGTCGGAGAAAAACGTGTCGCGTAGCGACAATGCTCGAAGTTCTTCGGGTATCGCAAAGCCAGCTGCGGTCGAGGCGCCCAACACGTAGCAGATGAAAAAGGTAGAGAACTTCATGTTGATTGCCTTTAGGAATACTAAAGTAAGTGACCTTGACGAAGTTTGTTGAAAGGTCAATTGGTGCGGTCGTCGATATGCAAGGTGCTTGAAACGTGAGTTGGAACCAAGTCCTAGGGTCGAGACTATATAGGTTTTAGGAAAAGTCAAGCGACTTCAGGCACAGCCTTGCGATGACAATTTACTTAAGAATGATTTACTGCGTTGGGTTAATCAAACGGGGGTGAATTCGACGCCGTCATCGCCAAGGCAGTTTGCGCCTGCCATGGCTCATTGACTGAGTCGGCCGTAACGATCGCTAGGATTGTGGCTTCGCTCACGTCATGTAGAGCAATTGACAGATTGAGTCAGCCATTCATAGCACGACGTTAGAAAATCTGACGAATCACAACGATTCTGGAGGTGACCGGTAACCGAGAGAAGCCCTCAAATCGGCCCGGTCTAACCGAATACGTCATTTGATTCACCAATGTAAAATTCACAGCCTCATTCCCAGACAAAATCGTACAAAATTCTCCGACTGGAGGCGAACGTGACCTTGATGATTCTCATCGTATCCCTGACAAATCTGGTAATGACACAGAATCATCTGGCCAACCCGTTAACCACCTTCTGGGCTCCACCCAAGGCTGTTTCTATGTTCTCCAGCTCCTTCATTACGCCTTCCCAGTTTTTCCATTCACCATCGCCATCTGGAAACCCCCCTCGCAGTGGCAGTCTTGCTCCATCCGCATCTCCAAAGCCTAATATCCTTGCGCAAGCTTCCTTAATCCCGACTGTGCCCCAGCGTACAATCAGCTTCTCGCCTGCAGAAATGTGATATTGCAGACTCCGCATCTCGTCTATCTTCTCCTTGATACCTGTAGCATCAGTCTTCCCTATGTTCTCGCCAAGCGTCGCATGAAAGGTATCATATAGTTTGACGACTGTCCGTGGAAATATGGCAGCGAGTCCATCGATAGCACCAGCGCCACCTACGGTGAGGACAGGGAGTAGTTGCTGTCCTAAACCTGTAAAGACTTGGAAATGTGCATGATCAATTGTGGGAGATGAAGCGAGCAAGGTATGGTCGTCGAGAGCACCGTGAGAGAGCTTGCAACCGACGATGTTAGGATGCGAAGCGAGCTTTGCGATAGTCGCGGGTGGTAGAGGTATAGAGTTTGAGACCCCCGGATAGTGGTATCTATAGTAAGATCAGAGGCACGGCTAAAAATAATCTTTTCGGTACGAAGAGGTTAAAGCGTATTTCAGGGGAAACTTACATTAAGATTGGTATGGGAGAGGCATCTGCCACAGCCTTGAACCAAGCCTCCACTCCCTCCTGGCTCACAGCACTTGCGAAGTATCCTGGCGCTAAACACAATCCCCATTGTGCGCCTGCCTTCTTCGCATCTACGAGTTGGGCAATGACTTCTTCGATACTCTGGGCAGCAGTGCCCGCAATCAGCGGATAACCTTCGAAGCCTGCATCGTCAAAGCCTTTGCGTACGCCCGAAATGACGGCGCTGCGTTCCGAGTTGGTGAGGTGTATTGCTTCGCCTGTCGAGCCAAGGAGGACGAGACCACGAATACCGCCACGCGCGAGGAAAAGCGAGTGTTCGACTTGCGTCGGAATGTCAACCGGAGGTGTAGTTGGGTGGTAATTGGTAGAATTTTTGCGAGCAAAAAAGGTAGGAACGGGAACGAAGATTCCCGGTGGAGGTGGAGTCGCCATTGTGTACTCTGTAGGAACTCTAGGAATCGTCACTGAAAAAATATTAACTCAAATAAACTTCGTGGCAGCGTGACGATCGCTGCATATGCAATTGCGTGCATGATGCGGTCATGACATTGTACCGAGCCCTCGCTCGAAGCTACTCCGGCGGGGCTCCCTGAGGGGCACTTGACCCCACCTCCAACCCCCCGGTAGCCCCTGACCGAATTGTTGAATTGCAGACCGTCTTAACCTGTGATAGGATGAGGACGTTGAGAGGCTGGTGAAGCTGGAGAAAGAGCTCACTTACCAATATGGCAGAGCTCTATCAAGTCCGACAACATTGGGTTTCAGCGAAACAAAATGAGCCCTCATCGCATAATTGATTCGCATATCCATCTTTGGCCCTGTGCAGAAGCAACTCCAGACCAACATAGGTGGATGAAAGATGCTGTTCCTCTTGCAAAACAGTACTCCATCGAAGAATACATACACTCGACAGGCGAGGACCCCCAGAAAGCTATCCAAGATCGCCAGTTAAAAGGGTTTGTGTACGTTGAGACCGACAGGCGTTTATTAGAGGAGCAAGCCGACAAAAGTTTAGAGGCATGGACGACAAAGACATTGGACGAGCTCCGCTGGCTGAGAAGGATCGTAGAAGGGAAACCGAGGGCAGGTGAAGGACATACTGATAAAGACTCCCAATTCTTACTTGGTATTGTAGCTTGGGCTCCTATCAATAAAGGCCCTGAATGTTTCAATCAATACATCAACCTCGCCAAATCAGTAGCAGGAAAGGAGACGTTTGCCCGAATCAAAGCATTCAGGTACTTGCTACAGTTTATCAAGGACGAGGAGACCTTTCGAGGGGTAGCGCTTGCAGAAAGTACAATCCAGACATTGAAAAGTCTCAAGAAGAACGGCAACGACTTTGCTTTCGACGTTGGCGTAGATCAGCGGTCAGGCGGGGTCTGGCAGCTAGAGTGCGCTGTAGAATTGATAGAGAAAGTTCATGAAGGCGAACGCCATAATGACAAAGTAGCGTTTGTTTTGAGTAAACCCACCTGCTCAAGTTTCAAACATCAGGGGCTCACCATAAAACAGACCATTTATGCAAACCAGACTTGGAAAATAGCCCTGAAACAGCCGAACAGATCGACAACCTCAATCGATGGAAGACTTGTATACAGCGTTTCGCGGCTTTCGACAAAGTATACATGAAGCTTTCTGGCGCCTTTTCCGAGCTGCCCAACCAGAACCCATCAAATCCGCTATCGATAGATGGTGTCGTGCGGCATATGGAGCCTTGGCTAAACGTATTGTTTGAGAATTTTCCACCAGAGCGTATCATGTTTGGTAGCAATTGGCCAGTCGATAACGTTAGAGGGCCAGGTGATAAACTGGCTTGGATGAATTGGAAGTTCGCTGTCGAGCGGATGCTCCACCAATACTCTCTCGGCGAAGAGGCAAAAGATAGGATTTGGTATGGAACAGCAAAGGAAGCTTATCATATAGATCTTGCGTAGATACCAATCATCAATTGTCTCGATTTCAATCATTGTAAATTGACGAAGAGGCCTCCATCAACGAGTAGCTGCGCACCATTCTGCCGCAATTAGCACTAACTTATGTGTGCAGCATGACTGGACCTACAACGTATTTTGACAAATCGCTAGCGAGAAAAACAGCGGGTCCCGCCAAGTCCTGGGAATGAAATCATCAGCCTTGGATTTCGCTAGGATTGCGAATCGAAGATATACAGACCTCGGGGACTCCGGTCCTGCCCAACGGTATCCGGCCCTCTGTGTATTTTCTCTTTTCTTCATTTGCTAGGTCTTCTTCATTCAGCTGCGTCTTGATAGTCCCTGGTAGAAGCGCGTTGCACCGAATATTGTATTTCCCTAGCGCGCAAGCGCAGGACTGCATCAAGCTCAATACGCCAGCCTTGGTCGGGGTATAGTGAGTCTGACCGGCTCCGCCCACGAGCGCTGATATTGAAGATATGCCGATGATAGAGCCTCCATTGCCTTGTTTAGCCATCTGACGAGCGGCAGCTTGCGTTGCATAGAAGGCGCCGTTGAGATTAGTTCTGATAGTGAAGTCAAAGAGGTCTTGTTCGAGGCTAAGGGGCGTTCTGTTAGTTCACATCATCGAACTTGGGCAAGGACGAGCTTTACGAAAGGAACTCAGCAAACTTGCACACCCCAGCATTGCTCACAAATATGTCAAGTTTCCCAAAGCGCTCCACAGCTCGACTTACGAGCTCAGTCGCTGTTTGGTAGACCGAGATATCGCCAGCTACTCCCAGCAGCCTTGCATCTTGTCCTGCCTCCTGTTGCAAGCTCTTAAAGCCCTCCTCGGACTTGTCATCCGGGAAGTAGTTTACAACGACACTTGCGCCTTGTCCTAGGTACTCGAGGGCAATCGCTCTGCCAATTCCCGTTACCGCTCCGGTGATGATTGCGACCCTACCCGTCAGTAGCGCTGCCATTTCTGAGCGAATTGACCAAAGTGAAGGAGACTTGAGCGAGAGTAACACTCCCCATATGCGAGCGCCATATCGGGCGTCTTTATCATTGATGTTTACGCGGAGCAAGCTTGAGCTTGTGGAGTCGGCGTATCCTCGTGCGTCAATGGACCGAGCAGCCAAACTCCACGAACACCAGCCGCACACCGACTGCATCAATTGTACTTCGAGTAAGGTAGGTTTTCAACACTACGGGAGAATCGCAGTGTCCATCGCGGGTACCCTCAGGAGTATCCCCCCCTCGGTTTCTGCCTCTTCTAAAAATGTCGAAGAGGGATCATCGTACTCGCCTCTTTGACCAATCAGCTAGGATGAGAGACTGCGCCATGATTGTGCCTTTCCTGTCTGCCTTGTCAGGCTCAGTGGCTCCCTCGGCCGTAGGGCCTTCGGGCTTGCCTTCGGGCTTCTTAACAACCAACTACCAGGCTTCGTAGGCAGTCACTTTCTCTCTCCTTTCTTCATGTTCTATCTCATCTGTTTTCGTCCTGCCTCACACATTGAATCGTTTCAGTTACTATTAATCTCAATCATAATTGTGGAAGATGAGCCATGCAGAGCGAAGCAAAGCTGCGAGGGAACGTGAAGCGTGGAGAAATATGGCAGCTCTCGAACGAAGTTCCATCGGAAGAGTCGAGGATAGATACGCAGGCGCAAGTCCTTCGCAACCTCGGGAACGTAGAGAACGTCGAGAACATCGGCGACATCACAGACCAAGATCTCATGACCGCGGTGCAGACTTACGGGCACACCGAATACCCAATGTATCTCCGCATTCTCGTCCATCACTAGTACCACCTCCGGATTCATATGCAGAAGAATCTCTTCCGGACGAACCTCCGCCGTCTTATGAAGACTCCCAAGCGCAAGCCCAAGAGCCAGAGCGTTCTCTCCAGAACCTTAGTCTCCGGAGCAATTCTCAGCAACAAAATTTATCTTCCAATAACCCTTTCAATGCCGCGAATTTCCATCACCACGGCAGCCCCCCTCAGGTCCACCAACAACCGTCCAATACACGCTCTCATTTAAGTGCTCCAATTGCAAACCCAGCGCAACCAACTTCTGCCCTCCTCGAATATAGTCTACGCTTCGTAGACCCACAATTGATTAAGCAATCCTCCTCATCTGTTTCTCGGCTTCATAGGCCTATTGTTATCCCTTCCACTCCGACTGCGTCATCCTCTCCGCACTCATTCCCCATACTGCAACCACCATCCCTTCCCTTTATCCCCACTCATACCTTTCGCAGCCTGCTCGTCAATCTCAACGTCCTCTTCACACTCTCAGCTGACGACCCTTTCCCCACCAATACTATCTCCGAACCCCTCGTACACGCCTACATATCCCGTCTCAACTCAACGCTCTTCCACCCCCGCTTCCTCCACATAAGCCTCGTTTCCACACAAGACCTCGCCGCCGCCTTATTCGAGCGAGACCCCTCATATATCGAGACGTCGCGTGCCTTCCGCGCCCAAGCCGCAGTCCTTGCCCGTAAGCGCGTCACGAGTCTGGACCCGTGGGTCGACATCATAGAGCCTGGTCACTCTGCCTCATCCTCGGACACGCCCAGCATTCCGATCGATCGCGCCGGTAAAGGAATGGGTAACGCCGAAACTATAGAAATGCTCCGCCTCCGAGACCAAGTCATCTCCGAACGCAAAGCAGCTCTCCACATCGCATCCGCATTCCTGGGGGCCTCCTCATCGGAAGCTGCGTCACGGCCCCCGCCGCCGCCGGATGGGTTCAACACATGGGTTGAGTGGAACACCGGGAACCCAGAAATCGACCACGTCTTCAAGGCCTCGAGCCCTTCGCATACCAGAACCAAGCCTGCAGACGCCGGCGACGATGATGCCCGCTCCATCTCCTCATGCTCTACTTCCTCCTCTGACTCCTCTTCTTCCTCGAGCTCGGATGGCAAGCGCAGCAGGCGGGATCGAAAGCGCGATCGGAAATGGGCGAGGCGCGTGGAGAAGTTCCAGCGGAAGTTGAAGAAGATTGAGAGTAAGGCAGAGAAGGAGATGCGCAAAGGGAAGAAAGGCGCAGAGACGGTGAGGCGGGAGAGGGAGGCGGCGGTGGAGCGGTTGGAGAGGCGGAGGATGCGGAGGGAGGCGCGGAGGGGGAAACGGGCGGAGAGGAGGGGTAGAGATAGGGATTTCGTTGACGAGGAAAGGGTGGAGAGGGTGGAGCAGACGCCGAGCGAGGGAAAGGGTGTGCTGTGGTTGGTGATCCAGAATGAGAAGATGGGTCAGGGGAGAAAGGGAAAACCGACCTCCTCCTCTGGATATCCTCCCGAGAAGGTTGGACTTTCTACGTAAGTCATTGCCAGATTCGTGATAGGGATATACATATGGTATCCCTCGGGCTGCTGGTGCCGTTGCACACAGACGTTTTTGTATGGGGTACCTCCTAATCGAATGTCAGCGTCCGACCTCAATGCTGTGTTTATATCAGTTCCAGGTTCAAACGCAGCCTTTTTAGGTAACCAGGAATAATATCGGGGGCTCCCCAGTCCAATCCCAGAATTTTAGTGAATAATATAGAAGGACATTTCAAACGACGTTCGTACGTAACGGCACTAAAAGCCTAAGGAATATGACAAAATCTTATACGAAATGTATTTTGATCCGAAATATGCCCTCTTTCCCCTCTCTTCCACAGCGCCAGAAAGCTTGAAGTAAAGATACATTAACTCGAAACATTATTCGTAACACTCCTAGACCCTGCCTTGTGCACACCTTACGAGAAATCCTCTCTGCCATCATGCATATCATCATCAAACGCCCCCGGCATCGTCGGCGACTCCCTCCTCTTCGTCTCCACCCCCTCCCGTCCCGCCGCCAACGTCTTCTCCCCATCCTTCTCCGCCGCGCCCACGACCTCCGTCTCCCCATTCGCCGAATCCACCCTCGAATCCTTACTCTCCGCATCTCTCGAATCCAATTCCGGCGTCCCCCTGCCCTCGCCGCTCAAACGGCCCTCCCTTGTCTCCATCCACTCGCCCGACGGCCGCGACAGCGCCGACTGCGGCTCGTGCATCGACGACACGGGACTGCTCGTCCCCGTCGCCATGTCCCGCGTCGGGCTATCCGTCGGCTCGGCGTTGATGACCAAGGGCCCCTTCCGTGCTGCGTTGCGGCCCGGGTTGCGCGGGGGAAGGGCAGGCGCAGGACGCTTCTGGACGGTGACGAGCCGCGCTTTGGAGACGACTTGCGGCTTCGCGATGGCTTGCGGGGAGGCGGCGCGCTGTACTTCATGCACGACGGGCTCCTCGTCGGGTTCGTCGGGCGTGTCGACGCCGTTGGTGAGGATGGCGGGGGGAGGGGAGGGGAGGGTGTCGATGGGCTTGTTCTCGGGGACGTCGCTGAGGCTGGATTGGCGGGAGTGGCGGTGCGGGCTGCGTTTCGGGCTTTCGGATTTGGGGACGTCGTCGCCGAATTCGGTTTGCGTGGCTGAGTCGGCGGTGGGCGTGCGGTGTTCGTTGCTCAGGGTGCTGGTGCGCCAGCTGCTGCGTCTGCTGAGACTGTGGTTGCTTCTGCTGTCCATGCTGCGGCGGTTGAAGGCTGGGTAGATGGGACTCGTCGGACTTGGTTTGAATTCGAAGTTTTCGACAGAAGCGCGTGCACGCGTTGTGGCTTCTCGAATCTCCAGACCTGCCTCTTGTAGTGCTTTGACACCAAATGGATCTGGGTCTTCCTTGTCTGGAATACCGAATATAGGGCCATCACTTTCTTCTTTGACTTCGTAGTCTCCTGGTGGTGGCTCACTTGGTAGAAGGCTGGCGTTGAAGTTCTTGTCTCCCTCCGCGGCTTTGAGAGTCTCGAACAATGTTCGGAGTTCGTATGGAGGATGCCGCACTTTTCCAGCCAGAATATCCGCACATGGTATTCGCTGATTATAGAACCTTTCGTTCTCATCCGTCCTCTCAACAACAATAGTACCATCAACCTGAACACCGGCGTAGAAGCCTCTCGACTTCAGATATGTGAAGATCGGCGCCTGTCTCTTGTGAATTTCTGTCTCCAAAAGACCACCAGCTCCCACCGGACCAGCCACGGCGCTGACTTCACCACCGAGTGTACATCGTAATTTTGCAAAAGCATCCAAAGCTTTTTGTGTGTTTATGACTACCACGCAATCGTAAATGTCAACGCCAACGAGGAAACCCAAGCCTGCAGTGTGAAGCAGAATGCCAGAGGGAGGTGACCAGGATCCGTCTTCTGTACGTCCAACTAAGACTCCACTGCCACCAGCGCCCGACATCCAGAGCCCCGTACGCATGGTGGTGAAGATTGCCAGACCCTTTGCATTGCGTATCACCTATCCATACAAAACATCAGCCGAAATGTTGGGCCCAGAAAAAATAATTATACTGACCTCTGGTGGAATCTTCTTCAGAACTCTCTGTTTTTGGGTAGGTCCGTCCTGAGACTTCTTCAGCTCTTGATCGTAGAAGCCATCCTCTGCGACTTCGTTAGCAATGCCCAGTCCGCATGGTCCGCGACCAGAGTTCTGTCAGCCTTACTACAAAAACTGCGCAAAATGCGCGCAGCCTTGTCGCTCTCGAGATCTAAACTAGTCGGCCAAAACGCCTCGGAGCCCAATTTATTCGAAAGTTTGTTGACTGGTGCGCCGAGTTTGTCCGCCCAGCCCCAGAGCTTGTCGAAGCCGGCTTTGCTGGTGGTCTTGGTCTTCTCCCATGGTGTTTGCTGCTGGGGCATCGTGAAGCTGAGGCGGGGTACGTCACTTTCGTCCCAAGTCCCCCGAGCGGCCTTGGGGGAATCAGAAACGACTCAAGAAGGGGGAGTGTGCAGGCCAGAAGCGCGGATTAGGACATGGCCGAATATGGCCAAATATGAGAGGTTCGGAGAATTAGGAGGGAGAAGATCCAACGATGCGATGAGAAATCACAGCCTCTTCAGCAGCTGTCGCAGTATGTAAGAATACGACCGGAAGGCGGAGGCATGGATGGCAGCTGACATCATTGCCAGGAACAGAAAAACGGCCCTGGCAGCCGCTATTGACTACACGCGCCGCGCGCCGATCACTGGACTAGCTGATTTAATAACGGCCAGCTCCAGAGGAGTTATTCGTGTGGCTTGAGGGGTAATCAACCGGTTTTCACCGAGATTTGGAGCAGACGAAGAGATATGTTGACACCGTTGAGATGCATAGTTTCGTTTTGTTTCATTACGGATTATGCCGTACGCGCATTTCGAAACCCATATTGCAGATTACCCCAGGTACTGATCCCAGCTTCACTAATAATAGCAGTACTATATGCGAGACATTGTGGCTATCCGTCCTTATATTTAAATTAGACTTTTGCCCATCCGTCTCTCGTGCATGTCAGCTATTGCATTTTCACTATCCTCGTCAGTCTTTATAATTTCACAGACGCGACAATGCAGGACTGACCTGCTCCAACGGCGAAATTTCTAGGACCGCCTTGCCAAAATTCTTTCCTTCAAGCATGCCAATGAAACCCGATCCTGCATTCTCAATGCCCTTCGTCACTGTCATCTCTACCTTGAAGCTCCCGTCTGCGATCCATTTCTGCACGTTCTTCTGGTGCTCTGTGCTATACGCGCTCATGTTCGGGTCGGTGACAATGAACCCTTGAATCTTGAGCCGCTTGGAGACCACCTGCACGATGTTGCGGATCGGATACATGTCTGATGGTTTGGAATTGTATTGCGAGATCATCCCGCACGCGATAATCCTGCCAAACGGGTTCATCGCGTTGATCGCTGCCTCAAGCTGCTCTCCGCCGACATTCTCAAAGTAAATGTCCAGGCCCTGAGGTGCCAATCGCTTCAGTGCTTCCGCCGGCTTTTCCTTTTTGTAGTTAAAGCCGCCGTCAAACCCGAGGTCCTTCATAATAAAATCAAGCTTCTTGTCGTCCCCTACACTACCGATGACCTTCAAGCCTTCGTGCTTCGCCAATTGTCCTGCAAGCTGCCCAACGGCACCGCTTGCCGAACTAATGAAGATGGTTTCACCTTTCTTCGGCTCTCCAATGTGATAGAATGAGCTGTAAGCTGTGAGACCCGGCATGCCCAATGCGCCAATAAATATTTTGGGGTCAAGGCCGTAGGGGTTGTCTAGTTTTTGTGCCATTTTTACAGCATCCTGGTTCAAGAACGAATATTCCTCAAAGCCACATTGCGCTTCCGTCACCACAAGGTCGCCAGCTTTGAACTTATCTGTGTCAGATTTAACGACGGTAGCAATGGCTCGGTTCGTGATCGGTTGCCCGAGCGTGAAGGCGGGTGAGTACGATTTGATTTGAGGATCCCGCATCCGGCCTCTCTGATAGGGATCGTAGGAAATGGAATGGACGCGCACGATGATACCACCGGCGGGAGGCGGGGTATTGTCGAGATCGAATTCGCGATCTTCGACGACGAGATCCTCGCCATCTTTGGGCCCGCCCGTTGGGATCTTTTTGAAGATGAGGCCTTTGTTTGAAACCATGGCTTTGACTGGTTGGGAAGCTTCCAGTGGATGTAGGAGCACTTGATACGATTATGAGGAAAGGGGAGCCGCTCTAGAAATTCACGATGTCTCAGGGGTGAGCAGCGATGTGATGGAGACGATCAAGATGGTGTAAACGAGAGTGCAAGATTGGAAACAGGGGGAAAGACCGCTCTTGAAAGGATCATTGATATCAATCAATTCAGTAGTCTCTCCATTCAACCGGACAGCGAATCATCTCAAGGCCTGATTAGTGATACATGCAACATACGTGCGTACTGCAAGACATCTGTCAAAGAAAACGGAGCTTTCAGCAACTTTGGGTGAGACGCCGAGATCCGATTCCCCACTCAAGGATGATGGACGCCCGACATCATATCGCGTGCATTTGGCCGCGGCTTTAGGTTTTAGGTTGCTTTGAAAGAGGGCAGGGGCGTAGCGGAGCACGCTAGTGACAGAAAAAGCCCTGGCACACATCACTTGGGGGTCTCTCCGTAAATTTTTGGCCATTAAGCCGGCTGCTCTTACTAGACTGAGGACGGATCTCAGAGGTGATACATAGCTGGATGTGGGATACTCAGCTGGGAGGTACCCCAGAAAGGTGTTTGCATTATTTTATCACCTGCGTTATGGTGCTTTCCCCTCGGCTGACTCCGTTGCAAAAGTCCGCCTTGTTCGATTTACTAGCAGAGCTTCTGTGGCACAGATCAGAGGTACCTCACCGGCGAAAGGGATATAACTAAACATTCAGGCTCCCGTCCGCTCTCCCCGGATACCCATTCAATGGCTTGCATCTCAGAGTTTTCGTAGAGATAGAGCCCACAGGGGAACTCAGCTAAAGCTAGGGCGTCATCGCTCCTTAAGACTTGAGACCACTGCACGATCCCTTTTTCGGAGAGTACCGACAGTCCTCACCAAGCCTTCAACTTCAGATTACTTGTCAAATCTAGCAAACCTCTACAAATTTTGCGAGTTGTTTGTCAATAAGAAGATCCACCACTAGGTCCATGCGCTCAAGGTACGTGAGAACGATTTCGAATCTTGCTCAAAGTTAGTGTTTGAATTAATATTAGTTCATTTAGCCTTCATTTCTATATATATTGTATACGTGCTTGATATAATAGGTTGTAGGTGCGCAGGTAGTATTTATTTGTTGTGGGTGGCCCCAGTGTCAATTTGGGACAGCTTTTAGTCTCACGGAGAGGAGTTTGTATCCAACAAGGATCATCTACCTAAAAGAGGTAATGCAGATGCGGACAGCTGAATCAGCTTCCATTTACAACTAATGAACTCAGCCGGCGCTCATGGCGCTCTTAGCTTTCATGGGCAATTTGTGCTTTGTGATGACTAAAGCCGACTCGGGCGAGCTCGGGTTTATGCATATCTATACCTACATGAAAAACATGACTCGAGGCAGGACCTGCGCTCACCACTAGTAAAAATGAAAGTATATTTAAGAGTACCCCCAGGTAAATCGCAATAGTCAGAACGAGCAACTATATCAATTTATCTCCCCTTTAACCTTTCCTCTAACTTCCTTGGAGATATTTTCAAAACCACAGCAAGAACAATTTCTCTCCTCTTTGAGCCCCACCAAATTCTATTTCTACTAGCAGTTTCTCAAAAGCACAATCAAGATATCTCCCTAAAAATGGAAATGAACGCTGCCATCGTTACCACCTGGGGTTCCTCCCCCCAGTACCAGCGCACCACTCTTCCATCCCCATCAACCACTCAATACCGCATTCGTGTCCTCGCCGCCGGCGTCCACAACATCGTCCGCTCTCGCGCCGCAGGCAGACATTACACCGACACTAGACTGCCGCACATCCCTGGCGTCGACGGCGTCGGCCTGATCGATGACGGCGGCGACGGCAGCGCATCCAAGCTCGTCTACTTCAACGCGCTGAGTACCTCGACGGGGTCCCTCGCCGAGTACATCAACGTCGACAAAGCCGACACGTTTCCCTTGCCCGAGGGAACGGACCCCACGACAATCGCGGCGGTCGTGAATGGTGGGTACAGCGCGTGGATGGCGCTGACGGCGCGGGCGGGCGTAGTCCCCGGTAGTGTGGCGCCCGGGTTCTCGGTGTGCGTGCTGGGTGCGACGGGGGTGAGTGGGCGGGCGGCGGTGGCGATTGCGAAGGGAATTGGGGCGAGTAGGGTCGTGGCTGTGGGTAGGAACCCGGAGAAATTGGAAGAGACCAGGAAAATTGGGGCGGATGTGACGATTCAGCTGGGGGAGAGGCAGCCCGGCGAAGTGGATTTTAAAGAGGCGGCGGACGTGGACGTTGTGTTGGATTACCTGTGGAGCGAGACAGCGGCGGCTGCGATGAAGAGCATCCTGTACCAACGCCGGAACAGGAATCAGCGCCTCATATGGGTCGGTATTGGTTCGGTCACAGGGCCGATCGTACAGGTGGATCAGACCTTATTGAGGAAGTCGAATACATTCATTTGTGGCTGTGGGCCTGGCAGTTGGAATATGAAGGAGTTGCAGGAGGAGATGCCAAAACTGTTAGAAGTGCTGGTACAGAAGGGGGTGAAGCAGGAGATGGAAGTGAGGAAGTTGAAGGATGTGGAGGAGACCTGGACAGAGAACATGACGAAGAGGCTGGTTTTCGAGCCATAGCTGTCAGCTTGGATACCTTGAGTGCTTTTCCAGAGTCAGTGAATTTGCTTTACAATAATTCCTTTCTTCGGCTGTAGTGGAACGAAAGGCAGCTATGTTTTGAGACGGTGTCGATGGCGCTCCTCGGTGCGGCTGCAGTCAACAAAGGATCGAATCTGATCCAAGAGTTCTCATTTTCTTGAGATGACTATAGTTGTTCATCTTCTTCGGGCTTGTAGTCCGAGACGGAGTCGTTTGACAGTTCATCCAAATTCGTGGCTTCCAGCAAGTTCGTTAGGAGGCACCCTCGTCATCGTCTTTACGTATTTTTCTTAGCGTCGTTGCCTGGCTCTAAGAGTATTGCAATAGTCCAGGGCAGCATTACTTTAATCCTCCTCATTATCATACACTCCTGCAGCAGCTTCATCCTCCTCTTCCTCGTCATGGGTCATAACTTTTTCGATGATCTGCAACGTCGCCCGCAACGGCAGTCCCACCACATTATCATAAGACCCATCTATCTTTTCAATCAGTATAGTTCCTAGACCCTGGATACCGTATCCCCCGGCTTTGTCGGCACCTTCTCGTGTCTTGACATACGCCTTGATCAAATCATTCGTCACTACCATAATCACATTAGCCCGCAACTTCCCTCGAAGCGCAAGGAAAGAACTAAGAAGACGACTCACCCGCCTGATCAAACTTCACCGCCGTCTCCTCCACCACCGTCTCCATCGCATATCCCGGCGGTCTCACACTTTCCAACGGCCTCATCACCGTTACAGCCGTGAACACCTTATGCCACCCACCACTCCCACCCAACCCCACCATTCCACCCCCCAACCCCCCTCCCTTCCCCAACGCCCCATACCTCCCCCCCGGATCCGCCTCCCCCGGCCCCAACACAATCCTACTACCCACCCCATCCCCATCAGCAGCCCCTTTAGCTCCAGCTCCAGCTCCGACCCCCGCTGCCGCCGCCGCCGCCGCCGCATCCCCATCCCGCAACCGCATCAGCATAGCCAGATGTTCCTTCTCGCTCCTCGGCTTCTCTAATATCCTTCCAGCAGACGAGACGACGACGGTGTCGGCGGCGATGACGAGCGCGGGCTCGCCGCGGTCCCGGTTGTCGATTTCGGCGGCGTAGACGGATTGCGCTTTGCGGGTTGCCGTCTGCAGCACGTATTCGAAGGGGGCGAGGGTTTTGGGGAGGTCCTCGGGGAGGGTTGAGGGGATGGTGTCGAGGGTGGCGAGGCCGATCTGGGAGGAGACAGTGGATGATTGGTTGGTGTCATTGAGAAGTTTCGGGAGGGAGGGATTCACGGCGAGGAGGGGAGGAGTTGAAGTACCTGTGCGAGAAGCTGTTTCCGCCGCGGAGAAGCGGAGGCAAGGACGATGCGCTTGCCGTGGAGCATGTTGAGTGCCGGGAGGTCGAGCGGGAGGGGTGGTCGTGGCATTGGAGGGCCGCGGGATGGTGCTGGAGCGTTGGTTGTAGTGGGGATGGATTGGGTCGAATTGGTAGTATAGGACGGCGGAGGATCTGAAGGCGAGGGCTCTGAAGGCGCAGGTGTGTATTTCACGTCGACCATGGTGAATATCGTACCACCTAGGTAGAGGTTTCGCTGAACAATTGCTGTAAAGGGAGGAATGTTTTGACGGAAAATGTCCAAAAGATGGTGGGGCCAGCAGGGATGACGTACGGAGTACACTACTCCCGACTCTATTTTAATAGATTTAGATATAAGCTATTCTCGAGACACATCTTGAGCCTATTTATGATTGTTAGTATAATCGTAAAACTGGAGATGGGGCGGATTCCAATCATTATGGATTGCGTTCGAAACTTCATGCTTATGAATTTTCTATGAATGTGCTTAGTTTGGTTGTATGGCTATGCCGAGCAACCCAGCAATCCCTTTTATCAGTCCCAAAACTTCTACTACCTCGCCGTGTGTCACTTTCCCTATTCTACAATACTTCTACAGACCAACGCCCCATTCGCTTCGCTATGCATTGGTGGAGATATGAGCCTATCAAGCCATCACGGCGCCTCCCTCATCGACTGAAATGGTATTATTGTACAGTGAAGTGAGTCAAAGCTGACTCAAGACGGCATCATAAAAGAACCGAGATGGGAGCGACGCAGAGACGGTTTCATTTCCTCGTCTTCACTTTATACTCCTTGCCCTTCTTCTTCGCCTTGTCCACTGGAAGAGCTACCGGCACGTTCGAAAGTTCCCATTCCACAAAACGCAGCATGTAGTTGTCCACGTGTGGTGATTCGTCCCCAGCACTGTTCGGAACATCTCCATCTACTCCTGCCTGGCGCATTGCATCTCCAGGTGTCGGAGGAACTGAACTCTTTGGCGTCGACCTCGCCTGCGTTCCGGGTCCGCTCTCGGCAAAATCGGCAACATCTGTCTGAACCTCTTCTTTCTTTGCGTTCTGGGCTGCCTGCACATCTTCCTTGTCTTCAGCACTCTCCAGCACCTCGCCAACCTTTTCTTCGCCACCGCCAAAGACCTTATCCATGGCCGCGCCCGCTTCATCGTCCTCTCCGATCGAAGCCGTTCCGTCGTCCAGCATATCGCGATAGCCGAGTTTGTTGAAGTAGTCGGTATTGAACTCGCCTTCCTGAATGACGACGTTGTCTAGCATGCGCTTTTGGTTTGACTTGCGCAGGATATTGGCCTCAATCGTGTATTCCGAGACAAAGCGGTAGATGTGCACATCGCGGGTCTGACCGATTCGATGGCAACGATCTTGACATTGCTTGTCCATTGCCGGGTTCCAGTCGAGATCGTAGAAAATGACGGTATCAGCACCAGTCAAGTTGATGCCGATGCCACCAGAGCGAGAAGAGAGAATGAAGGCGAGGATACGCTCGTCGCTATTGAAACGTTCTGTGAGCGCTTGACGGAGCTCGACACGCGTGGAGCCATCAAGCCGGAGATAGCGGTGACCGTGGATATTGAGGAATTGTTCAAGAATGTCGAGAACTCTTGTCATTTGCGTGAATATCAAGGCCCGGTGACCTTCGGCTTGCAACTTGCGGAGGAGCTTGTCGAGTTGCTGTAGCTTCCCACAATCATACTGCAAAAGTCTCTTGTCTGGGAACGCAATTGATAGCCTGATACGAGCTTCGTGGAATGGATCAGGTTGCTGAACTGTCCCAAGACTCCTTGCGCTCTGAACGCCAGTAGGAGTAAGAGCAGCTGGAAGGAGCTCATTTGCTACTGCAGATGGTGTAATGCAGCCGAACTTTCGAATCTTCGTCTCCAGTTCTTGCGCACGCCGGTTCAAGGTAGGCATGAGATCTTCCATTATCTCACTCGCATTCAGATACTGTTCAGTCAAGGTCCCCTTCCGCTCAGGACGAACCCGTTGTCGAGACGCCTTTGCGATGTCAGCTGCTTTGTAAGCGGGGGTTCCCTGGAATCTGAAGGAAGAGATGCCAAGCCTTCCAGGTGCGTTAAGTCTTCCTGAGCGTGGCGCAGCAAATCGTTCGGGCGAGTGTGAGTGTCTGAATGTGAACATTTCTATTTTGTCCGTACCATGCAATGGAATCTTCCTAACGCGATTATACGACATCCAGGCACAACTTTGCAAGTGTTGTAGCCTCGACTTCCTTGTCACGGCATCAAGGTGCGAGAGAGCGGATTCCATAGTCGAATTATCTTCACCGTGAGGACGACTGAGACGCTTGCTCTGTTGAGCAGCCAGATCTTGGAGAATCCTCGCAGCGCTGAGGTACTGAGTGCGGAAAGCATCTATTCGAGACAATCCTTCGCTCCCGAAAAGTTGCAGGTCCAACTTTTCCGTCGAGTCCTGGTCGAGCAAACGCCTGCGGATCATCAATTCCTTGATTTCATAGCTTGCCACTGCGGATTTGGGCAGTGCGAAAGAAGTCACGATTTGACGGGTCTCGAAGAGATCAGGATGGTTGCAGACTTTGCGGAGTGACATGAGACAATTGATAATGGACATGTAATTGCCGGAGGCGAGCGTTTTCTTGGTGTCTGCACGCGACATGAAGCCGTCGTAAAGCTGACGTTGACGCTTGGATAAGCGACAGTAGACGACATGCTCGTACTTGGCTGGCATTTGCTTCTCGACCTCCGACTTGAGTCGTCTCAACAAGTACGGCCGCAGCATATGATGCAGCTTACCGACAATTTCTTTAGCCCTCGAGTCAAGTATAGAGTGGCCTTTATCGAAGATTTGCTCGGCTGGAAGTTTGAAGTTCCTTGAAAATTCGTCTAGAGTCGACATGCCTGCCCCACCAGGGGTAATGAACCAGAGAAGCGACCAGAGCTCAGTAAGGTTATTCTGAAGAGGAGTTCCAGTGAGTAGCAGTCGCGCTTGACTCTTGAATTTGAGTAATATTTGCCACCTCTGGGAGTTGAAGTTTTTGATGTTGTGGGCCTCATCCAGAATCATGTAATGCCAGTTCCGAATCCTGAATGCCATGTGGTCCTGCAAGATCAGTTGGTAAGAAGTGATGATTACATTGTAAAGACTGTCATCTGTCCAACCCTTGCGTTTCATTTTTCGTTCTTCTACAGTTCCGTAGTAGACAAGGATCTTGAAACCCGGCAAGAACTTCTTGAATTCAACCTCCCAATTGAGCATGACACTCGTCGGAACGACCACAAGATGAGGGCCCCAGATTTCGCGTTCCGTGGCCAGATGCGCAAGCAAAGCAATGGCTTGTATAGTCTTACCCAGACCCATCTCATCTGCGAGGATGCCATTCGTGCGATCTGCGTAAAGCTTCGCAAGCCAGTCAAGTCCTTCATGCTGGTACTCGCGCAATGTTCCTCTGAGCAAGGAAGACGGCTTCGTGAGCGCTTTCTTATCTGGTTCGGAACTTTGTCGTTTGCTTTCTGCTGAAGGCACAACGGATGAAGCAGAGTCGACTTCGGATGGTTTCGCTGTTGCTGAAGTGGCAGGAGACGCGGGACTTGTGGCGTCTGCGCTGATCACGTCGATTTGCTGGACGTCGTCCGGGCGGAGATCATCATGGATACCATTTGGCAATTCTTGCTTTTCTGAATCTAGCTCGCTGGATCCGTCTTCTCCGTCAAGCATCAACTGTTGCGCCGACTCCTCCACTGGCTCTTGCGTACGGTGCATCTTGGCAGCATCGATTTCTTTCTTGGATAAGAAGCCTAGAAGACCCATGTTAGTTGCTGTGGCTCCATCCTCGTCTTCTTCCTCGGACGAATCTTCTTCGCTATCTTCGTCGTCTTCATCAGAGCTCATGTCTTCATCATCATCCATATCAGTCGATTCATCGGAGTCATCTAGCATTGCCTCATCAACTTCTTCGAGTTTGACGTCCTTCATTTCGTACTCTGTTGGATCAATGCTATAAGCAGTTGACGCGTCAGTTGGTTGGGCAATCATGGTGTTCTCTACATGATTGGCCGTGTTCTTTGAAGAAGACGAGAGACCCTGGTCATTTTGGTCGAATTGTTGTACGCGATTCTCGTGCTCTTCTACAACGTCCCGATGTCCGGTTTCTGGGTTCCGACCAGGATCAGGCTCGCTCCCGAGCATTGCCTCTATGCCCACATCAGATGGTTGATTGTCATCTTCTTCACCGTCATCTGCGAATTCCTGTTCTGATTCATCCTCGTCCTCGTCCTCGTCCTCATCCTGATCTTCGTCCTCGCCTCTACTCGAGTCCGCGCTGTGGCCAACACTGTTTCGTTGGGATCTTGAAGATTGGAGAAGCTTGGCATACTTCTCTCTCAGCTGCTCGGCCGACAACTGATCGTCTTCTTCTTCATCAACATTATCATTATCGAAAGGCGTGCTCTTCTTTTGCATGCTAAGCTCGTACGGATCGTATTCATCTGGAGAATAGTGGTTCCTCATAGATCGTCCCGATTCTGCTTCCTGTGGACTAGTGGGCTCTATGTCATCAGCGTTCTCTGATACATCTTCCGCGGAATCCGTCATATCATCCTCACTGGACGAATCTGATGTGCTTCGAAGTCTTCGATGATCGAGCAACTTGGTAGAATGGTCGAGAATCTGGTCGAGGTTCTGATTCGCCAATCTTTGCTGTTCCTCTTCCCATTGCGAGCGTCTTTGTCTGTTGATCTCGGTTGCGACCATCATCCACTTCTGTTGAAGATCCCTCATGAGCTGTTTGTGGATTGTCAGATGAATGGCCCTCTGCTCTTTTGCTATCTCTTCCTCGGTCTTCGGTTGCTTAGCTTTCCATGCAGCTGCCGCGGCATGCGCAAGTCTCTTGGCAATGGCCTTGTGTTCCCGCTGCTCCTTGTGCAATAGCCCTTGGAAATTGACGGCGTGAGCAATGACATAGTCGAAATGGCCGTGTTCTCTTGGCGGCTCATCCTGAGCTTCGGGCGCATAGATCGAGCATTTCTCTCTGCTTAGCAGACCTCCAGGTTGAGAGGCTTCCAGAATATCGAGTCGACTTTTTGCTTCCCGCTTGACCCACTTCTTCGCAGCGACCTCGTCCCCGAGCCACGCATCTTCAGGTTCTTGACCGCTTTTGTTCGTGCTTTGCAGCCAGTCATCAAGTGTGTTATACTTCTTGCGAGGTGGGGCACCACCAGGATGAAGGATGGGTACACCAGGCGTGCGAATCTTGAATTTCAACTTGTAAGTCGTTGGCGATGAAGTGGACATGGTGGTGGTGGCAGAGGGGCCAGCCAAGGTGTTTGAGGTGTTGACGCCATTTTGTTGCTGTTTAGCCACTCTACCGGACTGACGACGCGGTTGAGGTGTTGGGGAGGGGGCCTTTTGAACTCTGGCTTTCTTAAAGCGACGGTCCTCTTGGCCATCCGATCTAGTCCTAATAGGTGAGCTTGAGTTGGCATTGTCCTGCTTCGCGTCTATAAGTGATGAAGACTTTTTGGTGGGGGTCGTGGCATTGGCCGATGACGCGCCAGCAGAGAGTGGACGTTTGCCAGCAGCAATGCGCACAGCTGATTTCGAGTGTCCCGTTTGTTGAGAAGCCTGGCGCTTTCGTTGTTGAAGCTTTTCAGCGATTGACTGTTGCTGGGCAGCCCGGGTCTTTCGCTTCTCCCCTTGCGGCTGCAAGCCGATAGGCACCACATTCACTCTTGACGATTTCCGCCTGCCATCTTCGACAAAACTGGAAGGACCTTCGGCGGCAATTTTTTTCCATGGCGGCGAGGTTGCCCGTGAGGATGATCGCTGCCTTCGTTCGGACTCAACAAGTTTGCGCTTCTTGGACTGCGATGTGAATGTGTCCGGCGGATAAGGCGCAGAGATGCTGAGTTGCTGGTCGCTATTACTGTTTTCCGATTCTAAAAGATGTCCGTTTGTGAGCTGGTTCGTGGCAGAATCGTCCTGTGCCTCGCCGGGAGATGGCGGGTTGAGGTGGTCATTGTTGCTGTTTGGTGAAGGGCGGTCGCCGCCGTTCATAGCAGCAGACTCGGCAACAGCCTGCTCACGTCAAGCCAACCCCAACGGCGCGCATCAACACAATGTAAAATGGGATAAAAGTGGTGTCCAGCAAGAGCTATGACTGAGGAAAATTCCGTATCGTGGTCAGACATGAGTTATCGGCTCTTTTGCGGGCGTGAGAACGGTTTGAAGTTGGGCCGCAGAAGGTTCAACTGGCAGGCGGAATTCTGTCATTGATCGCGAGATGAAGCTAGCAGGCACGTGATCGCGTGAGAAACGCCGGCCCGCGCCTCCACCATTCCTGCACATTGCACTGCAACATTGACGAATCAACGAGGTAAGCGGTCCTTTTGGCTATCTGGGTGGACGCATTTTGATGCCGTGTAGATGCTGTCTCGAAAACTCCGAGCCGCGAGGCCATTGACCCGCAGCTTGCGGCCTATCGCAAGACCCGCAACCTCCATTCTACGGCCACAGGTGCGATATGCATCTCAAGCCGAAAATGAGGATCCAAACATGGTAGGGACCTCAGATATTACTACCAGAACGCAGTTGACATCCCGCAGACTGGCGGCTATGAGAATCCTCCGCCGATAAAGCGACAACATCGCGATCCGTATGCCGGCTGGTGGGACAAGCAAGAGCGTCGCAACTTTGGCGAGCCTGTCCACGAAGATAACGATATCCTTGGCGTTTTCTCAACAGAAGATTACACACATTTCACGCCTGCTTGGGGCGCCGTACTATTCAGCTCTTTTGTTGGAGCCGTTCTTGTTCTCATGGCTGTCGTATATCGAACCTATCCTGACCTACCCAGTGCACCCAGGACGTTTCCTGGCGGGCTCGAAAAGGAACTCGGAGGGCCAAATGCCGTCGTTGTGAGTGGAATACTTTTCTCGATAATAAAGCTTTCAGACGTACTGACAGGGGCAACGTCTAGGCTCTAAAGGACGAGGATGAACCATAGAGAATGCTGTTTTAAATTTTTACATGCTACACGGCGTGGCTATCTGAAAATCCTTGTACATAAGCAGAAAGCTCAGGTGTTACAGCGAAATCAATCAATTAACTTTTGCAAGCAATCATATCTCATTCAAATCGGTAACTTTGGGAGAATGGTTACAAGACCCGTCGCCCGAACCCAAATTGTTTATCCGATTTCCAAATTCTCTACCTATAAAGCAAAGACTTCAAGAAAAGATAGACGATGTGGTCGCCATGGACGCCCGTCTAGCGGCCTTTTTCCTCAGGGAATCCGGACTCTCCTTCTGGTATTGGTGGGGGAGCATAATCACTTCTAGGCCCATTTATGGGTGGTAAATCTTGTGCGATGGTATCTTCATAACTTGGTGGGGGCGCTTCGTCGTATTCAGGTTCGCCGGGCTGATCTACGCCTTGGGTTCGGGGTGACGGTACAGTACTTGCGCTTTCATAACCGGTGGACGTCTTCCTGGGGACTGGAGTTGTGGCACTGGCGGGAGCAGAATCTTGCATTGCGTCGAGAAGTGCTTGAGGTGGAGCAATGCCGGAATAAATCGTGACTGGTAACCTCAAGGGCAAAACAACGGTTTGGGGCTAAGCACGTTGTTAGTTTCTCATCCGATGGAGTCAAAGCGTGAGAAAGAAGCATACCTTATGATCTTTGGCAGAGCCGCAGCTCAATCCGACTCGTATTTCGACCTCGTATGTCCTGCGAATGTTGCACGTTTCAAAGCTAGGCGCAACAGTGTTCGGAAGCGGTCTTTGATCCCAGTACTCTCGATTCAAAGCTATCTCAGTCCCGACAGCATCCGAAGAAGAACCAACTGGAATGCCCATGTTGCTCATACTCATAATCAGCCATGATGTGGACTCCTTGCGATGAAGCTCGTGCGCTCTAACGTGCGTGTAGCCGCTAAGCTCGATTTGCAGACTTTGCAGAAATAAGTGCTCCGAGAATTTGCTCAAACGCGTGATCAAAATGCGTAAAGGTATATCTTCATTGCAATTCAAGACAGCTGGGTTGGGGAGACGCGCATCTGCCCGGATTTGGGGCATTTCTTGGTCAGAGGACCCAACCAAAGGCTCGGAGCCTTTTCTCCCCCCAGTACTTTTCCAGTTCTGGCTGAACTGGAACGTTCGTCGAGCGAATGTCTCTGCGCCACTTAGTGGTTTTCTTGGGGGCTCTATGGGAAGGAAAGAAAAGGGGATGTGCTATGCGTCAGTCAGTACGAGTGACCAAGATCTCTCAGTTTAGCAAACAAATTTCCAAAGAATATGTCGCCGTCCCTGACAATGATGATGCTCAGGTTTCTCTCATGACAAAGACTCACCGCCCGTGCATTTTGTTGGAAAAATTGAGGTCTTGCCACTGTCACCTTCACAAAATACCGGATTTCTGCTTCCCCAGGGAATCCGGTCAAGTTTGGAGGAAGTGTCTGCTTGACATGTCGTGAAGGTTGTCTCGCTACTTCCAGTCGAAGCCCAGCGATAGAGATGTTGGGATTGGTGCTGTTATATACATTGCATGCATTGTTGAACGGAATCTAAAGTAACATATAAGCTTAGTTTAGATGCCATACGGATATCGTTACCTTGAATGAAAATGGCCACTCGTGCTGTCCAATATTGAGAGCCCAGGACAAGGAACTCGGTTTCTGATTTTCGATTTCTGCTGGTGGATGAACCTGTTGAAGCTTGTATAATATCTGGAAACCATCATCAGTTTTGTTGGGCCGAGTCTACGAATCATGCATCCAAGGAAATGTCCCTGGCGATTTCTTTGATATACCTTGTGGATTTCAAGCTCTGGTCTGGGTTTATCTCGTCGGTCATCCCTTGGGGGAGCTAAAAGCCGTGTGCGTGATTCACCTTCAAGCTTGACAATGATAGACTGGATATTGGTAGGGTGTCTCAGTTGCAGGACAACTTTTCCCGTAATAACATCAAGATTGGTAAAGACTTCATGAGGCTTGTCTAGCCTAATTTGGACGTTCATTTTTACAATCAGGCTGATTCGGTGGTAAGTGATTTTCGGTCAAGCATCTTGGGAAGCCTTAAAGATGGGCAGCTGGATTTCTTGGAAAATGCCTGGCGAGGCTCGACTGATATCAAAACACTCGAGGCTTAACTCGACTTCAGCTCGCAGCTAGTCTAAACGCCCTTGTAGTTTCAAGCCTTTGAGGCACTGCTCAAAATTGTAGCGCTCGAACAGGGAAGCTTCAGCTCTGAGTGAGGGTCTGGCAACCAAACCGGTTGCTCCCGCATGAGGTACGAGATTTTGTGACGCAAGCCTCCATTCGCTCCGTCGCTTAACTATAGATCTTATTCGACCGTGACTGGAGTCTGCCTTGACCGAATGTGCATAACATTGCATGTGGAAGCGGGCCAGGAAGGTGGAATGCGATGCTAAGCCACGGCCGCGTATTACCTACCGGCGCTGAGGCTAAGGCAAGGGGTAACAATACTGTCCTATCCAGATCAAGTTCTAATTCTTGATTTTTCAGTGAGAAGAGTTGGGCCGTCGTGCCCCAGGATAGAAGCTTTAAATGTTCATCATTTCTCTTCTAGTCTCTCCTACACACGCGTAATTCGCTGAGGCTGGCTATTTGGAAAGTTCCAGCACCATACGACAATTAATATTAGTGAGGCATTATTCTCCATAGCTTTGATATCAAACCATTAGATGATCATAAGTTACTAGGATTTGCCTGTTTGGAACAGATCGAGGTATAATCAAGCTCGCATTGCGTGTTTCCATATGAAATCGAATGCTACGCGCGGAGAGATCTTTTGAATGCCGAGTTTTAGTGGGAAACGTAGGAAGATTCGGATCCAGATGATGTTACAGAGCTTAGGAAATATCTAGTATGTGCAAAGTAGTACAACCGGCACCTCTCGACGGGCGGCATCCAGATTCCACTTTTTCAACCGACCCGGTATGCTGCTCCCGCCATATCGCCCATGTTTGCAACCTCTAATGATGCTCTCCGTGAGCATTGCTCGACCTGTAACCAACGATCTTAAACCGCCCCAGTATCTCGCCAACTTTAAAGAAACCCAATACTTCGGCCGAGATCACACCAACGGTGACCATGGTTCTGGTGTCGACGTTTCTTATCTGTTGCAGTATGCTCTGGGGAGACACCGAGCCTGCCTGGTTCGCGGTTTGCGTGAACATGGTAGAGGGATTACGGAGACCGCTGATGAGAGGTTGGAAATAGCTTTGGAAGGTTGCCAAATTGCTTTAATTGCGTTAACATGACAAATGAGCAAAGGACGCTTCGCAAAAGGACTTACGGTGGTTGCATCCTTTGACCCTCAAAGACAAGCCGAGCGAGCTCACCACCGACTCTCGCCCAATACCTTGTGGGTCCTATTAATGCTGTAGAAGCAGTGTTCGTTAGCCGGGATCTTGACAATGCCCCAGCTTCCGTGCTCAGGGGCCGGCGCCTCCATGAGATGTACACTCAAGGTTAGAACACGTCAAGGAATTTGATTTCCAAGCAACAAGTATCCTCTCCAGTCGTCTACACAGATGGGGCCAGCTGGTGGAGATAACTCACAAGTCACGAAAGTAATTGCGTTGCCGGTGCGACCGCCAATGCTACTGACGTAGTTGCCGGTGGCTTCAGTCGCACTCTTCAGGGCTGGTCCGGCTGATGAAGTCACTCTTGAGAGTCCAGTTGAAGCTTTCGATGCGACCTCAGAGGCACTGTCCTTGGCCTTGGTAGCTCCGGACGAAGCTGCGTTGGCAGCTTCAGAAGTCGTAGAGGCATTGCGGAAGGGAGCGCGTCGGAAGACCCCTTGATGTCGTCGCAGCACGACACGAGATGCTGCCAGCGACATCCTGAAGCGTCTTGAAGGCTGCGTGGGGAGAATTGGTCGGTTGAGGAGGTATAACTTGGAGCTACTTAATCTTTTCGAAAAATTGGCTCAGAGTTCCGAACCTTACCTTACCTAAGCAAGCCCGCCCGAATTTTTGCACGTGATTTGGCGTTCAAGCAAGGATTCCCATTAGCCCCGTCGCGTTCGCTACCGCTCGTGTCGCGACTTTTTTGAGTGCAGGATAGCCAGCTTCCATCCACCAATTGAAATGTTTACCAAATATTTGTGGCTTGCATTGGGCTATCAATAGGTCGAACGCTTGCCAATTCATTCAAACAGCTGTCAAAACCTTCATCCTCCAGCAATGGCGACGGAGGGCGAACCCTCCTCAATAGCGTCATATGGAGAGGACCCATCACTCATCGCAGCAGACCTCGAGATATGCCTCGATCAGGTCCAGAGCTCTGGCACTTTTGCTGTCTTCGACAGGCCGACTCAGCAGGACATCAATCCTTATCTCAATATTCAAGGCATTGGTACAATTGGTCTGCCGCTTTCAGAACGTGAAGCCCGAGTTATCGTCGAAGCAAGCCGCCGTGCTCCTTTCGGGAAAGGGAGCGACACGATTGTCGATGAGAGCGTCAGAAAGACGTGGGAGATCGATGCGGAGAGGGTAGCATTCAAAAACCCGAAATGGAATGAGTTTATTTCCTCTGTGGTGAAGAAAACAACCGAGGGCTTGGGGGTCAGGGCCGAGGTCGAGGCCAGGTTCTATAAGATATTGATGTATGAAGAGGGAGCTATGTTCAAGCCGCATAAAGAGTAAGGAGTCTTGTCCACCTATCTGAATTAGCTGCTGACGCTTGATAGCACGGAGAAGGTCCCCGGGATGTTTGGCACGCTCGTGATTTGTCTCCCGTCGAAGCATGAGGGCGGTGATGTCTGTCTTACGCATGGAAGGAACGCCAAGACATTCAAGACGGCGGATTCGTCAGAGTTTGGTGTATCTTGCCTTGCATGGTACGTCTGTTTCTTTATCCGTCTCTCCCTGGCCGTTGTGTACAATTGGCCTTTACAATGGTATAAATTCTCTATTTTGACGCGGCAAATACAAATACATGAATGCAAAAAAAGAAGAGGGCTGTAGGGCAATGGCTAATTCGACTATATTGAGCTAATCGCCTCGAATTTGAACAGGTATGCGGACGTGACTCATGAGGTGAAGCCGGTGACTTCTGGGTACCGGCTTGTTCTCACATATAACTTGGTAAATAAGCATGCTGGCTTCACGAGCCTACCAACAGCAGCTGGTCTTAATACTTGCGGAGATGGTATTCCAGATATTCTGAGAGAATGGAACGATGAATTGGCCGCCCACAGCGAAGTTCCGAAGTACCTTTGCTACTTATTGGAGCATCAATACACCGAACATAGCTTGTCTCTGAGGAACCTCAAGGGTATCGATCGGCAGAGGGTCCAATTGATCCTTCAAGCTTGCAAAGATAGCAAGTTTCATGCCTTTCTAGGCACCCTAGTGAAAGAGGTTATTGGCTCATGTGACGATTATCCCTCCGAATATGAGTATGGACACTACAGGTACAGTGTTGAGGATGACCATCACAGCCTTGTTGAGGAATTTGAAAGCAGTCTGAGCCTTGAGAACGTTGTCGATATGGATGGGTCGTTGAGACTGACAAAAGTCGATATTACAGAGGAAGACATAGTACAGCAAGAACCGTTTGAAGACCGCGAACCGGATAGCGAAGATTTTGAGGGATTTACCGGCAACGAGGGAGCGACTGCGACCCATTGGTATCGGGAATCTGTACGTGATCAAGTGCTGCTATCTTCTTTTCAACCTGCTCCTGTTTTGCAAGCTGAATAGAATTAGGCAATCCTATTGCTCCCTCCAGCCGAATATCTCCCCTTCATTGTCAAAAGTAAATTGAGTTACGGAGGTGGAATGAAGTCCGAGATCGACCAGTTGCGCCTCGATTTCCAGTCAAACGGCAGCCACGAGGGTTTGCGCGATGACTTGCGGATGGCCTGCAGAATGATACTGGAAAACAAGGAGCACAAGAGCTCTGCATTCGGATACTGGGGATACACTCCAGCTCGAGTTATCACGTCTGACACATTGGGTGCAATCGCGCAAAGTTGCGTTGTCCTATGTGACGCAGACTTACTACAAAAATGCGTTAGTCAGGCGGATGATGGCCTTAACGCGTCAAGTTTCTTGGAAATGGGCCAAGCGATGTCTCTCTATGCATGGCCTATCATGAAATCCAGGTATGTTGTTTGTGATTTATGTGACATAGAGCTCTACTCATTTAATAATTCGTAGTATTGAGAATGCCGTGAAAAAATCGCCCATGGTCCTCGCAAGAATGGAGGCCATAGAACAGTTTCGAAAGGGGTTCCTTCAATCCATCGCATCCGGCTCTCAGGGACACATAAATTCTAATTCAAAAGACGTAGCTTACAATTTGGCAGCGTGGTCAAAGAGTGTGGCAAAAGAGTCTCTGGACTTCATTCCTTCTGGCGCGGAAGATGCTCTTGCTCTTATCCAAGCTTTTGTCTGCTATGGCAACAATATGCTCCGTAATGTGTAAGTCATACACTAAAGATCTGGTCTCGCGACTAATTTCGCCGTAGGGTAACTCCATTTGTGCAGCGTTATGAGGGCGACTCGCCATTTGCTGTCACGTTCCTCGTTAATATTTTGCGCGCGAAAGAGCGTGACAAGCCTCTATTTAGCCAGGAGGAATTAGACCTGAGCAACGACGCGGTCGAGAAAACTTTCGAGCTGCTGATTGAGGGGGTTGCCACGAATTTTAGCCCTCAAGCATTCCGTTCAAAAACGCAGACGCCCCAAAGCAATTACACGTCTTGGAAGTCACTCAATCATCAATTCGAGCAGCCTGTGCAAGAGTCTGACGATGCCCGGCTGATTGCACAACTTTACGGAGACGCAGTCGTCCGGAAGCACTCTGATGCTGCACATCAAATGCTGGCAAATATCTGGACCAATCTTTCCAAGGTTGCCATTGAGGACTTTGAACGAATTTGGATGCCGTTCCTGCGCCATCTGGCATCGGTCCTACCGGGCATTTCGCAATCCTTCTCAGAACCTTGGATTCGACAAATCATCCATGGAACCTTGTGGATGTATCTGAAAAGAGTGGTACAAACCGAGCCTATGAAGCCTGCAAATTGGGCGCGAGCTAGAACAACGTGCAGTTGTCGCGATTGTGAGGAGCTGAGTCGTTTCCTCGCCGCCCCTGCGCAGCAAATTGGGCGTTTCCCCATGGGCAAGGACCGTAGAAGACATTTACATGGTCAATTAGATCATATAGATGGACAGAGCAACGAAACGGAAAGACGCGGCAACCCTCAAACCTTGGTAGTCATAAAGAACTTGAAGCACTGGGAAGCCGATCTCACTAGATGGCGGAGGCGGACTGAGAAGGCAACCTCATGGTTCTCTCAGTTCGAACCCGGAGTCTTGAAAGAAGCTCTGGGGAAAGACTATGACGATATCACCCAAATGCGTATGATCAAATTATCAGAAATGCCTCGAAGAGGACACGTCTCAAGCAAAAGAGTAACGCAGCCGCAGAAACCCCTGCATGGGGAGAATCTCTCTAGCATTCCTCAAAAGAGAAAAGCAGAGATTATCGATTTGTCTGGCGACTAGAGGTCTGATCTCCCAGTATGTGGAGTACCAGGGCGGATGAAATTTCTGCTCTTGGAAATGTATGATTACCTTAGATATTACTAGAACTAGCTCTTGGGAGCCTGACATTTAATTACCACGCTTCGAGAGAAACATGACGGATAGCTCACAGGAACCAGACAACCGAGTTTATGAGAACGGAAGTCCGTCAAGCATTTCGCACTCTTTCGTTGTGAGTTCCCTTGTACCTCAGAAATCAGAATCACATGAACAAGGTCATGACTCAGATATGAGTGCGGACGGAGGAGAACACCAGTGTTTACAATCGTTCCGTTTTCTAGCTGTGTACTAGAACGCTGATGAGCATGTGGTGCGATATGCTGAAATATATCGGACACTTTATTAAAGTGCCCCCTGTTATATTTCAATGAGTCTAACTATGAGCTGTAATTAATATCTATCTCAACTCTATTTGTAATTGTTACTATAATTGTTAAACTATAGATGGGGAGGACCCCACTTGTTATTTGCTGGCCATGGGAGTGCACAGTCGAAAAACGGAGTCAGTGCAAGGAGACGACGGAGAGACGCATTAACGGAACGTAATCAAGAGTTCCCTTTACGGAATATCGACTTAATCTATAACTTGGATTTCTGTCGACGAGAAGACATAATGATAGTCGGAAAATCATTCAACTAAGAGCTCCTCTATATCATTGTATCCCAAAAGCACAGTGGTATCTTATTCGTTTCCCATAACTCCCTAGTCCAAGTCCTATCCCTGAAAATGAATATGGAAGGACAAACAGAATGCCCCGGAAGCGAAAGCCATGTCAAACTCCACCCTGGCTACCTGTAGCGCTGCCCATAGAAAAGTTTCTCTGTCATGACAACTTATCGTACCGCAGTCTAGGCAACACCATCTCTGGTATCCCCTCTACTCTCTCCCATTTGTTCGAATTATCGAGAAAAAGCAAGGTGCGACCGATCAGCCGGCCACAGGAACCCTCATACTACCTTGTTGAGGGAGAACGTCATAGCTTGGTGGTTCTCCTAGTCCCGCCATGTCTGCGCTGCCATGCAGATACGTCGCACCAGGTGGGACGATGCTCCTTGGCCTGAACACCGCGTCGGCCTCCTCTGCTGCTTCAAGCGCACTGGTTGCTGCCTCGCTTGCGCTCATTGCCCGATCTCGTGCGCCCGGGTTCTCTGCACAGGAAAGCTGAATTGGCAGCTTGAGGGAGATGCTGGGACTGGAAGGTCCTGGGCCGTGGAGAGAGAGCGAGACGTCCAGAGTGTAGATGCGAGAAATGAGACAGGAATAGAATGTCGGAACGAAGGACTTGTGGCTCGGGAGCTCGATCGGTACGAGGATAGAGCAGGTATAAAAGGGGCCAGATGAAGTGTAGGCAGAGGAGGGATCAGGAATCCAATTCGTAGATGTGCGACGGTTCGAAGACACGGTGTGCTTCGTCCATTCCACGGTTTCGACGTTGCGAGAAGAGAGCGGAAGGGTATCAGTATGCACGCCTTGGGTCATATCGATCATGGTCTGAGCTTTGGTTGGGTAGCTACGTCGAGCAGAGCTCGCGTAATGCGTGAAGGCCTTGAGTTTAGTGGTCAATGATGATAAACGAGGTAGTTGAGAATTTCCGCTAGCAGGATCGAAACGGAGCATGATCGTTGCCAGCGTCGTCACGCGGTCATCTCCAGAACTATTTGGGTTTGGCAGATGGAGGCTTTTTGGTTGAACTGATTCCATGACCAAGCGTCCAAGTTTCCCCTTGAACATGTTTTTCTTGATGGTCTTCTCTTCCCGAAACCTGTAGTCTTCCAAGTTTGCCCTTATGCTAACCGGGGGCTGTTCTTCGGCAGCCGGTACTATTCGCACCTTCTTGATTTTTTCGGCCACGATGGTCTCTCTACTGTCATTATCCTTTACTCGAATAAATGTGGCGCGGATGGCATAAGTAATCTTAGACATGTCGGGAGCCAAGTCGTCAGGCGGCACACCGCTCAAAGCATTCAAATCCTTGTCTCCTAAGCTTGGAGGGATTTGCAAGTGCGCCTCTCGAACGCCTCGAGTCTCACACCGATGGCCACACGACTTTGGTAGCAATTGGTGGGGGACGTTGAACATGAAGGGAAATCGATAGGTCCGGCCCGCTTCAAGGATGCGCGGTTGTGGATATGCTTCATCTGGGATTGGCTGGGTAAGCTTCAAGAATGATTTCAATGCCTCTGTGCGACCGCTGATTGCAGCTGTGGTGGCCATGCGATCGACGAATGTTTTTGCCGAACCTTTAGACTGTTAGTATCACGTTCATATCAACATGTTGATTGGAATCGAAGCTAGCGTACCCATGAAGGAGATCTCAAGCTCATCGAACCGGGTATCATTCTGCGCAGTGATTGCCACTACACCCTCTATCTGATCCATTGTTGAGTACGTCCTTCCTCTCGAGCAATCCTGGCCATTGAGAGTGATTTGGACATTTGGCTTCGACAACAGACCAGCAATGCTACGGGAGCGGAAGTGAGAGGCCTCTTCCTCTGAGTGGAACGAAGGCGAGCTCATATTGGATTAGAAAAGATGCGCGTGCTTTGGATTCTTTGCTATCGACGCAAGAGATATGACGGATGCGGGGAAGAAGATAGTTCTATGAGAACAATGGAAGCAAACGGTCACGCCTCTGTCATAGATAATGGTAGCTTTTCAAGGCATGAGGTCTTAATTCTGCTTTCCGGATGCGCGGCACAGCTAGATATATTCCTTCCGAACATTCTGCATGGGAATTGTGAGGAACGCAAGCAGATTGACTCATGGGTGGCCCCATGAATGAACCGCGTGCTATACACCACGAATAGTGGGTCGGCCGGGGTTTCTGCCTTAGCGCCCGCCCGCATCTGGCTGTCGTTAGCCAACCCGGTGCCTCAATTTCTCCACCGCCTCAACCGCTTACAAAGACTTCAAGCAGATCATGTCAAAAGCTAAGCCGGATCCATCCTCTAAAGGGCGTCACTGGCTCTATTGCGACCGCAAAGAAGCGCGCCCTATGTGCTGACAATTCAGCTTGCTTACAGAGATTTCGTTGCGAATAATGTGCCACCGAATGTTGCTGCGACCGGCTCAAGCCACAAACCCACTAAAATGTCTTTGTACTCCTAACAGAAGGTTGAGCCATTGCTGGGCCATGTTATGTGTCATATTCCTCCCCGCTCGACCGTGAAGGTCAAGAAGACACGACCGCCTCCGGTGGCCTTATTCACTTGAAATATGACCTTCTGCTAGCGTCCCAGGACTTGTCGAACCAGGAGCTCCCGTGAACCGCATCCGCCTTCGCTATGGATTACACCTTTTCCCAACAATCACATTAGTGCCACACACGTGTCCCAGGGTCCTGGACCGACATCGGACCCGCTTCCATAACAAACACGCTCGTGATGGCGACCCAACGCTTCAATGAAAAGTTGGCAGCTCTCCTGTCTTCTTGAATCGTATAGAGGCTATGGTACTCCGTAGCCTACACTGATTCCGTTTTTCGGTTATGCGCTAGAATATACAGGCGATATTCAGAAATGTGTCAGACGTCTTATTAGGGTGCTCCCTACTCTGTTTCAATAGATCTAGATACAAACTATTATCAAGACGCATCTTTGAGTCTATTTACAATATGTAATTGTTATCGTTAAACTGGAGATCAGGTGGACCCCAATTATTATTTGCCAGCTACAGGAGTGCACAGCCGAAAATCGGGAATGATTGTACAATTCGTGCAGCCAGTTTCCCTGCGGTGCCTCCTTGCATAAGCGGTGCTTACTAGGCTGACTACAGCAACCTTGGATGGTCTGCTTCCCTCCGGCGAAGCGATGAGCACCGGTTGAATAGACGTCGCTCCCTATCAGTATTGCATAGGAATTCCGAGCCAACCAAGATTGCAGCACCCAGCTCACATAGATCTTATCCTTCACGTACGTAAGCTGGTCAGACGAGCTTAGCGGCCGTTGATTCATTCGAAACATGAAAATAAGACCCTTGAGTCAATGAGTTGAACCTTTTGTAACCTAAAAAGCAATGCGGATGACTGCTGATTCGCAATTCGAATGCTAATGAGGTCATGATGGCACTTTCAGAGCAGACGTTTAGGCTGCTACAGGTCTCGGATCACGACAGAAACTTCGTGACTACCACGCACTGGGGCGGTCCCCGACTCGAATTTACGGATCTGACAAGATACCGTACTCAACACGAGTACCTACCAAAATACCGTAGCAAGCTTGTGAACTATTTCACGAGTGGTGGAGACCCCCATAAGATCCCGCGCCTTTCCGTAATGCCTTCGTTCTTCACCTGTACGACTGCATCTATCGACCAGACTTACCCTCTAATTGTTCGCCATTAAGGGATCAAGAGCCAAGTCTTTGTCTCATTGTTGTTGACCTGTAGCAAAATCCTTTCACAAAGGGAGGGCTTGAAAGGACGACGCCCATTAGCGTTTTCTTCGAACATCACAATGGCAATTCCTTTGGTTAAAAGTGCAAGCCCCTCCACAATTCCAGAACATACGTATTGTACCTTACCTCCGATACCTTTACATTCCTCTCCATGTTGACTTCACTGTTGCCCTTCCGGATCCGGAATCCTTTTGAGCAATTCATCCCAAAGAAGGGGGGTTGTAAAGAAACTCAATCCTTGATTTCAACTTCACCACCTCAACCGACTTATTGTACTTTGTTGACCATGTCACTGGAACCCATGGACGTGGACGAGCCCGACCGATTTGCTCGTATCGAGTATATATCAACGCCGAGACAGTCGACGGACGGTCCTTCTCCCGCGATGCCGCATTCTACTGAGACAGTAGCCGGCAGGTATGAAGACTCGGCGTCCGATTTGTCTCCCCTGCTTAAGGACACGCATGGAATAATTGGAGATGGAGCTTGGGAGCTGATTGAGTCCACAGAAACGGAAATTGATAGGACGGCAGAGTTCCGTGAGCGCGGACTGCATAGTGATGTCTTCTTCAATTGCACCCTTGATGGAATCACTTACAACAAAGGTATGGATAACCGCATGTGTCAAAATGCTGACTCAAGCTCCTCCTGTTCCTCCCTCGATACAGCCGAGCTTCGGGCCATAGAAAATATCATCACCAAGCATCCGAGAAGACGAAGCATTGAGGCCCAACAGAAGCGGATAGCCGAACAATTCGCATGGTTTGCACCCCAGCCAGTTAACCTTGAGCGGGTCAAGAACACGAATTTGTCTACTCTTGAAGCTAATGCCATGACGAGGATGACGCAAAATGACCAGCTGGACGAGATTAGCTGCTTCTTGCACCCAAGGGTAGGATACGGGGGGATGGACGATTACTATGCTATGAAGTATGGAGAGGCCGCTACTAATGACCCCTTTGTGCAGGGCTGGCTACGTGCCCAGAAAGCTCGACGAACAGTACCAGAAGCATCGATGATTGAGGCTGATATGTCCACAACTGATGACAAAGATGTCTCGATGGAAGATATGGTCATAACCATTCTTGACATGGTAGACCGAGGGACTAGTGAGGATGATGTGAAGCTTCTGCACAACAGGCCGAACTTCGAGTCGGAAGCTTTGCAGCAAACCATTTTAACAAAGATGATTGACGAGGGTACGGTGCAAGACGACATCAAACTTCTCCGCGGCCGAAACGAGCCCCCAAAACAGGCGTTCGAGCACGGTCGTCTCGGGGAAGCCGTCACGGAGAATGCGCCTAGCCTTCTGTACGACCCCGACAGTCGTACATCCGGTGAGTCTTCAAAGACCAAGTCCATTAGCGTTCTGCAGTCCATGAGAAGGAGGCGCCATCTCCCAAAGCTTGCGAGATTGGATACCTCCTTTGAGTATTAGTGTGTTGAATCAGCAAGGAAGGTAGGTATACCAGCAACACTACAACTCCTTTGCGAAGTTGGCTTTCGCAGTCGGTTGCCTCTTTATGCTACCTGCTGTTTAATGTCTATGGCATCTTTGAGGCGGTGCTGAGCGTATGGGACTGAACGAGTAACTGCCTTTTGTCTGCCTGAAATAATTAATATAGAGGTAAGTATCATTTCTTTTGTGATAACTTCGTGATGTTCTTCCTATGCATGTAGGCATCGGTTGGGATGGTCTCGACTCATCGAAGAAATACAGCAACCGGCCGCGGGCATGTTCCGGGAGATGTCCCCACCGCCTATGTGAGCGTTGGCTGATTCTGGACTTGAGAGAAGAGGATCAGGTAGGCAATGGCAATCGTGTCTCGGACAGAATACGATCCTATTAGTTAGTGTGTGCACTAGCCAACGTCGAATCAACTATTGATACTAAAGCAAAAGCTTGAACAAGACCTGAGATTGTGAAAGTCAACAAGAAGTGTTCGAAATAGAACTAGCAATTTTCTGAGCCAGGATCATGGCTGATTGGGCTTGGACATTTTAAGCTTAGACGGTAGAGCTGGAAACGCAGGAAATTGAAGTGGAACACTTGACCGGAGCAGGCCAACCACGTTCCTTAGCGAGATCTGATATCTAGGGCTGTGATCCTACAGAGTCAGCACCTTGACCTTGCTATAGCGAGCAAAGTCGTAAAACGACCTGAATTCGAGGGTCCAACACCGTGGTGGCTTTCGGACACCGGTCAAGCAAATTTAACCCTAGGTACGATGATGCGATGACAACGTGACTTGGTGGATCTGCACACCGTGTTTCCTTAGTCAGTGCGAGCCACCATACGATACACCTCTGCTGATAACCTTAAAAGAGAATGTCAAGGTCGCGTATTATCAGACAAAATCGCTAGTCAGCAATATGTTGAGAAGTTTCTCGAATAAAAAATGGAAAGACACGAAGTCTTGGTGAGGTCAACGTTGCAAAGCAGACTTTGACGGTTACGTGTGGCTGAGTCCGAAAATAGCATGTCAGGCTGACAGCCCCCAAACTCATTTCCACCTAGCGCTCATCAACGCCCGCCAAAATCCTCTCCAGCTAGCCAAACTCTGCTAGGAGTGCCATGTGCGAGGTGCAATAGTGCGCTACCGGTGCGGCTCTTCGATGACACGCTCCCTATCCCAGCGCCCACAAGGGGCGGTCGGGCTGTGCTACGCTTTGAATATACCCTCTCTTGGAGATGGTCATCTCGCGAGATGTCAAATTTGGCGGTGCCAAGCTAGCTGTCGTTCAACCGGCCTTTCTGACTAAATTGAGATACGATGGGAACCGTGGCCGTGGCGAACTGAAATGAAGTATATATCCAACAGTCCACTCCGCTCCATCATTTCCTTCTCTCCTCATCCGACTATCCCTCATCCTCTCCAGCTTTCCTCTATTTTCTTAGTCCATCGTCAGTCTCATTAGTAATTACACTCGTTACTAATCAGTCGTTCCAATCTTTTCCATTTTTGTTTGCGGATTTCCTATCATAATATTCACCAAAATGCATTCGTTTAGTCTTGCATCTGCCCTCCTCCTCGGAGCTGCGGCCGTCAATGCTGCTCCACAAAGCGTAAAACCGTACATACCAAAAGGTGGTAGTTGGGGTGGAAACGGTGGTAGCTGGGGGGGCTACAGACCTGGACACTGGTCACAGACAGGCGGCAGCTCCCCCACTCCCATCGCCGTCGGGACCGGTACGACTCCAGGTGGACCGCCTACTACTATCCCCACTCCGATCCAGCCACCAAGCAACGGCACAACTCCGATCCAACCACCAAGCAACGGTACCGTGACTACGGACACGACCTACACCACCATCACCACCTGCCCATACACCTCAACTACTTACAACAATGGCACCGCACACATCTCCACTGGTCTCACGACTAGCACCATTGTCGTCACTTCGTGCCCTGGTGGTTGTTCCCACTCTACACCCACTCCTACTGGGGGCGCCGGATCGGGCTCTGGAGGCAATGGCGGCGTCGGTTCGGTCACCATCACCACCGTTGGCCAGTCATATATCCCCACCTCCACCCCCGTCTTGACATCTGCCGGCACAACCTACTACTCCACTTGGCTCAGCGTCTCGTACTACACAACGACCTACTGCAGCACCTACGGTGTCCCAGGCCTCCCGACTCCTGTCGAGGTCCCCCCCACTATTCCCACAGGCTCAGGCAACTCTGGCTATGGCAGCTCTGGGTCAGGTAGCCCCGGTTCTGGCAGCTCCGGCTCGGGCAGCTCTGGGTCAGGTAGCCCTGGTTCCGGTAGCTCTGGGTCAGGTAGCCCCGGTTCCGGCAGCTCTGGATCAGGTAGCCCTGGTTCCGGTAGCTCTAGTTCAGGCAGCCCTGGTTCCAGTAGCCCTGGTTCTGGCAGCCCTGGTTCAGGTAGCCCTGGTTCCAGTAGCCCTGGTTCAGGTAGCTCCGGTTCTGGCAGCTTCCCCGGTGCTCCTGGCTCTCAAGGCGGCGAGTGCACTTGCGCGGCCGCTACCACCATCTATAGCACCGTCACTGTGACTGCTGGCTCCGGATACACTCCTACACCTATTCCTGGCAGCGGTAGCGGCAACGGCAACACCGGTAGCAATGGCAATACTGGTAGCAATGGTAACAGCGGAAGCAATGGCAATACCGGTAGCAACGGCAACACCGGTAGCAATGGTAATACTGGTAGCAATGGTAATACTGGTAGCAATGGTAACACCGGCAGCAATGGCAACAGCGGAAGCAATGGCAACACCGGTAGCAACGGCAACACTGGTGGCAGCGGCTCCAACCAAGGCGGCTCTAACCCTGGCGGAAGCAACCCCGGCGGAAGCAACCCCGGCGGAAGCAACCCCGGCGGAAGCAACCCCGGCGGCTCTAACCCCGGTGGAAGCAACCCCGGCGGCTCCAACCCCGGCGGCTCCAATCCCGGCGGAAGCAACCCAGGTGGAAGCAACCCAGGTGGCAACCAGGGCGGTGCCTCTCCCACCGGCGTCCACCCCACCGGTGCCTCTCCCAGTGGAAGCTGGCCCTCTCCCTCAGGCTGGCCCACGACCTGGTACCACGGCTCCCAGCCTACGCCGACCCCGTACACACCATGGGCCCAGCCAAAGGTGCCTTCGTGGAGGACGTTCCTCCTGTAAAGGGTTGAAGAGTCAATGAATCAGAAAATTGGGGATGGGGTACCGGTATATATGACGCCCGCTTGTCTTGATGGGACATGAGCAAGGGCAAATGCATGGACTGGCGTTCTTTTTTGACTTTTCTTCGACGGACGTGGATCTTTGTCGCGTTCTAGCGAATCTTCGACTTTCTACTCTAGGGCCTTTTTTTTTCTGGTTGATTTATTCAAGGGGATAGAAAATTCGCTTCGACACCTACTCCTTTATACATTAAACTTTATTTTTTAATATGATGGCACATCTTTCTAACATATGTGATTTGACATGTGCACCGTAGAATCATAAACCAGGATCCGAACCTTCAAGAATTTATAGGCATGTTGCAGAAGTCAATATCGTAGTGGGATGAATCAGATTTGGTGCATTTAATTCTTTGGTGTTGATGAGCGTCGGTTGGTACAATCATTCCGTCTTTCGGCTGTACACTCCCACTGTGCCCGCCGCAGCTGGCAAATAATGATTAGAGTCCTTCCCATCTCTAGTCTAACGATTATAATGACAATCGTAAATAGGCTCGAGATGTGTCTCAATAATAGCTTATATCTAAATCTGTTAAAATAGAGTAGGGAGTAGGGAGTACCCCAACAAAGTATCTAACACATAGTATACAGTCGTTCCAGTGCACAGCCGAAAAACCGAATCAGTGTATCACTACGACAGCGATTGCAATTGCCGGAACCAGCTTTCATTATCATTTCACACACTATGATGGGAAAGAAGAGCCGTATTCTGAATTATGCACAGGAAGACTTTATTTCCGATCCTATGCCAAATGCGACCCATCAAATGGCAAGCCAGCGGCCAAGCCCAGCTATGCAAAGAGCCACGAATCCATTCCATTGAAGTTGCAGGTGTGCAAAATGCAATCATGTATCTCCCCATATCCACAAGAAAAAGAAAAGACGCTCCCAAAGGAACGCCCACAGCCATTCGCTTTGAAATGATCAGTCACATCACGTCCAGATTCGCTTCCAGGAGACCCCCCGCAGGCAAAAGAAGGGAACAGAATATTACACATTATGCAAGTTTCATAGTCGCTTTCCAGGCACAAAAATGAAAAGACAAAGGAGTGCGGCGTCAATGGCGGCGATATAGCCGAGGCACATGGTAGCGCGCTTGGAGAGGAGGTGGCGCACAAACGGCTCGCGGATGCGGTAGTAGTCGAAGAAGGTGTATTCGCTGAACCCTGCGAGGGCAGTGAGTGGGTCGAGCATGTATTGGTGGGAGGCGAGGAGGTAGACACCGAGGGTGAACGGTAGAATAAGCTGAGATGTTATGTTAGCATTTCCTTTTTCATCCTATACATGCATTTCATCATGGTGTGATATGCCATGATAGCGAGGGAGGAGAGATTATGCCGGAAGAGAGTGGCTTACCCAACATCGTGTTGCGCGGGAATAGTTGAGGAAGATGAGCACGAAGGCAGCCCAGAACGCGCCAAACATGCTGAGCATGCCGAGAATAAGGCGTAGCATCATGCTTGGGGGCACAATATTGCCAAGAGCCTTGGCACGGAGGAAACCTGGGAAGGCGTCGCGTTCCATGGCTTGAAAGACGTAATCTTTGGCTGGGTCAAAGACCTCAGGATCGTCACGTCCCTGGCGTTCGACCGCTTGCACGATGTCATCCAGGATGCTTTGCGGAAGGATGATTTCACGTTCAGCGCCAGGAAGGAGATAGGTGTAGAGGATTTTCTCGGCAGAAGCGCGAATATCGGCACGCGCTACTGTGTGTGCTGGAGAGTTGGAAGCTTGTGCTGGCGAATTGGAGTTGCCAGTCATGAAGCTTGGTCGCGGCGGTCGCTCCGTCCCCGTCGTAGTCATAGATCCTTGACTACCGTGACTATTCGATGGCGAATGTTTACTACCACTCTCCGATCGAAGGAATGCTGACAAGCGTGCATCTTGGGATCGTTGCTCTGAAGGACCAGCTGCGTCGCGGATATCCTGTAGATTTTCAAGCACTGCCGACGACCGTTTGCTACCAGCTTTCTCTAGCTCCGGAGTCTCTACGAGTACCGACCTTCGAAGCTCGCGCACATAGTGTCGACATAAGGACATATGCTGAGACACGTCAAGCCTGTCATTCAAGGTCAGTCTCTTCACAGCTCATGAGGCGGGGTTGGTAAATTGCGCACCAGAAGTCTAGGTAGTCCACAGATCGCTGCTGATCTCGCATATAGATGTAGAAAGAGAAGAGATCAACGGGTGCTGTCGTTCTCCTGCTAAGCACCTCGAATAAGGTTGGTAATCTATCTCGAATTGGAGTTGGCTGCGGATCGGTCGCCATGGCAGCTACGTGCAAGCAAACACCCGCGTCCGAGGCGCTTTCGTAGAACCTAGAGCCCTTTGAATTATTGATTGGTCTCCGATATTAAGAATTTCAAAAATGTCCTCTGGTGTAGCAATTGGCTCAGATCTTCCGGCTTTCTGGTATGATAGACAACTTCTAATGCGCGTAATCCTGCCAGTCCGAATTCTTAATATGACAAGACCATAGGTGTAGGGACGATGCCGATATATCTGAACGATTTGCAAGCGAGTGACGTGCCAATACTTGGGCCAGTGGAGGTTTATTGTCTCGAGATTTGCGAGCTCGAAGGAATGACGTTGAGTTGGAGAGGCGTCGGGGAAGCAGAGTGTCGTTTGTCGCAAATGTGGGCGTGAATGGCCCGAGAGATTATCGCTAGCGAAGGATTAACGACCAGGCGGAGACGCGCAGAGAGGCTTGGTTGCAGTATCGAAAGGATGGGTTTTGTCGTGTTATCTGACTGCGAGGGCGAAGGAGGAAGAGGGAGATGAGATCTTGGGTTGTTGGCCAATCAGATCGCTTCCGCTCTGCGCGGCTGCTGCCAACATTTCGCCGTCAAAATTCCGGCTAGCGGGAAGCTGCAGTCGCGCAATCCACATTACGCGAATCATAAATTCGGCCTCGAGCCATCTTCCTCTCTTCTTCAAGCGTCGTCCTCACCAAAGCTGCGTTTCTTTGCTCACAAACAGACGCTGGTTTCATTACACAGCCGTCGCTTCTTGCAAATGAGAAATTCGGAGTAATCTTCAACCTCGCCATCCTGTGCTTCCCTGTTTTGCAAAGGCGCAAGCTCTGGCTACTGCCCGTGAGGGCCTGGCGTGACTCACGTCTGCATTCAGCATCAGAAATTGCAGGACCACCACCTGACTTTATTATTCCCTCGGGAAGAAAGAGTCTGGTTTGGGGGTATCCTATGGGAGCTGGTGCGAAGATTGTATGTATGCTCTTCTGAGCGTGCGATACTTTAGTGCAATACGCAGCGTACGTGCTTGATTGTCTCGGCAGTCGACATGTATAATTCGATTCCGATTACTCTGGTGAGGACGACGCTTCAATTCATTTTTCTCAGGTATGTTGTATACATGTCTCCAGTCGAAGAGTGTGAATACTACTAACTCGCTACACTCCTACGCCACTCATTCCCTACGGAGCTTCCCCTGGATCTCTCCTGGTCATTCAGCTTTTCGTTCAAACATCAAGTCCGTACGCATTGTCAATTTTGTTCCACTCAATACGTCGTCCCCGGAGTGCATGAGGTTGCGATGCTGGAAGATCAATACTCTTCCCGTCCTAGGTTCTACGTCTAATCGTCGTTTCTCGTCGTTCGAGAAGAAAGTAGTAGCGCCGCCTTTCAAGCCTTCACCCCCTGTATTCGACTCGGCATCATTCAGATAAAGGTGGAGTGTATACCACGATCTCTCCTTACCGTCGGGCGTCTCATAGCAACCGTCAAAGTGCGCTACCAAAGGTTAGGTGCCAGACCTAGAAACAGAGGTGGATCGGGGTTGTCACGTACGCTTGAAGTAATCACCGCTGGTGTATCTCAGAAACCTCATTCTTTCATTCAGTCGCGTCATCTGCCAGGTTTCCTTGCGTTTGGCGGGTCCAGTACCGGTGACACGCGGTTGTTGGTATATAGTTTTAAGCTCAGGCACGTAGCTGCTGACACGAGCCCATAGCTTTTCGACAATCTCATGAGAATCCCAGATGATACGGCCGCATTGTCTGACTTCTGTTGCGAATATTTGTCTACCTTGACCAACATTCAACAGTGCTTGGTCCCACTGGGCTGCGTTCTGCTGCTCTACAGCAGACACCAAAGTGTGACATTCTTCCTTAGACAGGACATTGTCCAGAATAACAGCGTACAAGCCATGGTACTCTGGCAATTTTGTCTTGGAGAAATCAATGACTTGCTTGCTAATGCTCAGGGATGGTTTGGTAAGGAACTTGCTCGAAAGGGCAGCCATCGTGTCTTCTGAAACTTGTAGTGGACGTAACCTTCGAATTGTGATAATTGTCGTTGCACTGAAAGATTTCAGACATCAAGGTAGCTTGCACACAAAATAATTAAAAAAACAAGGTGGGGAGCTGTTGCCTGTTTGCTAGGCTAAAAGGTCTAAAGTACCATAACCACACTTAGGAGGTATGAGTCGAAGATGACCCGCCCTAAACCCCTAGGTGCGGCGCAGCTCCAATAGCCACTACGCCGAAACCCTTAATTACTTACTCAAAAAAAAAAAGTTCAACGAGAGATCTTAGCTTGAAGTGAAGTCCAAATGAACAATGCTGAGGCCTGTCAGAATTGAATTGATAACCTTTCGATCCGGAGTCGCAGGCGCTATCGTTGCCGAAAGGGAGCCGGGCTTTGAAGAACATTCAAATTTTTTGGATACAGACAAAACAAAAGAAATAAAGCTCGTGTACTTTTTTGAGGGCTTTCCGAATGAAAGCAATGTTTGTGGAGTAAAGTCGCTTGCAGACATAAGACCAGCGAGTTAATTGAGAATCTATACCTAGTAGGGATACGGAAACCCTGTCATAAGGAAATCACGCAGCTGTCAAAACTTTCCGCCTGGCTTGCGCCGACTTCATTACCAGATAGAGTCAGCCTCTCGAATTTTAAAGATAGCTCTCGTTCATCTCAAAATAGGCATTACGAATGACCTCAAATATGAAGTCCTTTGGAATTTTGTCCGCGGCTGACCGGTGAAACACTCTAATGTTGATAGAAAATCATTGGCCAAGTGGAAATCGGTCGGCTTTTCCCCTAACGCTTCTAGTTTCTCGTATTAATCAAGGCCCCGACCTCTACTCATCTTTGCAGTCTCGCTACGTCAACTGCATTCGTACGCTTCTCGTTGCTTCCAATCTGGTGCGCGCAACGTCACCAAGATGCTTTCATTTATGCGCGCACAGGTTCCACGAACCAATACGGCATCCCAAAACCCACTAACTTTCCAGGACGGGCGCGCCGAGATGATTTTCTACGATCCCAGCGCTCAATACATGATGACCAATGTGATTCCCCCGGGCGGGAGCTTTTTCAATCCACCTCTCCATTTGCATCTTTTCCAGACAGAGCTATTCCATGTCCAGTCAGGCACTGCAGCTTTCTACCTGCGACCCTCTTCACAGAATCCCGGACCCACTCTAGTGACTGCGGGTGGGACAATCGACATACCCTTGCGCGCGTATCATCGGTTTGAGAATGGTAGCAAGACGGAGAAGCTTGTGATTGATCTGAGACTGGATCCCCAGCAATGGGATAGGGAGGAGTGTTTCTTCCGAAATTTCTTCGGCTATCTGGAAGATTGCGGCAAGGCGAAGCAAGAACCTAGCCTCTTCCAGTTGTTAAGATTTTTATATTCGAATGACACACCACTGGCGATCCCTGTTCCTGAGTGGTGTCCAGAGTGGGTAGGATGCTGGATAAGCCGAGCATTTTTGGTGGTTGCCGGAGTTCTGGTCGGTGAGTGGGTCTTGGGATATAAGGGAAGCTATCCCGAATACTATCGAAAGAGAACCGAGTGACTGTGCCAATTTCGGGGATGGCTCTGTCGGTCTCGAACAGGCCATCCCTGCAACTATCCTGCTTTCGGAGTCTGAAGACTAGGTATAGCATACAAACAAAGCTCTGACTCGTGATGCACTTCCATTGGCTATGAATTGCGTTCGATCCTGATGGAAAGCTTGGCAAATGTTTAATTGATAAGTTATGTTACTATGAAAGGTCGTACTGTAACCTCCGATGAAAGTCTATTTAACTCCATGATGAACATAAAGACATAGTAGGAATGAAAGCCCGTGAACGTGAAATTCGTGCATAAGACGCTAAAGCAGTCCTGGTTGGCAAAAGCATCGGAGAGTTTCTTATGTATTCAAGACCTGCAGTAGTCCTGTTGGTTGGTAGGCTGTTTGTGCACCTCTTACACGACGAAATTTTAACTTTATAACGACAATGTCTTATCTCAGTGATTTGTGATCACTTCTGAATGGGAAGAGTTCGAGCTTGTCCTGATTACCAGAGACGTTCTCCGCAAGCTGACTCAAAGCTCCACCATGGCTTCCATGACGATATCTTGCTCACTCACTGGCCAAAATAGCGCCTCTTCTGTGCGTTTCGCCAACGGGCTTCTACGATGACGTAGTGTTCTAATTTGAATGCGTACCTTGCTTTAGCGTCAGTCGGACAAGACTTGGATGTGTGGGTTCGTCAGCCCTGCTAAACACTCGAAAGCGTATTATATATGGCTTTCCGGTGGTTCCTTTTTGCTAAGCTGATTCTGATCGTTGTTTGACTGTGTTAGGGATCTTGCCGTCTTTTCCAACGGCCAGCGGGCATTCATTCTTCGATAGTCGCATGAACAGGACGGTTGCCTGATACACAAGTACCGGATATGCGCGACGGCCCGCAGCCAGAGCCGCATGGTAGCACATAACACGCAGGTTTCCAGGATCCAAATGTGGGGTCCTAGTATTAAGTGACACGAATTGCAGAAATCCTTTAAAGGATTCAGATTAAAGGTCACCCCTCAGAACTGAATGCACGCCAATCATCCTTGCGTGGGGGTATTCTGATGACATTGTCGACGCTCCGGAGTGACGGTCAACTAACATTGAACAAGTCCGTAATTCCTCGAGAAAAGGGCAAATGCTCCGTGATCTAGTGGCGTCGCGGGATGTAGCCCCACCTGATAATGTTGTTCCTTTCGACCAGTATGGATGATAGAATTCCACGCATATACCTCAATGATGCGAGGCTGACGAGAGAGGCGTCCTGAGATATTCCTTCTCCCACCAAAATGCACAACAGTATCAATTACCTCACATAGGGCCATTCTAATTGGCAAAATAAGGGTTCGACATGCGACCAGGAATGACATGCAAGCTGCAGCGCTATCCACGGGGAACCGGGGAAAGCACATCCGCGGCCTACCATGATGGATGATCCTGCAGCCACATGAGCTATAGCCCCGGATTCTGTTTCCATGGCGTGCAGGGGAGTACCTGAAGTAGCTTGGTGCTGCATCATGAAGGAATTATTGCAATCGGTATCGTTAGTTGACGATGCGGTGATGATCTGGCCGCAGCTGCGCCGTACGTTGTCTCGATTGCAGCAGTCACTTTTGCCCCAACCTACTGCTCGCCGGGATCGAAACGCCTTTCGCGGAAGGAAGGATCCACGGAAGCTCCTGCGATGTGCTTCTCGGAAGAAGTGAAACAGCTCTTCTCAACAAGCCCCGACAGAAATTTTTTCCAGCGATTTGACACGCCACCGTCGTGCATGCAGCTGCCGCGCACATCGACTTTCGTAGAAGTGGACTCGTCAGGTCCATGGCTTCTCGATCCCGCCCCAATTCAGGCTGTAGTGACGTGAGGAGAGCCACTTCACGAAAAATGATTTTCCGTACTGGCAGGCGTCAGGATGGGGGCGGAGCATTTGAGCGGTCCAAGAACCGGGATATGGAAGACTCCATCCTGGGCTTTATGTATATTTGCTTGTTCCCAGAGATCCGGTCCTAATTTCCAAAACCGGGAGTGTAGGAGCCTAGGCTCTTCCAAGTGCGTCTCCTGACGAAACGTCAACCAAACCGAGCCCATCCGGCTGGGCCGACCGACTTGACTCCGTTTGCCCGCCCCAGCTGTCGTACCCCAGAGAAGCAAAAGCAAGAGTATTGAGAAGGAGAGAATCCGGAGTACGGAAGATGGAATGTCGTGTGGCTGGCGCAGGCGTCGGAAGTTCGAAGCTGGGACCGAAGTCGTGGGTCACGTCTTGCACGCATCCCAACCGCCAACAATGGTCTATTGCAGGGCGAACACGACAAGGCCGTCCACCTCACCGTCGCGGTCGGCAGGCGGGATAGTGCAGAACCGCCGCAGTGCAGCACCAGCGCCTAAGGGGAGCCAGCCACAACGCACCGAGGTTTGGTGGAGCAGAGTTGAGGCGCCAAAGAGGGGCTCGTATCGAGCGTCTAAAGGGCTCTGTCGAAGACTAGAGGCAGAGCAAGACCTGCCGAATCAGGCCGCTCAACCGCGGGATGCAGCTAATAATTTCCGTTCGGCTGTTGCAGTACGTACACCTGCAGGGAAGCTGGACGATGGTGCCCGCCTTGGCCTATGGCTGGCCGGGGCTCTCTGCGGCTACCAGACCCCACCCTCGCCCGTTGATGCTCCTCACACTCGATCAAGTGTCCCATCCCGCCGTTGAAGATGAGAACATAGCTTCATGCAGGCCTCCAGAAACGTCGGGTGGCTCGCAATGGCGTGCCCAGTTCCTCTGACTTCATCCTCGCACTACCTTCGACCATGCAAAACTCTACTAATAGAAGCCCGCCATGGCCGACGTGGGACCTTCCATCTGATGCCCATGTTGACGATGTGGCTTGGGTATATATCTGCTCGAGCCTACGTCTTGCTGCTGCTCCATTCCTAGCAATTGATAAGTGAAGGGTGTGCTTCGGACGGAGCTGCACCGTCCATGCCCTTCGTTTCCTTTTCTCGGCCATGTTTCTCAACAGCGTGTCTTTGGCGTTTGTCTCGCTCTGGTAAACTATTATCCCCCCCTCCCTTGTTTGTCCGGCACCTTCTCTGCCTGGCGTGAGGATGCTGACAACGGCTTGCTGGCATGCTCTAGGCTTTTCCGTTATATTCGCTTAATCGTCAATTGCATATCTCTCTGGACGTTTCGGCCAGTTCCTGTACCAGAGGAACCTACTTACAGTCCTAACGATGTCACGATCATCCTTCCCACCATCGCGGGCGACGGAGATGGATTGCGGGAGACGATCAGATCGTGTCTGCAATGTGAACCGTTTCAGCTCATCATCGTCACTATCGACGCCAATTTCAAGCGTGCCCAAAACATGGTGGCAGAGATGCAGAGCAAACGAATTCGAGTCCTCAGCGTGAGTCAGGCAAATAAGCGTCGACAGATGTGTCGTGCAATACCCCAAGTGCAGACCAAAGTCACGATATTTGCCGATGACGACGTAATCTGGCCCCCTCGGCTTCTCGAATGGATCCTTGCACCGTTTGAAGACCCACAAATGGGGGGTGTGGGTACCTCTCAACGACTTCGGCGTGAGGAAAATCCCACGGTATGGAACTTCTTGGGGGCTTGCTACCTTGAGAGGCGGAACTTTGATATTGGTGCTTGTACGCACGTCGACGGAGGCTTGCCCTGTTTGTCTGGAAGAACAGTGGCCTACCGCACAGAGATTCTTCAAAACGACGATTTTACGTATGGTTTTACCAACGAGACTTGGCGCAGCTTTCAAATGAACGCTGATGATGACAACTTCATAACTCGCTGGATGGTGTCGCATGGATGGAAGACTTATATCCAATACCACAAACAAGCTGAGGTTCAAACAACGCTCGAAAGTAACACCAAATTCATTCGGCAATGCCTTCGGTGGTCACGGAGCAACTGGCGGAGTAACATGACGACCATGTTTGTTGAAGGGCACGTCTGGTGGTAAGCAACCAAAAACTTTTGCCTTTCCTCTTGTAGTACCTTCTCGCCCACATAGAATAAGCTGACAAGCGTCTCACTAGGCGGCAGCCCTGGAGCACATACGCTGTCCAACAAACGACTCTCACCGCGTGGTCCTTTCCCATCGATGCTGCCCTTTTATACCTCTGCTACAGAGCAACGGAGACTTGGAAACCTGGCCATCAAGAGCTTGCATTGCTCCTGCAGATAGCTTGGATGCTATATAGCAAGTTTGTCAAACTTCTTGGCCATTTTATTCGATATCCCGAGGATGTTTTGCTATTTCCCGTCTACATTGCCTTTGGCTACCTTCATTGCTTCATCAAGCTGTATGCAATGTTCACTCTTTCGGAAGTAAGATCCATCCTAGTGCATCCTAGCCGACTGTCTTGTGGTCTCACCATCAGGAACATACAAAGGCTAACGGGGTTATCTAGACTGCTTGGGGAAGCAGAGAGGGTGCCGATACCGATGACGCCGTCAGAATGATCCGGCTACCGTCATACGACCAAGCAGTCACGACGTCATGAAATTACATCATCCCCCAGTCTACGGTGTTCGAATAACATACAGTTTTGTACAGGATTCGTATTTCCTTCGTACGCCTTCAGGTGTGCTGCTATAGAGGCGCTGTCAGCTCGATCGTCTTTCATCATAAAAGTCTGCCGACTCTCTCTGTTTATTCCACACCTGGCATGGCGCTTGAGGAGCATGGAAAAGTCGGGGTAATCCCTACCAAGCATTTTCAATTTGGCGAGACACCTAATATTCAGCATAAAGGGATTGATGGATCTTCAGTCTGAGGTTGATAATGTACAATATGAGTCGCATTGGATAGCAAGGACTTCAACTTTAGAAATTTACTAACGGCAGGGATCGTCCTGCACCAGGGTCGCCTTCTAGACGGATGCTGTTCTACGTGCAAGGGTGATCACGACGCTCGACCTATCGTTTCACAGCTGATCCGGCAGCGCATAACATCGCCGGATCTGCAGCTGTGACTCGGGTAATCCCTGATGCAGAACATCGACGACTACTGCAGCTCTAAGATGCCTTAGAGCAGTCGATGCTTCTACACAAAATACCCCACAATCAACACGTTCTACTGCCCCGCTCGGTTGGCGCGCCAGCCTCGACGAAATTGACCAGGATAGCGTGACGCGCTACCGACGCCATCGGACCGGCCGATTATGCAAATTCGGCGTCGTTAATGGCGCCACAGGGTCATGACGAGATGATTTGGTACCGGATCCTGACCGGAGGAAAGTCAACGAAATGTCGAAGCTGCCATGGCCAAACACGGAAGCATCATGGCGGGCGATAATGAACGCCTTTGTCACTCCCTCAATGCAATCGCTTCCGAGAGAGAGACGAGGGTTGGAGGATTACAGGGTTCTCGTTCGCGGGTATGTCCGTGCCTGGTCTCGACACATGCTCGTCATCCCTCATCGGTCGAGCCGTCCCGCAAAAACAAAGCATGTGCCAAGTCGTAGTTAACCCTGATGAGAGGATGGGCGGGGATGTACCATGCTCAGTGGCCAGGGATATATTCCATCCTGTCGCCGCACCACCGAACCACCAGCGCCTCTGATGCCCCGTCACGTACGGACTTCTCACCTGTTCCCCTAGCCAGCCAGCATGCTGAAGGCTTGAAAAAGAAACATCCAGACAGGCTTCTCCAATTGCTCTTTCCGGCTTATCCGTCTGGCCTACCAGGCCTTTGCTGACTTCTGACTCGCGACGAAGTCAATTCCCATCCGTTGACCTCTGCAGTGCCTTAGCACCCAATCTAGCGCTTAGTTGAACGACTCAGGGAATCAATTGCTATCGCAGTCTGCTTCAGCTTGGGATCGGCTTAGTGCACCGTCTTCGACAGCGCTTATGCGAGGCCAAAGTTGTCCCCGTCCCCGCTTCTGCATCAGCATGACAAAATCACCACTGCTCTTCGCCATCGGCGTTTGCACTAGCATCTGAAGAGACTCACACAAAACGGGCAATCTCAATTCGATACCAAGAATATGGGATTCCCAACAGGCCGAGAAGTGGCCGACCTTTGTAGCCAGACGACGTTACCGTGCTTCTCATATTAGCATATGCTGGTACTGAGTCAGTGTCGCGAACTATCAGCCGTCTTCTTTCTGGAATGAGACCCATCCATTCTTCCGCTACCACTATGCAAACAGCCGCACGAACACTCCGTGAGTCGCCACAACCCGAGCAGTCTTTGCTCCAGCCGAGTCAGTATGTCCATGTTGATCACTAGGGCTTTAGATTGCAAGGTTTCAGCCTATTTTCTAGTCGAGAGAGAGAGGGAGAGACGGAGGGCGAGATCCTCATTCAACGGTTTCCAATATCGTGTCGCCTGCCAGATGTCAACACTTGACTTCCCCACATCTCAACTCAAGTCATTATGACATGCGACAATATTGTTACAAATCTGAAACAATCATGCATACTAAACAATGTCTGTTTTTGTCGAACCTCGTAAGCCCTGTTGAGATGGCGGGCTCGTGTAAGCACGGCATCCTCTCTCTACTAACGGATTATTCCGAGCTCTTGCCTAAGCCCAGATCGTCTCTCCTGAGAACCTAATCGCCTAGATAGGTACAGAAAGTCGATCTTATACACACTGGATCAAAAGCAACGTCTGGCGTGCAGGACTTCGGCTGCAATGAACATATCCCCGCGCTGATGTGCCGTTCAACAGCGCAGAGACGGTCGGACGTGGCGCTTGAGTGATCAGCGAACTATCGGTTTTCCATGCTCTCATCAGCCCTAATTCCCTTGTTTCCTACCACGCCTACCACCATCTTCCATGGATCCTGAATGTGGAGCAGCTGATCCAAGAAATGTGGAGTTCCCGTCTTCATGACTGGCGAAGGAATGTATACCATCAGTTCTGGGATCGGCTTCAACACAGATAAGGTTTAGACGAGCATCTCGTCATGCTCGTCATCACTTAGCGGGATGTATGTGACAGTCCATGCATTCTTCAACGTGGACGGTGCATTTAGCCAAAATCTGTACGTACCGGACTCTGGAGTTCTTCTCTAGGTAGGTAGCTGCTCGCACTACTGCCTCGACGATCAAAGCCCGCGTTGAAGATTTACCGAGCTTGCGGAGGCTACTACTTGTTTAAGAACAGGACTGATAGCAGCTATTTTTCTGAAACAACAGCTCCACAGCCGCATAATATCCGCTGTCTTCCCCCAATAAGGTCACATGTCAATGCTTCTGGATGCTATCACACGCCGATCTCCTGCCATGTCCAGGGGAATAGTAGGACCGTTTCCTAGCTCTCAACACATTTCGAGCAAGACGCTCCGCAACGATCAAGCGATAACAAACTTCCCTAAATTGAATTGGCAATATGAATTCCAGGATCATGACGCAGGATTGTTCTCGGATCCCGAGCGTAGAAGCTAATGGATAAGGCCTCCGACGCATATATGTCCAGACGCTAAGGGCGCGCCGTTGTGCAAGACTTCCCGGGAATACTGGATCAATCTCACAGACGAACTTCATCGTAAATGAGACTGGCGTAAACAAAAACCTTCCAGCCCGCAGTCCTCAAGGAGGAATACAACCAAATTTCCAGAATGACCGATTTCCGCCAAAGACTTACGTCAGTGTGTAGGAACACTTTCTGACAATTTGATAAGCATTGCAAAAGTAGTAACAATGGTTTTTGTTGCAGACTTGTGAAGTCTATAGCTTTCTACAATCGGCCTCCGGGAAAGGCCTCGCTCCCCTTCCATAGCAATAGAGCAATGCCACCACCCGGTCCCAACATCCTCAATGCCCACCTACAGCCCACGGCTACCCATTTGGCCAATCCAGTCCCCAATGCCGCCTCTGCCGGCCCCATGAACGACCTCGCCCGTAGCTCATCCATCCCCTCCTCACCACACATCCCCTTCCTCTGCTCACTCTTACTAAGAATGCCATACCGGAGCAACGTCTCGCTGCACGTGACGAAGATGCTGATGACGATCAAGACGATGATGATCCAGGTCAAGCGACTCATCTTCTTGTCGGCGACAGCCTCGCCCAGCATCTCGGCGAGCTCGAGGAAGACCTTGCAGCGCTCGTTGAGGACCTTGATGCGGGACTCGATCTCGAGGTACTCGCGCACGGCGACGTAGAGCGGGTGCAGGTGCGGCTCCGCGTCCCAGAAGAAGTTGGGCACGTCCAGCATGTTGGACGACAGGTTCACCTCGACCCGCGACGTGTACAGCCGGCCCAGGATCTTGACCACGTCCTCGCGCTTCATGCCGAGCCGGCCCGTCAGTGCGAGCCGCTTAGGCACGTACTGGGCTTCGAGCATGGTCGTGCTCATGCGCTCTTCGAAGAAGGAAAGCTTGGTACTCTGTGCGATGGCGTGGCTCATCGTCAGCTTGATCATGTGGTCGCCGCTCTTGAGCGTGATGACGTCGTTGAAGAGCCGTGGTCGGGGGATCGATGTGTTGTATTCGAAGTGGAGCTCCTCGGTCTCGAAGTCTTGCTCGGTTTGTGGGCGTGTGGCGAGGGAGAGGCCGGAACCGTCGGGGCCGGAGGACGAGGCGAAGGTTAGGTCGGCGAGGATGTCTTTTTCTTGGGTTTCGGTGAAGTTCCAGAAGACGACGACGCCGTAGCTGAAGACGAACATTTCGGCGAAAGTCTTGGGGAGGGTAGAGGCGGGGAGGCGTGAAGGAGAGGAGGAGCGCGTCGATGCGTCGTTACTGCTGGGCCGAGAGGAGAGAGGTTCACCGTCGGCAGGTCGTTCATGGTTGTTGCTGGGAGGATGTGTTTCGGTGCCATCTCTCGGAGAATCTTTAATCGCGTACTCTTCATGCTCGTGCCCGCCGTCCTTGACGGCATATCTGTCATGTTCCCTCTCTTCCGGAGGCGTGTCACTCTGCCTGAATTCCCATCGCCCTTCTTCCCCTTCATTCTTGACCGCATAACCCCCTTCCTCTCCATCCTCAAAATACCCTTCCCGATACTCCCTCCTCTCATTCCGCTCAATCTCCTCATCCAACACCGCCTTCCCTCCCGGACTCTTCAGCACCGGACTACTCCTCACCCTATACCCCTCCGCTCCGGGCAACAGCGGTAGATGATACACCGTATACAAACAATCATCATACAACTTCGTCCTCGCCGCATGCCTCTCCCGCACAAACTCCGCCGTCGCCCTCAACTTATACGCCTGCGCAACTCCATACGCCGTCACCCGCGCCACATCCCGACTCCGCTGCGCCTTCGGCAACCGCTCCGCCCGACTCCGATCCCCCTCCGGAGGCCCCCTACCACCACTACTACCACCACCATCTTGCTTCCTCCTCCGCCGCCGCTCCGCCAGCACCTCGTCCGACGGCGGCGACGACAGCAACAGCAACGACGACCCATCAACCCCCACCCCTGCACCACCACCGCGACCACCACCGCGGCCACCACCATCCTCATCATCATCATCATCTTCTTCTTCTCCTTCATCCACAAGCCGCGCCAGATCCGCCCCGCGCGCCGTCTCCGGCAGCATGACCAGCCGCTCGCTGACCTTGCTCGCGCGCGCCGGCATATTGACGTGCTGCTGCGGCATCACGTGGCCGCCGAGTCCGCGTCCGCTGAGCTTGGGTTCGAGCGGGTGCCGCCCGGACGGGGTGCGCGGGGAGATGGGGGGGCGAGGCAGGTTGCCGGGGGGGAGGCGTCGTTGTTGGGAGGGTACGTCTGAGGCGTATTGCAGGACGTTGTCGACGGAGATGAGTTTGGTGGAGGAGCGGGGTGGGGGGGTGGGACGGGGTTGGGAGGGGCGGGGGTCGCGGGTGTCGGTGACCTGTGGGGGAAGAAAGAGGGTTGAGTTAGTTTGGGGATTTCTGGTGGGAAAAAGTTGATTGAAGGGAGAAGAAACGTACGAGGACGGTTGGGCCGCGTTTAGGTTTGGGATTGTTGGAGGCCATTGTGGTGGAGGTGGTCTATTGGCGATTGCTACCGTTGATAGGTTTGAATTGACAAATACGTGTCTGCTTGTCTAAAGAAAAATAGTTGTCGGGAAGATTTCATAATGATTGAGTTGTGTGTTGCGTTGTGAGGGTCAGAATGGGAGTGAAAGAGAAGTCGGGCCGTGGTCGAGAAGCTTTTTGCGTGAAGCAGGGAGCTCCGAGCGGGTGAGAACGTCATTGCCTCGGCCGCAGCTGTCACCTTTCTCGATCACGATCACTAAATTGGGACATCAAGTTAATTGAGGTTGCTATTCAAAGTATTATACACGGAGATTGAAGCTGTATATCTTCAATCATAACGCATCCTAGTGAGCGCCGTTAGTCTGCTCCTCAGCCGCCGCAAATTTCTTCAAGTCCGCAAGATCAACCTTATCTAACGCCTTCTCATTAGTCGCACTCAACATAATTCTATTAAATTCAACCTTGTCAGCTTCGAACCAGTGTGTAATATTGGAGCCATCCAGCACCATGTCCATGAAAAGCATAATAGACTGGTGGTAATGGACTCACTTTGGCACAACATCATCATTATCGCCATTCCTTGCATCTAATGCCTCCTTCCACCGACTGGCACACAGGCACCATTTGCAACCTCCCGTAAGGCCTACCGTTCTGAGGTCATTGCCGCGTGAGGCTGAGAAGTCGAGGAATTTATCGGAGACGACGGCTGTCGATTTTGAAATGCGATAGTTAGCATATGTTAGTTTTATTAGATACCTTATTCAACGTTATTCGGGAGCGAATGAACAAGAATCCATCACTTTGGATTCCGTAACGCTTGTGGTAGGGCAGCCGAAGAGATTGCGACATACCAGCTACGCTATGATTACCGAAATCGGAGGGAGGCACCTCACAGTAGCCATTACGAAGAAAACCGGTCATGGGCCGAGTGGAGTGGATAGCCAGAGGCTGCTTGAAGACTGCATTTGCCAGTTAGCCCAGTCCATTGACCAGGGGAACTCCTGCATTGATTTATGGAAACGATTGGAAGTAGAACAGGATCATTGTTTCTATCAGTCTTCGATTTGGGCGACCTACCATTGAGGCTCTGCATCATGGGCTGTTGCTCGATTGCGTTCACAATCAGTGCCAATAATAAAACCAATAAAAAGTTCATAAGCATTGAATACAGTTTCGAAACGGTTCATGGATGGGGATTGTGGTCTATTTCAAGTATTTATGACGTCGACACGCCATCATGGGTTATCAAGATGCCATCTACCTTGGGGTGCTAGATCGGAAAGCAGATCCGATCATCGCAGATCACTACCATCGATTCAATTTCCCGCCCACCCTCTATACCTTGCGAACACCACTATGCCAACCCGGTCTGTCTCTATTTGCCTAAACGCCCCATTCTTCCGTGCTCAATCGGTATGCAATCTTGAGAGCTCCCCAGTTCCCCAGTTCCCCAATTCTTCAAACATCACGAACTCCCGCCAGAAGAACCCGCATCCGTAAATCGTCTAGTACCGTAATTCCTTGCCTCATATTCCCCCCAGCTCCGCGGCTCGCCCTGACTCCGGGGTATATCCGCATTCCAAATCGATTTCTTCATGTCCAATAACCGGTTGTGCATCTCCCAATGTTCCGCCACCTCCTTCGGGTCACGCTTGTGCTTCGGTGTCGCTTCCAATTTCGCTCGCGATGCTTCGTAGCTTTTGTAGTAGGTCTGCATCTGTTCGCAAAGCCGTCGACATTGCCTTGGAGTGAGACGTTCGGGAAATTCGTCACTCGTAGCCGAAAGTGGATCGCTTTCCCGTTCGCCGGGCGTGGCAGTGCTGCCAGATTCGTTGCGTTCGTGATGGTTCGATCGATTAGACGTAGTTTCAACCTTGACGATCTTGCGTTGCGGTTCCTGACCGTGGATGTCCTTGTCGAGGTCGTTGGCCTTACGCTTGAGTCCGTTGGAGCCAGGCGCCCCGTGAGAACGATCGGAGCTCGAAGTTGCTTGTGAGCTAGCTGCACTAACCGTTCGTGGACGTTTGCTATCTGAAGGCGTGCCTTCAGCGGATCGATGACCGTTAATTTTGGTCTTGTCGTGATTGATAGGAGCCGAGGCTCGGGCAGCCCGATCTGCTTGGCCTTTGGAAGAACTGCTGGAGTGGGTTTGAGCAAGTGGTGAAGGTGCCGTCGCTTTCTTCGTGTTTTTGCCATCTGGAGTGACTTGGCTGGGATTCCGCTCGGAATCATAGGACGCCGTGAGGGGTTTAGCTGCGCCCAATGGAGATGGCACGTCAGGGCGAGTGTCACTCTTGCGAGGGCTGATATCAGATTTGGCTTTTGACGTCCCATTTGTAGGGACATTGAGTGCTTTGGCCTTGGTCTTTGCTGTCCCAGCTTTGGCAGAGGTATTAGGCGCAGATTTGTCACTAGAAGCGGGCTTCTTCTGCTGTTCTTGTGTTCCCTCGATACGGCGCTTCTTTGAATCTGGAGGCTGATTCTCAGAGTCTGCTTTCCTATTCGAATTTAACGATTTCGTTGCCTTTGTCGGCTCTTCAGCAGGTCGTTTTCGTGATTGCGAGGGTGCTTGATTAGTCTCTGCATGCTTTGAAGCAGAGGTCGCCATGGCTATCTCCAATTCTACCTCTTCCTCGTCAGAGTCATGCACGAACTCTGACGACTTGACGACTGGCTTTGTCTGCCTGTTGGTTTGGCTCCCGCTGTTGCTTGCTTTGGTGGGACGAGTTGCTTTTGCCTCAGTTTTGGCTGCTTCTTTCTCTTGTTGCTTCTTCTGTTTGGCCTCAAACGCAGCTTGTGCCTTCTTCGGGTTCTTGGAAAGTAACCTCTTCGACTGCGCCTCTCTTTCGCTGATCTTCTTCTTTCTGATGGCCTCTTGAGAAATGGACCTTTTCATTGCTTCTCCAGGCCGTGAGCTATTATCATCAGTGGCCGGCATATCTCCGGATCCATCCGTATTTGACGCATCTACAGTCTTAGGGCCGAGTCGAGGTGTGGAATTGATGTTGTTCTTTGGGCCCAAATGAGCAGCCAATCGTGAAAGTGTTTTGCCTTTTCCCCGTTCGTGCTTCGGCCATAGGAGCTGCCAAAGTGGGTCGCTCTGTGCTAATCGTAGGCGATCGTAAGCACGTACGGCATGGTCGATCGCAGATTGACGGTCATTTTGCGAAGGATACTGATGGCTCCAAACATCCAGTTCTTTGTAAGACTTGTCGAGAAGCTGCCATTCGGAAGGATTCGCGGTCGGCTTTGCAACCTTGAGGAGAATGGGGGATATTTCCTCTTTCTTACTGCCCGTTTTACGGGCAATGACCGACTCAGTGGCGGGTCTCATAGCCAAAAAGTGAATCAATGCCAGTCGCAAGGCTCGCGTCTGCTCAGGTCGGTTCTGGCTACCTGGTGCTGAAGTCATGCTTGAACCAAGCATTGGGGACGATGATGCTCCCGGGAATGACGGGCTATTAGGCATGGATTGTGTGACCTTCCTCGACGGGCCAGGTTGCAATACATTGAGCAATTTGCTTGGCCTATTCTTCTTCCCTGGCGCGACAGTGACGGTACTCATTATGTTTGCCCTTAGTTAATGTTAGCAAAGCTTTGAAGGACTCGAGTCGAGGTCACGCACTTCTTGGACTCTTTTTCTTGCTGAAGGCGTTGTAGGCTTCTCTTCAACTGCTCCTCTGCCGCTTCTGCCCCAGCGGCAGCTTCGGCAACCTTTTCCACCTCAGTAATTCTCCCAGTATGACCGATCGTTCCTGTATAGGCCATCTCGTTGGTCGAAGTGTCTTCAGGATCTAGTAGATGGTAGAGTTCGTGTCGATATTTCTCAGCGGTGTAGGAAATCTCGTGGGTTTTGCCGTGAAGTCGTAGTGCCTAGAATGCCTTAGTCACGTCACCTCTTGTAAAGTCACAAAGCTAGGACTTACTGGCACGTTGCCGGCAACGAACTCCGCGGGGGACCCACTACGTGAGCTTTCCCGAATTGCGTTCCTCACTTCTGCGGGAATTGTGACAAGGAGGATATTCCTACCCGCCTTTTCCCTTTGGTCAGGTGCATTTATCAACTCATCCGGAGCCCCAGAGAGGGACAATCCTCCCGGTGGTATATCCATGGTCATGACAGTAGTGTGAGGGCTCCAGGATCAGTTGCAGCGGTGAATACGAACAGTGTGGTTATTGCATCCAACGTGTGGCTACGAGGATATCAGTCACAGGTGAACAGGGCGGTTCATCGTTGGTGAACTCACTGGAGGGGCAGCGGATGGGCAGAGAGCAAGCGGCACGGAATGTGGCCGGTGGGTCAAGAGCAAACTCGGTGCGGGGCGGACTCAACAATAGCGGGCGGAGGACTGAATGGACCATTGTGCAATGGTGAGGCTCCCGAACAAAGGTTGAGGTGTAAAGCGTGGGTGACACCGAAGCTTCACACCTTCAGCTTTCCTGGCCGTACGTGAGGCGCCATCGGGCCAGATGTGGGCGGGACCACTGGGACTAGCAACTTACTTCGGGCGGGCCTGTGTCAGACAGGCGAAAGCTACCTAACAGTGCTAACCTAGCTTCGGACTTTCGTGCATTCAGCCACTTTAGTCGACCTGCATCTGCAAGTCTACCCAGGGCGGGTCGCGGCAATACTCTTCCGCACAATTGCCCATTAATTCGTGTCAAAAATTATTCCTGTTTCAAGGCTGGTCCATGCCCCCGCGATCGAGTGCCATATATATATATATATAACCCCAGCACGGGACCGGTGGGACCAGGGACAATAGCCAGTCGGTGCTCCCGTTCCTGGCGGGCGGCTTTTCTCGGCCCGTTGCAATCGTGGCACTTAGCACCGTCACCGTCACCGTCACCGTCACCGTCACCGTCACCGTCACCGTCACCATGCCTGCTGAGTCTCAATTACAAAGCCGAGCCATTCCCGACAAAGACGTATACGAGCAAGCGTGGCTAAGACGAGTCAACGTTCAATGTGGACCACCGCTGCGGTTTCGCAATTCTTAGCCTTAGTCTTGGCCGTCTATGTCATGATACGACTTGTTCAATGCTGCCGGGATGTTGTCGCACGTACCATCTTCTTGCGTCAGTTCCACGCGCTCACTGGTGGCAACTTGTTCTCGCACGAGTCATCCTTGTTTTATGAATGAAAGTGTCAATTTGCACGTTTGCCATTGTCAATGATCGTACTCTGATAATTAGGTATCGAGGTCCTGTCCTGTTGACCTTCTACCGAGACCAGGCTATACAGTGGGTTTAATTGAACGCTGCAAGAGCAACCAAATCCCCAATCCGACCAGTAAGTGCAGCCATCCCAATGCAGGTCGTATCATTCCTACTCCGAGCTCACCGAAAGCTTATCTCGTGATGCATGCATAGAATCTGTCTTGTTGCGGCCTTCCCATATTTTACTGCCCAGCTTCTTCATCTGTTAAGTCACGGTGTCGGGCAAGGACATGCTTCTTGAATTCTGCCGGGTCTTTGTCCCACAGCTCGGCTGCTTGACCGTTGAGTGGACTCGCACTATCTTATGATCAATACCATGGTCTGCCAGACGAAAAGTGAAGCACTCACTTATTTGGTTCACCTAGGAGACTTTGCAGACTTAGCAGTACGCTCTGGACGTTGTAGATTGCGCTCCATTTGTCCTTCAAAATATCAAGGCAGATTCTGCCAGAGAAGTCGATGTTAGGATGGTAAATCGGTGTCTTGAAAAGAACAGTCGGTGCGGTATACGGGTACGTGGAAGGAAAGGCAAAGGAAAGTTTCATGGTGAGGCCCGCATATGGTGTTCCTTCAGGACCAACGATAGTTGCCGTCCAATTCAAGAGATTGCCGTCATTTGGGAACGCGGAAATGCCCGGCGTGGACGCCATCATGAGGGACATCAACTCAGATTGGAGTCTGTAAACCGCATATTAGTCGCTTGGCAAATGGTACTGAATTTAGTGCTGGTCGTGTAGTTACCGCTTGGTGACATTCCCGGTCTGGTTGGCAGCAGGCATCGGACTCGAGGTTTTCTCAGTCATGGTGGCCGAGTCTTGACCACGAAGGGTATTCATTGCGCTTGACGGCGGGGCGGCAATTGCTTGTCAGTCCGGAACGTGGTACTGGAATTTTCTTTGTTTTAGACGGCTCTGGAAAGCTCCAAGAGGTACAATTAAGTCCTCCTATGCTGACAAAGTAAAGGGTAAGATGGTGAATTTGTATGAATAGGTAGGGTTGAAGTAAATGGAGATCCAGATGGGTTTAAGAATAGCCTGCGGGCCAATTGTGTTTACATGGGCCACCACGGCAACGGAAGGGTGTGGGTAGCAGGGGTCTGGGATGCGACCGAGCACGGTAGGTCCAACCAAACCATTGTGCGCGCGTCATCTTCGTGTTCATGAAACTGTTCAAAACAAATTCTCGAATTTCGCACCAAACAATACAGCGATACGACATGAAACTTAGTTGAAGATCTTACAGGATGTGCGACGCGCCTCTACCATTGTATATTGTTTCGGCACTTGTGGGGCCGGTTGAGCTGTATTTCAAACCATTCGCTCCAAAACCGCGAGGGACTGGACGAACTGTACGGAGTAGACCAACAGGTTCTTCAAGTTCCATGTAATCCTGCATGTGATAGGTCTTCTGTTCCCGAATGATCCCCGAAACGTATGCTGGAAATTTCAAGCCCCCTGCGCAGCCAATTCTTTCAGAGTATATTGTGGACCCCATGCCCCCTTTGCTGGCATGACACAGCCATAGGTTGTATGGCTCACATGGCATGCTGCCTCTCTATTGTCCAATCTTTTCGATGAATTCCCGTGAGGGTTATTCAGCAGGAGTCTTTGCGGTAAATTGGGTTCGGAAGATCTTGACTTGTAACAATTTCAGGGCCAATGAATAGGACTTCTCGAAGAGGTATCAAGTCTTCTGACCAGAAGTGTCCTGGTCATTACTCGACACCGTCTGGATCTTCCGATATTCTTGTTCCAAAGCTCGTTGCATCTCAAAATCTGCTTGACGCTCACGCTTGAGTCTCTGCTGCTCCATGTCCCGAATGACTCCAGCGTGCATAGCCTATTTCACGATCAGCCCGGAATAGGCATGGGATAGGACGTAGCCGCATAAGAGCAACACTCACCGCCCTCTCTGCTTGCTGGCCGTGGTGTACGAAGATGACAATGCCTATTGCGCCTAGTGTTGTTCCTGCAAGCGTGAGCTTTGCAGCTCGCGACATATCAATCTAGTGGGAGGTTATAGGCTGAATCGGTCGTTCGTTGCAAGGATGATGCAAAGATAACAAAGTTATAAAGGATACAAATGGATTTTCATTTTGAGATCTTGCGGCCCTGGATACTTTGGCAGCATGCGCTAGGAACCCGTAGGGCTGAGGACTTGGCATTGACCGGGGCCGGGGCCTTTGCCGTCACCTGTTCCAACGGGCCAGCAACTCCAAATCGACAGCTTGCCAAACCCCTCACCTTTCTCTCTCAAAACCAAGATGGTATGTGCGATGGCTACATGGCTCCGACAGTTTGCTAACAAGTCCTCAGTCGGCGCAGAATTCCGCTGGTATTCAGACACTCCTCGATGTAAGGTGGCCCCACTATTGCACACGTTCACTGCTTAAGCTATTCTGAAGGCAGAACGAGAAGCCCAGAAGATTGTGCAAAAAGGTGCGCTATGACATCAACTAATGTCTAAGATGTTGCCGACTAACTTTGGTTATTAGCTAGAGAATGTAAAGACTTGTCTGTTGCCGAGTGCAAGTCGCACAACTATTAACCTTCTCTCCAGACAGGACCAAACGAGTGAAAGACGCAAGAAGCGAGGCACAGAAAGAAATTGAAGACTACAGAAAGCAAAAAGAAGAAGAATTCAAGGCTTTTGAGAAAGAGGTGCGTTCGATCTTGACGGCCAACGGAAGCAATCTACGATCCTAACGACGACACAGCATTCAAGTGGCAATCAAAAGGCTGAAGACGATGCCAATAAGGACACCGAGGAGAAGCTGAAAGAGATCAAGGGTATCGGGGACAAGCAGGGCAGCAAGGTCGTCGACGACTTGCTCACAGCAGTTTTCGATGTTAAGCCAGAGGTGCCTGACAGGATTGAGGCACCGGCATAGATTGTATGAAGAGGGACTCTGTGGCGTAATACCAATCCGTGCCATCGGCAGCATGAATTCGCTGTTCTGTACAGTACATAGTAAACTCTGATATCTCAAACCAACCTTATCGAACGATTTATTCTAAAGCTTCTATTCTTCTGCAACATCTTAGACACGCAGACTTCTCTGAAAGTGACATCATCTACACCAGCTTCTCAAACCCATCTCCCAGATCTCTCGAAACCGCGGCAATGCAGATGGTTTGTTGGGCTTACTGGTACCTATCGTACTCGGCAACGCTGAGAAAAGGCCAGGTCTAGACAAAACCTTCGGCGAGAAAACTAAGATCCTGGCAGCATAGACGTCACTGTCAGGGCTCAAGGGCCAGCATCCGCTCTGCGCTTCTATATTAGGTTACAGCTTCGTATTGGATATGCAGGATAGATTTTGCCATTGTCCTCAATGTTACGAGTGCTCCGGACGGCGGCCAGACCATGCCCCAAATCCTCCATAGTGCACTGTAATGGCACGAGACAGCAGGCCAATTTTGTTAGCTTATCTCAAGGACTCAAGCAAGCCTCCGATCCACGACTGCATGAAGAAAACTTGATAGAAGATGCATTCGCAACGATTAGAGACAAATACGGTTCGCCATGTGTGGCCTCGCGTTGATCAATGACTAAAATTGCCCCAGATGCTCCTAAACACCCTATCATTCTTGCGCATGGCTTATTCGGATTCGACGAGCTCCACCTTCTTGGGAACCAGCTTCCAGGAATACAATACTGGAGGGGAATTACGGAAGCATTGGCAGGCCGAGGTGTCGAAGTCATAACGGCTACAGTGCCGCCGTCTGGCTCGATAGAGGCAAGAGCAGAGAAGCTTGCGGAATGCATCCAGCGAGAGGCTCGGGGGAAAAGTGTGAACATTATAGGGTACGCTTTGAAACTCCACTTTAGTTCTTTTAGCTGATGTCCCAATAGTCACAGCATGGTACGGTAGAGTATAGACTGTAGTCATGTAGCTAAAGAAGAACAGGGGTACGGGTGCCTTCTGATATTCCAGGCCAATTACTAAGTGAAACAGCGGTCTTGACTCTCGGTATATGATCAGTAGGCTGCATTTGCCTGACGTAAAAGTACTCTCCTTGACAACTATTGCAAGTCCTCACAGAGGTATGTATCCTTTTGTGAAAAATATTATATTGCCCCGTTCTTGCTAACGCATATAGGTTCCGCATTCGCGGACCACCTCTTCAAACAGATTGGGCGTAAGACAAGCCGGACCGTTAAACTGATTAAATCTGACGAAACTTCAGCGATACAGCTACCAAGGGTGTACAAGGTCTTGGAAGTTTTTGGACTCGAGAGTGGTGCCTTCAGTCAATTGACTCGGGAGTACATGTTCAACGAATTCAACCCGAAGACCCCAAATTTGGATACAGTCCGGTGCGTCTTCCAACATCAACCACAGCATTCGATTCACAAGGGTCTCCGAATAACTTTTCAGAAGATATTTTTCGTATGGTGCCGCAGTGGAACCGACATTGCTATCCATGTTCCGGCAGTCCCACCATATAATCCAAGATCTCGAAGGTCCAAATGACGGTCTGGTCTCTGTTGAATCCAGCAAATGGGGAACGTACAAGGGCACCTTAGTTGGTGTCAGCCATCTTGATTTGATAAATTGGACGAACAGGCTACGCTGGATGGTGTGGGAATTAACCGGAAACAAACGAAAGTAAGGTTAATACTGACGCCTATGAAGTCCTACGCACCAAGTCTAACTACTTATTAGTTTCAATGCTATTGCGTTTTACTTGGATATCGCAGGTGAGTTCTCGTCTAAAGGGGGAATGCTGCGAAAGCTGATTAGTGCAATTTGATAGACATGCTCGCGAAAGAGGGCCTCTGAGACTCGCTTTTTTCACTTTCAGCAGGTAAAATTGTCATAGCCACAAGAACACAAGGGATACGACAGCTCGATAAGAACTGCTATCCATTCCATTCAGAGATGGTCGAAGGTCACAAGAGAGAGTACTAATTGATTGGTAATGCTCGGATATGAAGACTGAGAGCTAAATAATTCGGGGGGTTGAAGCTTGAAGGGGAAGATCTAACGGAAGGACTTATATTTACCTACGCAATGGAGGTAGCCACAGATAAGGAGACACTATGGTACAAAATTTTCTTGCAAGACCAACAAGGCCACAAGAACTTCAGCTAAACAAGATACATTAAATACAGCATTCTTGGAAAGGTATCTAAAATCCATATTGAGTTAAAATTGATGGATTGAAGAACCACTCGGCTGGAGAAAGACTTGGTTAAGTCATGAGAAACTGACTTCTAGTGTGATCATCTTGTCTTGTTGCTATAGGTGAGGAATACTAAGTTTGCAGTGTATTGAGGACTGAGTCCAAGATGTCCACAGGTGATACAGACAGAGGAGACGCCCTCATGGACCGAAACTGTGTCGGTGCCCTGAAAGAAAACCGTCGCCGCAGTGGCCGCCGTGGCCGCTTGATTTGGGGACGAGCCATGGTTTTGACTAGTACTGTCGCTACAACTGACCCAAAGTACCCCAGATTTCACGACCACAGCACTGAGCATTTTGGCGGCATCTACTGGCTCTAGATTGGATGTGCGCATCATATTCGGACTGCTCAGCTATTTCCGGGTTGTTGGAAACCTGTATGGACCACCTTAAGCTACTGACCCGGTCGACAACTCTTTCAAAAGGTGGTAAAAATAGTTACCATACTCGGCCACTGCCTTCAAGCGGTCATGCTCAAAACCCGCAACTGTTTGGAAGGGAAAATATTTCAAGGGAGAACGATAATGACAAAATCTCAAGAAAGCGCAAGCGAGGCCAAGATGGCGCGGCAGAAAGCCCAGCCCTACCCAAAGAGCTCGATTTCTTCCATACAGAGCAGGAAAATCGAGATGGTTTGGCAAGCCCAAAGAAACTTGAGAAAGCCGATGCTACAAAGGACATCACAACATCACAACCATCCCCCAGACAGATGAGCGAGGAGGAATGCAGGAGGATCCTTAAAATGCATAGGCTCAAAATCACTGTCTTGGACGATGGAAGAGCGAAGCAACATCCAAAAGATCCGAGCGTCGATAGTAGCCTCAAACCCCAATCAAAAAAGGCGAAGAAGGCATCGGAAAAGAAGAAGGTGGTCCTTCAGGAGAAAGCTCGCCCCCACATATTTCCACAACCTCTTACAGCCTTCGGGCAACTTACTACAAATTATGGCATGTCAAGGAAACTAGTTGACAGTATTGAATCCCAAGGCTTTATGGTACCCACCGAAGTTCAGCTTGGAAGTCTGCCTTTGCTCTGTGGCCCCTTTGAGTCTGAAACTCCTAGGAAAAATACGGCATATCCTGGCGGGACAGATACACAAGAGCTCCCTAGGCCCAATCTCTTGACCGTCGCTCCAACTGGAAGCGGCAAGACATTGGCGTTTTTCATACCACTCATTCACGCTTTACAAATCAGTAAACCTTGCAAAGGCTGGAGACCAAAGGGTCGATCATCCGAATACATGCATTGGCCTCGAGCCGTCGTTGTCGCGCCTACGAAAGAATTGGCCGCACAGATTGCAAACGAAGGGCGTACAATATTGCCGGCAGGGAAAATGAAGTTGACGCTCATGCGCAAGGGCATGAGGATTTGGCCGCGCCAAGGCTCCGCTATTACAAGCTTCCAAGCTCACAGTGGCGGTCACAGCGCCATCTATGAGGACGATGATTCTGACGAAGAAACCGGTGGAGACACATTGGCGAAGGACATAGAATGGGAGGAGTTCAATACTCATCCTGAAATAATTGTCTCGACACCCTTGACGTTTTTGAATGCACTCAAATCACATAATGGAATATCGGGATCCCTGGAAAATGTTCAGCATCTGGTCCTAGACGAAGCAGATGTGTTGTTGGATCCTCTTTTTCGACAGCAAACATTGGACATTTGGCATGCCTGTACGAACCCAGAACTCCATGTGAGCCTCTGGTCTGCAACAATGGGATCGAACATCGAAGAGCTTACCAAGTCCACGATTGAAGAAAGAAGAAATTCGCTCGAAGACTCCTCTAATGTTCCTCGAGGACCGCTATTACGCCTCGTCGTTGGATTAAAAGACGCAGCTCTCCCTACAATATCGCAAAGACTCGTATATGCCGCCACAGAGCAAGGAAAACTCATGGCTCTTCGTCAAATGATCCATCCCACTGCCGCTACTCCCACGACTCCATCGAACCGCGAACACGACATCAACGCCAACTTGCCCGGTCTAACTCCGCCCCTTCTCATCTTCACGCAAACGATCCCCCGTGCTCAGTCCCTGCACACCGAACTCCTCTACGATATCCCCCACGCGGCTGGCGGTTCTAGTCGTATCGCGTGTCTCCACGCTTCCTTGCCGCCCAAGGCCCGTTCTGCGATCCTGACCCGCTTCCGGAGGGGTGAGGTCTGGATTCTGATCACGACGGATTTGTTGGCGCGGGGCATGGACTTTCGAGGCGTGAATGCGGTGGTCAATTATGACGTTCCGAATAGCAGCGCCGCGTACGTACATCGTGTGGGGCGAACGGGGAGGGCGGGCCGGGAAGGAGGTATCGCGGTGACGTTGTATACGAAAGAGGATATTGGTGTAGTGAAGGGGGTTGCGAATGTCATCAAAGCTAGTGAGAGGATGAAGAAGGATGTTGCTGATGGTCATGGAGATGAAGACCAAGACGGTGGGACTGGCGACGGCATTCCCGAGTGGCTGATGAAGGCCTTGCCGAGTGTGAGTAAGAAGGAAAGGAAAAATTTGAAGAGAAGGGGTGTAGAGGCCAGGAGAGAGGGAGTAGGAAAGGAGGGTGGGGAAAAGGGGAAGGCTAGGATGAGAATTTCAACGAAGAGTGGCTTTGACAGGAGGGTAGAGAATAATCGGAGAGGCGCTGTGGAGGGAAGCAAGAGAAGGAAAAATGAAGAGAACGACTATGAAGGTAACTCAACCGGGAGCGAGTTTGCTGGATTTGATGATTGATAGATACCCCTACAGCTAGATCATTTGCAAGAGATATTGTGATATTCTAGATGTCTTCGTAATGCATGTTGGTTGTGTCGACAATATGTAACAATGGAATCGAGAAGCTCGCAGCTGTATGCAGTCTAAACCAGAGAGCGCTGTATTCGTAATTTGCAATTAGCTCTGGATCATCTCGACTGCAGGTACGTATCTCAGAGCGGGAAGATAACGAGCCAGGGTCTTGTACCATCTCAGATCCCATGGTGCCGTCCTCCTTCCCAGCCCACCCCAGCTTCAGGTCGAGGTGTCCTCATTTGAGGTGTGTGCCGCCTACACTCGTTTACGTCTCCCGGCACCGCCCCCATCTTGCGCTGCGACAGCAGTCGCACGTGCTGTCAAGACACAATACCTACACCTCACAGCCCCACGGCCACGATTCTACCCGTCTTCGCATTGGTGCAGAGCAAGAAAATATTCCAGTAGACCTGAGGGTCCTGGGTCGAATATCTTGTCCTGGTTCAATTCACATTGGGCCTCCACCATGCATTGCGACTTCCGGTTTACAATATGCCGCTTAGTGGCGGCGCTCTCCGCTTTCTCCTTTGCCAATGCTTTCTATATACCAGGTACGTCTACCTCTCTTGATATTCTTGTGACCGAGCTGACATTGTCTCAGGATGGTCGATAAAGAGCTACAGCGACGGCGAAGCGATACCACTCTTTGTCAACAAAGTATACTCAGACAATTCGCAATTACAGTTCGCATATTCAGAGCTCCCGTTTGTTTGTCCGCCCAGTGGACGAAGGTACGGAGCGTCAAACCTCATCAGCGGTTCGAGCTTGGCCCTTAACCTTGGCGAAGTCTTGCGCGGAGATCGAATAACGTTATCAGACTACGAATTGAACATGGGAAATGATGACGAGGCGCATTATCTTTGCAGTCGCAAGGTGGACTTGGGCGGGTTACAAAGGGCGCAAGAGCTAGTTGCGGATGGGTTTGTCGCAGAATGGATCGTAGATAATCTTCCGGGTGCTACTAGCTTTGTGACCGTGGACAAGTCGCGCAAATACTATGCCGCTGGTTTCAAAATCGGATACGAGGATCTGTCGCCAATAACGGGTTTGCCGACTTATTACATCAACAACCACTTTACCATTGTGATTCGATACCACGGCGCGCCTGGCCGAGATGGAGACAATGGTAAGAAGACGATTGTAGGTTTCGAGATCTACGCGAAGAGTCTTACGGCAGAGGGTCGGAACGAGACCGGGTTGCCGGAGGATATTCAGGCCGTTGAGAATGGACTCGAGCTACAAATGACCGGCAACAAAACCTCTACGGAAAGACGCGATAATTCTCTGTATCGGAACGAAGACGAGGAGGACCTTGATGACAATGCCACTCTCACAATTCCGTACACATATTCAGTATACTTTCGAGAAGAAGAGAAGGTTGAATGGCAGAACCGGTGGGACCTGTATTTTGTGGACCAAGAGGACAGCTCCAAGATCCATTGGCTAGCCATTGTCAATTCTCTCATTATTTCTGGCCTTCTGACCGCCATCGTCGCCGTCATTATCGCTCGTACTGTCTACGGTGATATCAAGAATGTCAAAGAGAAGGGCCTCGAAGAAGGTAGAATCAAGCTCAAGCGCAGGACACCGAAATCGCCATCTCAGAGGAATGCCGACAAAGCTGGACTATTGGATCAACCAGACGCAGATAGGGATGCAGGTGATTCCTCGGACGAAGAAGCTGCTGAAGAGTTGACGGGTTGGAAACTTTTGCATGGCGACGTTTTCCGAACCCCGGCCTATTCTGGACTCCTTGCCCCACTAATCGGCTCCGGTGTGCAATTGGTTTTCATGGGTACTGGTCTCCTGCTTCTTAGTTGTTTTGGCGTCTTGAATCCTAGTTTCCGTGGAGGGTATATCAGCGTCGGGGTTGCACTGTTCATATTCGCTGGCCTATTCTCTGGTTACTTTTCCGGTCGTGCATATAAAACATTTGGTGGCCAGCTTTGGAAAAAGAACGTCGTTGTTGTAGGTGTCTCGAGCCATATGGCTATTGGCAATACTGACATGTCATAGACTGCGACTCTGTTCCCTGGTCTCCTCTTTTCAACTGTCTTCATTCTCAACTTCTTCGTTTGGGCTCAAGCCTCCAGCACCGCAATCCCGTTCGGCACCCTTGTTTCGCTTTTAGCGCTATGGTTACTCATCCAATTACCACTTGTATACGCTGGGAGCTGGCTCGGCTTTGTTCGAATCGGAGGATGGGAGCATCCCATAAAGACCAACTCAATCCCTCGACAAATCCCTGCACAAGCCTGGTACTTCAAATCCTGGCGCGTTGTACTCATTGCGGGTCTCGTCCCTTTCTCCGTAATTTTTATTGAGCTTATGTTTGTTTTCAAGAGCCTCTGGCAAGATAAGAGCGGATACTACTATGTTTTTGGATTCCTGGCGGTCGTGAGTCTCATCCTCATCCTTACGGTGGTTGAGGTCACGATCGTGGCGACCTATAATCAGCTCTGTGCCGAAGTAAGTCGGTTCTCTTTAACAAGGCGTTTGAGCCAATCCAGCAACTTTGGCTTACAAACGTTCCCAGAACTACCATTGGTGGTGGCAATCATTTCTTGTGGGCGGCAGCAGTTCCATCTGGGTCTTTGGGTACTGCGCGTATTACTATTACGCCAAATTGCATATCCAAGGCGTTGTCTCTGGGCTGCTATTCTTCAGTTATAGTTTTCTAGCATGCGCGGTGTACGGATTATTGACGGGTACAGTGGGATTTCTATCGGCCTATGCATTTGTGCGGCGAATTTATAGGTGAGTGGAATTCGCATCCCCGATCTTGAGATGTCTAAAGACCGGGTCGCTAACGACCCCGGACCAGCGCCATCAAAGTAGATTGAGATGACTAGATACCTTCAACTTGTAATGTTTTTGACTATATTTTCCATTTCACCGTTTTGTACCTCGTCCTCGTGACTTGGTGTGAGGTATCGGCGTCAGCCTCTCATTTGAGAAGACCACCCAACCTCCCTAGAACGACAGCGCCCCATTTATCTTCAGTATGAAGTAATAATTGCTGGCTGAGAGCAATACGGTACTCATAGGAAACATCAATAGCCATGCGAGCAGTGAAATTAGTCGCTCACCTTTTTGTCGTCGGTCACCAACACTTCAGACCGAACCCATCTGCCAGACGGTATGCAGTGACTGCTTCTTGTATCAGAATCATCACATTCCTTCGACTATTATGATCATCGTGCAGATATTATGGCGGCTAAATTGGACATTCAAGCCTGTCGAAAGCTTCGCGGGCTACTCTAGTAGGTTGAACACATTGTGTTAAACACGCTGCAGTCCCTAAATCTCGTTATAAAATACACAAGGTAACGAAAATCAAGCCTTCCACGGCAAATCTGTTATTACTAATGACATATGACGATCGCTCGGACGATGTAATATTTATCGTCTGTTGTAGCGCAGAGTCCCACGACTTGGAGGACGCTGATATCAACACTCCTTGAGCTTGGACTGGTCGTGGAGCTTGTATTCGTAATCTCGAATTGTCGCGAAGTGAAAACCCGAAGAAAAAGAAAAAGAAAAGCCGGAACAAGACCTAAAATATGGAAAACGGTCGTCTCGGTAAGCTGTCTAAGATTCCCCTCCGGTGATTTTGGTTATCTTAGTCCACGCCATAGCGGTCCGTGGTTCCGCCGCGTTCCCACGCCAGTCTCGTCCCAGCCCAGAGCGGATTCGCCTACTCGCCACTGAAATGAGCTGTAGTCGAGATTGTGCACGTCTGGGTTGTCATTGACTTGATCGACCCACCCCTGACGCTTGTTGTTGATTTCCGTCTCTATAAGCTGTTCAAGAGTCTGCGGGTCAGGCCTCTCCCAGCTCCTATAACGGAGACACTGGAGGATAAGTCGTCTCAAATCCTGTGAGTATTGCCAAACGCCGAAGTCATGCCACTCCTGAAATTGTGCTTGCTGCGAGAGGCCCAAGCTTGGCACATTGCTCAATCGAGTGCACGTACCTGCACTGGGGTCCTGATCGGTGAAGTTTCGTGTAGCCATAGACAGCCTATTCCTCTTAGTAAGATTTCATGGCGTGGGAAGATAAAAGACCGACATACATGATGCGACCAACGGAAAAGACATTTGACCATGAGAGCACCTTATCGTTTGGACCGTCGGCAACTCTTATTTGCTCCTATCGAGTGATGGTTAGAGATAGTCCATAATTCAAGGTACTTTGTACTGACTGGATTCTTATAGCCACGTGTACCCATCCAGTCGAAGAATGTGGGATTCTTTACGTCGGAAGGGTCAGTGTATTGGCTCAATCCAAAGTCTCCCAGCTAGATCAAGGTAAGGTACGTCAGAATGATCGATCAAGCTGGCTTATTGCCAAATGTATGGGGAACTTGCCTTTGGCATCGGAAAGGAAGTCGGGAAGGAGTGTTCGGAGCCAGATGGATTCGCTAGAAAAACTATACGAGGTGAGTATGTGTTTTTGAGCCACGAAATATTTTTGGGTCTAATCACCATTCTGCGGCTTGAGGTCTAGATGAATGATGTCTGTATTCGCCTTCCAGTTTGGATTGTTGTCGTCCAGCCATAGTTGCGGGTTTACATGTCTCATGGCGCTGCAGGCGCTTGCGAGCGCAAGAAAAATGTACCACAAAAATGGCTCCGGAATTAGTTCCCCTTTCAAAATGTATGTACTCAGGAGCTGGCCCAAGTCGGAGTTTGGACAGAACTCTTGGTATGACCGATATGCACCTCGATCAGGATACAGTTGACTGCCGAGATAGTCGACGATGTAAAGACATTCGCTTAGGTGGAGCACATGGTGAATTTTGGTCTCCATGGGTATTCGCTGGCGTCGGTTATACCACAAGCGAGCCATATTCCATTGGTGAGATGGGGAGTCTTCCGTCCATGCCGCGCTCTCTTTCAAAGCAACTTCTTTGACAGCTATCATCTGCATCAAGATTAGAAGATAACCAAGCAGACCGGGAAAAAGTATCAGACCTCTTGAATAACGTTGTTCGCATCTACTCGAGTCCATACACCAACTACTCCAAACCCACCCTGGGCGAGAACTTGTTTGCCAACCCAATCATCCTCGTTATTGACGGCGTCTCCAATATCAGACCTAATGAACTTCCTTGCAAAATTCTCTTGTTGGAGTCGGTTTTTTTTTAGTATTCTCTTATCTCTCCTGTCCGCTTTCCTAGCACTCATCCTCATCAGCTCGTTCGTATCCATGTCGTCTGGTATCAATTAGATTTATCCAAAAATAAGTTGCGGAAACTGACCTTGTGATCGATACATGTAATGGAACTTGCAAGTGCACTTGTCAGGATCGTAACCCCTTTCGTAGCATTCCTTACAAAGCTCGCGGCATCCAGGCTGCCTGTCAATCTTCCCGTTCCTGTAGAGTCGGCGACATTGCTCACAAGGCCCATCGCCATCGAACGTGCAGGCAGTAGGTGGATCCGCAGACCAACACGCATAGCAGACTCTTACCGAGATCCTTTGGCAGTCGACACAGGTGTATGGAGGAGAGGCTACATCTCTATGGTTATTGCAGAGACGGCGACATTGACGGGCAACAGCTAGCTGCCCCCCTGGCTCGCGACACTGCTTGCACATGTTCTTCTCGACATCGAAGTCGCAGTCAAGATTGTTATCGCGGCACTTTTTACATAATGGCTCCCGCCATGGTTGATTAGGATAGTACAAGGTCCCATTAAAATATTTGGCTCGATCGGCGTTGTTCAACTGTTTCCATCTTTTTGCAACGGCTTTTTCAATGTCCTCTTTTGACCCTGTCGCCGGATAGTCGAGTAAGATTGGTAGTCTGATATATCTCGAAAGTATTACTTACGAGCGTTAACTCCCGGATATCGCGTTCTAAACGCTCTCCTCTCTCTCGCTAGAAAGTTTCGAAATTTATCCTGTGGCATAGTTCTCGAAGAGAAATTTTCAATAAGCCCAAGTATAGCCCTGATGTTTTTGAGCAAGTCTATAGAGTAGAGACGGAAGATTATCACACTGCGTAGGAAACGCGCAAAGGAAATATTGGAGCACTTCACGAAAATAGAGATGCAATAGAGGTAAAAGCATGCAGAAGTGTATCTTTCAACATGGCCGACTAATCTTTGTTTGGCTGCCTGCTTTTGTTGCGACCGAGAACGTGCATATCCGCATTCAGCAAATAAATTGGTCGCGGTCTTTGTGCGCTTGGCAAGATTTGCTGAGTAGCGAATCCGCGAAGGTTCTTTTCGGTTTCTTTGTCCTGTGTGGAACAACATTTACTTGCTGCCGTTCGGTCAGTTAAATGATATGTGCTTGCAAACATGGAGTGTATGGCCTAAGCTTGCTCTCGTTGGAAGTAATGTTGACTCAAAGAATTGATTCCGGAGTCGCTGAAAAAGAATGAAGCCATGGTGAGGGGTCTGAGGCCTCCCAGACATTAGCGAAAATTCTGCCATCATTTCAATGTATATTTAGGTTGTACCTAGTCTCCCCTCCGCCGCTTGGAAGCCGCTGTCTTCGTCGTTCCATTTGTCGTCGGCCTCCGACTAGCCTGTTCTTCACCACTCCCAGCACTATCTTCTCCAGCCCAATCCTTGGCCTGCCCTGGAGTTCGACGGCGGAACTGACCGGTGCCAATAGCGACAATATCATCTTCTGAATCGCTACCATCAACATCCAGAAGAAGCGGCATTCGGAACTGCAAATCACTAGTACCCAATTTGGAATGGTCTATGGTCAAAACATCGACGGGTTCATCTTCAAGGTCCAATCTTCTCTTGTGGAGTTCTTCGAGGGGGTGTATATCGAACTCGTCTTCCGGTTCGACGTATTCGACATTCTCTTCAACTTCTGCAAAGTCTGGTGCGAGCGCAGACCAACGCTGCGGAGTTTGAATTGACCAGAGATATATTTCCCCCTCGCTATGGCCGCAAGCGACTATGAATGGCCTTTCGGGATGCCACTGGAATCGCAACGACTGTCAGCCCTTGACGAACCGGTAATGATAGAGCTGTCGGCAACTCACCTCAACGGCGCCCACTTCTTCCTTGTCGTTTTCCAGAGCAAGAATCTTGACGAGACTACCCTGCTTCCTCTCCCAAATGTAAATGTCATGGCTTCCATAAGTGGACGCGGCAACGTAGTCTCCAGTTGGACTGAACGCAACATGGCTCCACGTGTGACGATTGACGACATCTTGGAACTTATGCTCGACTTCAAGAGAAAGGTGATCGACGTCAAAGCTTTGGCCATCAAGCTCTGGTAATTTCAAAGTCCGAATAATGCCGTCGGTTGCATTGACAACAAAGTGTCTGCCCGATACCGTAAATCTTATAAACAGAATAATCTTAGTAGAAAGCCTAGTAGAGTAGATCGTCTCGCAAGTACTGGTGTCAATCATGTTGATCCAGCCGAATCGCGTACCGGTGAGCACGTAGTTACCAGATGACGTGAAGGCGGCCACGGTTGTGTGTTGTTTGGCATCTTGAGCCGCTTGCTTCTCGGTGAGATTTTCACGCTCGACTTGTGTTCGGCGAGGTGCCGAGGAGAGAGCTCGTTTCTTGGGGGTTTCGGTGGAGACATCAACGAGCATTGGCTGGTCTTCGAAAAGGGCGGCAACGAATTGGAAGCTGGTGAGACGATGAGATTGGAAGCGTTTCTAGCGTCTTGGAAGAAGCATACTGATCGTGAGGGTGTAATTCGGCAATGTAGACGGGAGCTTCAAACTTCACCGTCCGCAGGCGGGAGCCGTCTTGGAGGTCCCATAGCACACATTTCCAATCCTGAGAAGCACTGAGCAGGTATCGCCCACTGGCAGACCAGCTATTACGCTCAGCATTACACCTCTCCACCGCAGGGTAAGCAATGGATAACAGACCTCAGTGATTGTATCTGTCGAGTATGGCCTCTGAGCTTCCGTGCTATGCCATTTGTCTCGACATCGAATATTATGACAGTGCCATCGGTCTGGTCGGGCGAAGGTGAGCCGAGTGACAATGCGCGGGTGTATCGAGTCAACGTACTCTACCAGAGGCTAAGAGGTCACCTCTGCGGTTAAAGCGGACGCAGGTGGCTTGGCCACTCCCTGGACATCGCATCAGTCATAGCACCAGGTGGCCGGAGTGAGAGGCGACTGACGCAGCTTTCCGCTGAGGACTTCGGGAAGTTCTTGTGCAACAATGAATGGGTCAAGCAGTTCTTGATTCATGTCTGCAGATTTTGTGGAGAGGTCGAATTCAGAGCATTACTGCATGCAAGATTACGAAAAGGCACGGCTACCTCGGCAGTCAGCGGAAGCGACTGCGAGGAGCCTATTGTCACTTGTCACAAGAGACATGACACACACCTGGTCTTTGTGTGAAATGAGTGATATATGGATGGGAGAATGGCGGGCTGCAAGGGTGTGGTGAGGCTCTGCTGCTGCTTTGGGACTAGCGTGGCTGGCAAGCGAGGGCAGCCCCGATTTCAGCCTTCCTGCCGCAGTCACCGAAGTCCAAACCTCCCTTTCACCAACATCCTCCATCCATAACCCTCGCGCTGTCGAGTTGCGGCGCGCAAGCCGTCGTATCTCGATCTGCTCGCGCATAGAAGTCTGCTGATCGCGGTATCGCCTTCCTGGACGTCGGTCAAGTCGGTCGCTCACTTCAGTCCCGCCACCTCTTTTCACGTCAGCCCGTCGAGGCTGCAGCGCATCCAAGCGCCCCGTCTTCCATCACCGTATTGCTACGCACCATCTCTATCGGCACTGGCAGAAATATTAGGACCATAGTTCCCGGCCGCGAGGGCCCGGAGAGGTCGGGAGGAGGTCTATACTGAGGAGGAGAGGTCGAGGAGCGCGTGTCGCCACCTCACGTAGCCAGGCAACATCAGATCACGTAGATAGAGTCTCGGAGGACATCAGCCAAGATGTCGAACTTCAATTTCACCCCGTCCAGCGCCCCGCTGAAGACGATTCAAGAGATCCAGTTTGGTCTCCTCTCGCCGGAGGAGATTAAGAACATGAGTGTTGTGCACATTGAATACCCTGAGACAATGGTGTGTTTGCTCTTTCTGCACTTGTCGCAGGAACTGGTCAAGGCTAAACCTTGTACAGGATGAGCAAAAGCAGCGTCCTCGAGAGAAAGGGCTTAACGACCCAAAACTCGGCTCCATCGACCGCGCCTTTGCCTGCGCCACCTGTGGTGAAAACATGCAAGAATGCCCCGGGCACTTTGGACACATTGAGCTTTCCGTGCCTGTATTCCACGTCGGTAAGAAATTGTGGAATGCCGCACTGCTGGGGTCTTGTGTCACTGACTATGCCTAGGCTTTATCGCCAAGATCAAAAAGCTTCTGGAGATCTGTTGTCATCATTGCGGAAAGATACTTATTGATGAAGTATGTGATGGGCCCATTCATAAGCTTATTGATGTACACCATGCTAACCATCTTTGATTTTAGACAAATCCAGCGTTCATCGAGGCCTTGAAAACTAGAGACCGCAAGCGCCGCTTCGATAAGATCTGGACGCTTTGCAAGACCAAGAAGAAATGCGAAAGAGACCCTCAAGATAATCCCGATGCTGAACACGATCCTGACCAGCCTAAGAAGCCTACGTCTACTCGAGGTGGCTGCGGAAACGTTGCCCCGGACATTAGGAAGGAAGGGCTGAAACTCCTCGGTACCTGGAAATATGATAAGTCCGAAGAGGAAGATGAAGAACGTCGGATCGAGAAGAAGTATATCACACCTCAGCAGGCCCTGGAAGCCTTCAATCACATTTCAGACGAAGACCTGCAGAAGATTGGTCTGGGCAGCGATTATGCGAAGCCAAAGTGGATGATTCTGACTGTGCTTCCTGTGCCCCCTCCCCCGGTGCGCCCGAGCATATCAGTTGATGGAACCGGACAAGGCCTCCGCGGCGAAGATGATCTCACTTATAAACTTAGCGATATCATCCGCGCAAACGCCAACGTCAAGAAATGCAAGTCAGAAGGTTCGCCAGGTCACATCATTGCGGAATTCGAGACGCTTTTGCAATACCACGTCGCAACTTACATGGACAACGACATTGCAGGACAGCCACAGGCTATGCAAAAATCCGGACGCCCCATCAAGTCTATCCGCTCTCGTCTAAAGGGGAAAGAAGGCCGCCTTCGGGGAAATCTAATGGGAAAACGTGTCGACTTTTCTGCACGCACTGTCATCACTGGAGACCCGAATCTCGATCTTGACCAAGTGGGCGTACCGCGCACCATTGCCCGTACCTTGACTTATCCGGAAACCGTCACGCCTTACAACATCTCCAAACTACACGAGCTGGTCAGAAATGGACCGAACGAGCATCCGGGAGCCAAATATGTCATCCGAGACACCGGCGAGAGGATCGATTTGCGCCATCACAAGCGGGCCTCCGAGATCACCCTACAATATGGTTGGAAGGTCGAACGTCATCTTATGGACGGTGACTTCATCATCTTCAATCGACAGCCGTCCTTGCATAAAGAATCCATGATGGGACATCGTGTAAAAGTGATGCCATATTCGACTTTCCGTCTCAATCTTTCTGTCACGTCGCCCTATAACGCAGACTTCGACGGTGACGAGATGAACCTTCATGTACCACAGAGTGAAGAGACGAGGGCCGAGGTGATGCAGCTTTGCATGGTTCCGCTCAACATTGTGTCGCCTCAAGGAAACAAGCCTTTGATGGGTATCATTCAGGACACTCTTTGCGGAATTTACAAGATTTGTCGCAAGGATGTTTTCCTTACCAAGGAACAGGTCATGAACACTCTCCTTTGGGTTCCGGATTGGGATGGCGTTATACCACCACCTACGATCATTCGTCCACGACCAATGTGGACCGGGAAGCAAATTATCAGCATGGCACTTCCTCCTGGCTTGAACCTCTTCCGCGGTGCCAGTACCCACAATCCAAACGCCGATCAAGGACTCTTTGTCAAGGGTGGCGAGCTCATGTACGGTTTGTTCAACAAGAAAATTGTTGGAGCTGGTCCGCAGGGCGTCATACACAGCATCTACAACGAGAAAGGATGGGAAGCTGCTGTCGCTTTCTTCAATGCTGCCCAGCGAATCGTTTGCTATTGGTTCCTTCACAACGGATTTAGCGTCGGAATTGGAGACACGATCCCAGATGACAAGACGACAGAGGCCATCGAAGAAGTTATCAACGAGCAGAAGGAGGAAGTCGAGAAACTTACAGAATCAGCCACGGAGAACAAGCTGGAGGCTCTACCTGGAATGAGCATTCGTGAGACTTTCGAAAACAAGGTCTCGAATGCGCTGAACGAAGCTCGAAACAGGGCGGGCAAAGTCACCGAAGACAGTCTCAAGGACCTCAACAATGCCATTCAGATGGCCCGCTCGGGCTCCAAAGGTTCTGCAATCAACATTTCTCAGATGACTGCTGCGGTTGGTCAGCAATCGGTCGAAGGAAAGCGCATTCCATTTGGTTTCAAATATCGCTCCCTGCCACACTTCACCAAAGACGACTACTCTCCAGAAGCCAGAGGTTTCGTCGAAAACTCTTATCTCCGTGGCTTGACTCCTACTGAATTCTTCTTCCATGCTATGGCCGGTCGAGAGGGTCTCATTGATACTGCTGTCAAGACCGCAGAGACAGGTTATATCCAGCGTCGTCTTGTCAAAGCTCTGGAAGATGTCATGGTCAAGTACGATGGCACTGTTCGAAATTCTCTAGGCGATATTGTTCAGTTCGTTTACGGCGAGGACGGTCTTGATGCTGTTCATATCGAGCAACAGCAGGTCAACATTATTACACCGGACATCGACAAATTCCGAGCCGAGTTCCGCATGGACGTCATGGATCCAGCTCTCTCTTTATCACCCGACATTCTCGAACAGGCTCACGAAATAGCTGGTGATGTTGAAGTGCAACGTTATCTCGATGATGAGTGGGAGCAATTACAGAAAGACAGGGAGTTTATGAGGCAGTGGTTAAAGGGCAAGCCTAAGAATGAGATTGATGACTCTCTCCAGCTGCCGCTCAACATTGTACGCATCATTGAAACCGCGAAACACAAGTTCCGGGTCAAAGACGGGGCTAGGAGTGATCTTCACCCTGCCGAGGTTATACCACAAGTAAAGGGATTACTCGACCGGCTTATTGTCATCCGCGGTGATGACGCTCTATCAAGGGAGGCGGACGAAAGTGCTACTATACTCTTCAAGGTACTGCTGCGCGCACGCTTGGCCTTCAAACGACTCGTTGCCGAACACTCGCTCAACAAGCTCGCTTTCGAGAACGTGCTTGGAGACATTGAGGCGAGATTTTCAAGGTCTCTGGTCAACCCCGGCGAAATGGTAGGAGTTCTGGCTGCTCAATCTATTGGAGAGCCTGCCACACAAATGACGCTCAATACTTTCCACTTCACCGGTATCGCAGCTAAAAACGTCACGCTCGGCGTTCCTCGTCTCAAAGAAATTCTGAATGTGGCCGAGAATATCAAGACTCCGCGGATGCATGTCTTCCAGGCCCGAGGGAGCATGACTGATAAGGAAAAGTGCAAAGAGCTGCGTAGCAAGGTGGAGCATACTACATTGCGCTCGATCACAGAGTCTACCGAAATTTGGTACGATCCCGACATCCAGAGTACTGTCATTGAAGCCGATAGGGATATGGTTGAGTCGTACTTTATCATTCCCGAGGATAGCTCTGAGGATATCGCTAGCCAGTCTAAGTGGCTCCTACGCATCGTTCTTAGTCGCCGAAAACTATTGGACAAAGGGTTGACTGCTTCCGATGTGGGTTCGAGATTGAAGGAGGCATTTGGACAAGATCTTGCCGTCATTTTCAGTGACAACAACGCTGACGAGCAGGTGATCCGTGTCCGAACTGTCAACACGCAGAGCAAAGAGGATGAGGAGGAAGGCGAAACACCCGAACACTACCTTAAGAAGATTGAGATGCACATGCTTGATATGCTCACGCTGCGAGGTGTGGAAGGCATAACCAAAGCATACATCAATTCCCGAGACAGGATCTACGTGAATGAGAAGGGAGCGCTTGTCAACGACAAGACCAATCCGGAGTGGTACCTTGAGACGGACGGCACGGCCTTTGCTGATGTTTTGGCCGTTGAAGGCGTTGACCCTTACCGAACGACAACCAATTCCTTTACTGAGGTCCTCAAAGTCTTTGGAATCGAAGCAGCGCGGTCTTCGCTCTTCCTTCAACTCTACGAAGTGCTCTCCTTTGATGGTTCGTACGTCAACTTCCGCCATATGCAAGTCCTGGTCGATGTCATGACCGCACGCGGCAGTCTCATGGCAATTACACGCCACGGTATCAATCGAGCCGATACCGGCGCTCTCATGCGCTGCTCCTTCGAAGAAACCGTAGAGATTCTGCTTGACGCCGCCTCGTTGGGCGAGCTGGACGATTGCCGCGGCATTTCTGAGAACGTCATGCTCGGACAGCTGGCCCCAATGGGCACGGGTGAACACGAGATTATCCTGGACCAAAAGATGCTCGACAATTTAACTCAGAATGCCAGGGCTGGCTTGATGCCTGGTGTTGCAGATTCGACGGGCGCTGCAATGGATGGTTCTGCTACGCCATATGAACTCGGCTCTCCAATGCAGGAAGGTGGATTCTATGGTCAAGACCCTGGTGCCTCTTTCTCTCCGATGGTCGCAAGCGGTGGAGATGAATCGGGTGGATTCAGTGTCTACGGTTCTGGTCTTGGTGATGGAGGGATGAGTCCTTACGGTGGCACCAGTCCTGCCTTTGGTGGTGGCAGAAGCCCGTTCAGTGGCACTAGTCCCACATCGCCAGGTGTCTACTCTCCGGCATCTCCTACCTATTCCCCTTCTTCGCCGGGAATATCGCTCACAAGCCCTGGATTTTCGACCTCTCCACGCTTCTCACCAAGCAGTCCCAGTAGCCCGGCCTACACGCCAACTTCGCCTGCCTACTCTCCAAGTTCACCTTCATTTGGCCCATCGAGCGGCTCGCCAGCATCTCCAGCTTACTCTCCTTCATCTCCGAACTTCTCGCCATCCTCGCCAAACTTCTACTCACCAACGTCACCGGCAGCGGGCAAAGGCGCGAGCCCAGCTTCCCCAGCATACAGTCCAACGTCTCCAGCATTCAGCCCATCGTCACCTATGTACAGCCCCACCAGCCCACAGTTTGGTGGTGGTGGTGGTGGCGCAAAGCGTCAGTCACCCAATTCGCCGACGTCGCCTGCCTACAGCCCGGCATCGCCAGCCTACAGCCCCACCAGTCCTGCTGGGAATGCCTCATACTCTCCCACTTCGCCACAATTTTCGGGCTCGCCAGGATCAGCGCCCTACTCAGCGTCGTCGCCGAAATGGTCGCCGACCTCCCCGGCGACGTACTCTCCCTCGTAAGACTCATCGAGTTTGACTCATATTTTCGTGGAGAAGGATGACTAACACGTATTAGATCTCCCAAGGAATGATCGACACATCGAAATGCCACTCCTGCTCGTTCTCTTAGTTGAGTCCACGAGCTCGTGATCTACTCTGTACCACCACCGACCGAATTACACCCGGTATGATTTGCAGCATCTGGGCAGCATGGCGTTATTCGTCCTTTTTGATTTTCCCCCTGCAACGCTGCAATTTGTCTAAATATTACAACACACTATCCGGCGTTTGGGTACGCTCCGAATCAGTTCCTGCGGCGTTCGTGTTGGGATGGCAGCATCTGGCATGCACCTGCGATGGGAGGAACTCTTTTTTTTTTTTTCCTTATATCCCCTCCTATTGCGATGCACCCCCAACCCTCTCTCTCTTTTTGCGGGTTAAGCTAGAGAGAGAAGCAGCCCCATCATCCAAATTGTGACCTTGGTGGGCTTTGTGGTTATTGATGATTTTTGCCTTGTGTACTAGGGTCTGCAGGATTTTGCTGAGGCTATCCCAGAAAACCTAAAAAGAGACTGGTGTGGATTCTGATGCAAGAGGTTTCCAAATAGACTTGTTGACAGAGATATTTGGGGTGAGGAGCAGCAACTAATTTGACGATCTTCATGCCTGCACTGGCGGAAGGTGAAGTGAGCGGTGGAATTGGTGATTCAGACTGCGTTGGATCGATGGATGGATGCGGAAGTGAAGGTAGTCAATAGATGAAAAAATTGATCTGTCTAATCTGGATTCATTTTCCATGCATATAACTATATTTCAAGTGAATGTGTGCAGTGGAAACGCGGTGCTCAGTCTGCGCGAGATAGAAATCACGTCCCTGTGCAACGGGCTCATTCTTGACTGCGATTTAGTCATTGCTTGCCCAACTCTGCGTAACAAAAGATGTTCACAAACAATGGCAAACTCAAAGTGAGATACCGTAAATGCTCCCTGCCTAGGATAAGTGCTCAGACCAAAACTCGATAATAGATACGAATACGTACGCGCTTTCGAGCAGCCTGATGTCCTCCTCCCGGACACTTGGATTGTGGTCCGCATCGACGGACGAGGTTTCCACAAGTCCGTCAAGTCAAAATCCTTGACTCAGCTTCCATCATATTCGTGGCACTGATGCTTGAAAAGACTGTCCGCGAGATATGAGTTCGAAAAGCCAAACGACAAGCGGGCGCTAGACCTCATGAACGCTGCCGCCGAAGGCGTCATGAAGGAGTTGCCTGATCTGGTGCTTGCATATGGCGTTTCTGATGAGTTTAGGTAGGTAGCGTATCTCGGAAGACGAAGATGATTAGACTTGCGATTTCTGCATCCAGTAAAGTATTCTCCATCAGGTTCTAATTCATGTTCTAGCTTCATATTTCATAAACATTGTACGCTTTTCGAGAGAAGGGAAAGGTCTGTCTGTCTCGCTGAGTGAATCCTTCAAAAATCACCACTTGTCGATCTTTTTATCTCTTCTGACAAAGGCGTCAAGCAAGCTTATCACTACCATTGTCTCAACGTTCACCTCATACTATGTCCACCTCTGGTCTTCGTACTTCAAAGACAGACCTCTATCCCCTCCGCTCCCCAGTTTCGACGGCAGAGCGGTGCTTTACCCCAACGATCGGCTCTTGAGAGACTATGTGTCATGGCGGCAGGTAGATTGTAAGTTTCCGCCGATCCAAAGGCTCTGCCAGTCAAGGCTGTTTCAAAGTCGCCCCTGCATCGACTACAATCTCTCATTGCTACAAGCTCTAGACTTGGAGGCATTGACCGTGCTCATAGGCCACATCAACAATCTCTACAACACGACATTTTGGACCCTAATCCAGAAAGGCGGCATGAACGGAACTGAAGTAGAAAAGGCATTGATGGTACGTTGAGAGTATTCTACCTTAGGTCCCCATACGGCGCCATTCCTGTGGCATGTGTGTCCGTTTTACTTCAATCAAGATAGACTCGTTACGCAATCATTGCTGATGCTGACACAGGGTACCGTTTCGGGCGATAAAAACGAAATCCTCTTCTCTCGCTTCGGCATCAACTACAACAACGAACCCGAAATGTTCAAAAAGGGCAGCGTCCTATACCGAGACGTACGTTTAAACCCCACCATTCCCTATGCACCTTCATACTTCTATTTCCCATAGACCTCATACGTGTCTGACATCTTCCAAATAGTATACTACATCGACTGCGTCCTCAACCGCAAACAGCACAGAGGCCGCTCCTCCCAAAGAAGCCGAAGGCCTGCCTAATCAGTCATCATCCGACGGGACCTTGGCTGGCTCAGTGGGAGAGAGCCGTTTGGCATCAACTGAGGAGCAGCCGGTACCAATGTCAAAGACCCAGCTTGCTAAAGACCAAAAGCTGCGGAAGAAGGCACGGATAGCAATCGAGCACATCGACATCATCAAGGACGATTTTTGGCTGCAGCGACCGTGGATTCTATCGGGCAAGGCAGGGCGAGGCGGGAAATGAAAAGAGAATACCACCTAAGTGAAACATTGTTGTACGTCGTTCTGAGATTGCCATTTCACAAAAGGTTGGAAGCAGAAAGAAATATTGGGATAATGCTTTTTTCAGTGAACGAAAAACCAGAGGTGGAATGTATTAAGCTACAATTACTGTCCGTGTTTGTGCCTAGAGGGGAAACTAGGTGTCGTTTGCTTGACTGCCGTGACTGCCAACAACATTCCCACTTCCGCCACTGCCGTAAAAAAAGAGGACAAGATCTCGCAGATTTCCGAGGCAACGCTTTTCGTGGAGATAGCTGTACACCCACAACGCCATCCCTGGTGCCTGCACAAGCCAAAGCGTACTAGCCCTTTTTACTCGCTCAAGATTGATCTCATAATGACAAACGTTTTGTGTGCCGACTGTTTATTATTGATGATCGTACTCCTCTGTTATGAATTCTTGAAGGCGTGAGCCACGGCCCTGCTCACTCCATCGCACCTTCGCAATCATCGCAAACGGCATCCATGGGCATGCAGATCGTCGTGCGAAAGACGGAGACGCGGTGACACCGGCGGAAGCGGTCGTTGCGGCGGAAGTGGCAGTAGCGCGCGACGCGTAGCATGATGTGGCCGCAATTTGGGAAGTAGAAGGTGTCGTAAGTGCACATTGTAGCGACTAATTGTGGGACTGTTTACCAAGGGGTTATGGTAATGTCAGCTCTGTGAGGAATTTCAAGACGCGTGGTGCGAGGAATGTGGTGGTTTCTACCGGATTATTCTGATATTGTGTGAATGTAGGAGTATATTTCCTTGATTATCAATTGGCAAAGCTACGAACAGGTGATTTGAGTGAGTGTGAGAAAGGTGAAAGTGTGACATTACAAGGTATGCCGAAATAGGCAACAGTGACCCAAACTGAGCAAGCAGAGAAATGTTATGGGATCAAGGTCCAATATAGCACCTTGCATCCGTAGCAGTAATCTCATCTCTGAAAGATACATAGTTTAGGTAAAACCCCTGTGCAATACAGGTGGAATGAGAGGTGCTGAAGGCTTACGCCCACATGATAACAATCCTTTGCGAACTGGTCCAGCCTTTCGAGAAAAAAGCTGCCGCATCTGTTCCAGAGCGGGTAATCGGTCTTATGACGGACTCGAAAATCTTGAAAGAGGAAAAATAAGGTCCAGCGGGCTCGGAAGACTTCGCCTCTAAGGCAGGTTGTCAGAGTGATCATGTTTCTGCTCGTTCTTCTGCACCCTTCGGGCGGCATAGACTTCGACGCTGATGCCTTTCTCTTTGGCTCTCGCCTCGTATTGCTTCTTCTTATCCTCAGAAAGGGCTTGAAGCTTGGCCTCGCCCACCGCGAGGCTGGGAGGCTTGAAGTCTGGTAACGGCCTTTGACCACCCAGACCCTTCAACGCAATGGCATTCGCGCCCGTCATAGCGGGATCGTAGGGAACACCTGCGGCTGCAGCCTTCAATCTGTCATCTTTCTCCTTCTGCCAATTGGTTTTCTTCTTGTAATTCTCCGCTCCTTTCTCCCTTCGCTTCGCCTTGAGCTCCTTCCGTTCTTGCTGTTTCTTCTCCTTCTTCCTCTGCCGCTGCTCCTTCCTCGCGACTCTCTTGGTCTCAATCTCCTCTTGTGCCTGCTCAAGCGTTATCTCACCACCCTTCTTTTCTACTATGGCGTCCAGTCTGGCTCTCAGTCTCTCCGCCATTCTGCGCTTACGATTGGATAAATCCGCTGCATCGATATCCATGCCGTGAGCGACATCCGCTTTCAGCTGCTGCTCATTCTGCTTCTTTTGCCTCTGCAGCATCCGATGCTGTAGTTTTTTCTTCTCCCTCCTCTCATCCCTCGCTTGCTTCTTGTCCGCTTTCATCTCAGCATTCGTCTTCACCTCAATTGCTTCGTGCGACACGTCTGCATATTTGTCGGGGTCTTTCTGCTTGAGTTCCTCGAGAAGCAGCTTCTGCTTTCTCTCCTTGTGGAATCGCTTCATCTCAGCATCTTTCTGCTGATTGCGGATCTTGCGCTCTTGCCTCTTCTCCTTCTTCCACTTGCGCATCTGTTCCTGCTTGAGCTCTTTCTGCGTCTTTACGCGGGGAGCCTTGGTCTGTGGTTTCGGGTCGTAGAGGTACCCATTCGGACCATACTCGCCCGGCTGGATGCCATCAACACCAGTGCTCTGCGATTGTCCTTCTGCATGTGCGTGAGGCAATGGACCATTGGGTGCAGCTGCAGCGCCCTCGAAGGTGGCAATGGTGGCAGCGGGAACAGCAAGGGCACCATTATTACCCGAAACAGCTCGCCTCTTCTTTTTTGGCTTCTTTTCGGCGTTGCTGAGGCCATTTTCGGCTTTGCGTTTCTTGTTTGCTTTCGCCATGATGTGAATATTGGTATCAGAATCCGAGTTCGACGCGAGCTCTGTCTTTGAATCTGTTGATTCTAAATCGAAGTCAGATTCTGGTCTCGCCTTGGGCCTAGATTTTGAATGTGCTTGTAAATGAGGCTCTGTCTCGGCCTCTGGAGCCTCAGCCTCGAGTGTAGAGGGAAGAGAGTATTTGGGTTTCGGGGACCGAGAGCGATCAGGCAACGGCTTTGTGGAAGTGACTGGTACCTCGGCAGACGACAGTGGCGTCGAGGATATGGATGTCGCTTGAGAAGGAGTCGAGCTTTCCGAGATCGTGCCACCAAGTGTGTGTCCCTTGACGAAAGATCCGTACAGACCACCCCGTTGAATGCCGTGTTTCTGGACCTGACTGAGCGCCGACTGTCGGCTCGTAAGCGTCTCAACTATGACATTCTACAAAAGCGGAAGTTTTCATGGGAGCGTTACCTCACGTCCTGTACCAATGGACCGCAATCCGTCGTCAAAAGCTCTCGCCCACCAGTTATCACCGAAATCGTGCTTACCACCTAGACCTACCTTGTCTTTCTTAGCGCCTACGAGCACAGGCTTCTTGAGACCCTTGTTGCGCAAGTCGAGCGAGTATCCAGTGCCTCGCCAGCCTAAGCTTTGCAGGTAAGCAGGTGCGTCCATACAAGGGGAGGCGCGGTGACAGGTCGGCGACGTGTGGAGCGAAATTTTTAGCCGGGCCGATGGGAAGCTTTGAGCTCAATAGGTGTGATGAGGGTTTTTTTTTTTGCCGAGCCTCACCGCTTACACACAACTGCGATATATCACGGCTTCATTGTCACAAAGGCAAAGCGCATCGTTCACCACCTAGACCAGCTTCATTGATTGCCTATCCTACAAGAGATCTAGGAATCTCCTCCTCGCCATGCTAGCGTGTCATCGTGATGAATTGGAGAGATTATACTACATCCAGGCTCAATAGATGATTCCCATGTCTCTCTCGTCATAGCGACAGCACCTTTTCTCGCTAGACGGGAAAAGCCGATGCAACCATGTTTTTTTCCACATTTTTCCATGCCGTAGTCGTTAGTGTCAATAAAAGGTGTATTATTAGCCAAATAGAGTCAGGAGAAAGGAAGAGGAAGCCAGAGGTGTGAGGAGAGATATTGACATGCGTGTCGCTCCCTGGCGCAGCAGCTGTAAATGCGGGCCGTGATACGATAGCGCTAGTACCCTTGGTGCTCAGATTGGGATCGTCCATCTCGTAAAGTACAGCCGATGCTCGAACGTGGTCTTCTACCCCACTGGCCGGGGACTTCCGTTGATGTGCTGGAATAGTTGCGCGAACGTCCTCTCCACTTCCGGCGCAGCCTTGATGAATTCCAGTCCCCAGAAGTTGTACTCCGCATTCTTGAGTATCTCAAGCAACGTAATGATGAGGCCCCAAGGGTGCGGTCGGTGCACTAAGAGACGCTCCAGTAACACTTTGGTGATTTGCTGCTGCACCTCGACGACTAGCCCCGCGCTTTTCCCAAGGAGACTGTCATGGTTGTCGGGAGACTTGAAAAGATGCAAGAGGGCATAGCTAAAGTAGTGCGTGTGGCTGTTTGGGTAACGGAGTTGGTTGACGATCGCCGAGAGGAAGTAGTGGCGTCCTTGAGGGGTCATATCGCGTGCAAAGCATTCCAGGAGCTTCGTGTGAGGCGAAGACGCCATGAAAACGGTCGAACCTTTGGACGCCGCGGAAGAGATGGCGTTAAAACCGACATAGAGGACGACGGCGTGCAATAGGGCCGTGTCAACAGTGACAGGTACATGCGCGAGCCCAGTTTCGATGCGATCGGGAGTTTCGATAGCATGTAAGACGCGGGCAATGGAGTGTTCTGTCGGTTCACCGGGGCTGGCGAAGATTTCATCAAGACTTTCCTGGATACCAGCCTGCTTCAAGACGCCCTCAATGTCGCCACGAACAATGGGTACCTTGCGGGTCTCTTCGAACCGGTCCACTTTCAGACCCACTGTAAACGGATCGGGAAGCTCAGGGAAGGAGGATGGGAAAGCGCTGATGACCAGATTACGAAGCTGTGTGCAGTGGACAGGGATGACATTGCAGAGGCGGAAGTGATTCTCAGCAAGGAATTCAGGGAAGTCGTGGTGCATCACTAAGAGGATGCGAAGCACACCACGATAGAAGTCCCTTGCCAATTGTGATGGGTCCAAAGGCTTGACTAGCTCTCCTGCGTATGTGAGCAGAATTTCGAAGAGCGTCAGGTACGACTCCCAGCCCTACGTGACCAATCGTTAGTAAATGACTTCAGTAACACGAAAACATCTTGTGAGATTCTTACCGCATGATCCGGCATCTTCAGTAAAGCGGGCATGAATACTCGGTGTGCGATCAGGGATTGCCATCCAAATACGAGCCCGGGAGCGAATTGTGGTTGCAGAGCAAGAAAGGCTCTAGCCATGACGAGCATGCACTCGTTACGTGCAGAATTAAGGCTCGCCTGGTCTTTGTTGAGTTCGAAGAGGAGGCTCGAAAGTAAGCGGAAGAAGACCTTTTGGTTAAAGCGGTCTGGCGCACGTTCGTAATTGTCATAGATCAAAACGACAATGAGACTCAGAATGGGGTCTAGGTATTGCGCCCTACGCGAGGAGCCAGCTCCATCAAGCTGTGCCTGATATTGTACTAAGCGGGCAATGAAACTGGCCAGAGCATCCGCACGAACATAAGCGGCATCGAGGTCGCCATTGGGGATTGAGGCCTCATGTTCATAAGACGCTAGTGCCATGTCGACGCAAACTCGAAAGAAGAGAATCGAGTCGTCATTGGATGTGAGCATTCGTCGATCTGCCACCTGACGAATGAAAGCAGTAATGGATTTTTCAGGCGTGTCAGGCATTTGTAGACGCGTCCACTCTTCGAAGACATATTCGATTTGATCCGTCGTGGTGGTTGATTTCGGCGTTTCTGGACCCTCGATGCCCGTAGATAGGAGGCGTGATACGATGAGACGTGCATCTTCTCGATCAGGCTCGCGAGCAAGCTCGTGCGTGACAGCTTCAAATGATTGGGCAAAGTCTGCCCTAAGAGCTGTAGGTTGGTCTTGTAGTAGCAACTCGTCCAGCAAATCCCTCAGGAAATCGAAAGCAATCTGCCTCTTGCTCTGAATAGCGCGTGCTACAGTCGTGTCAACTTGATGAATGTCAAGCAGTCGGACTTTGAGAAGGTTTGCGGTGACAACGGCATTGAAGACTCTGTCCTCATCAACAGTTGCCAGCCAAATGATGACGTGCCTAGCTGTCGCTACGGAGATAGTGCAGAGCTGATTGAGAAGTTCCGTGAAGACCTCTATCTCCAAGCGCTTCAAGCCTTGAGTATAAAGAGACTGCGTGATATCGCTGGCAGCCTGCCAGATAAGAGCATCACGTTGTGGCTGTGGGAGGGCATCATTGTCGAAGAGTTTTATGAGTTCGCTAAAGATTTGTCGGGTCGGGGCCGTAGGACCAAAGTCTGAAATGTGTTCTTCGGATGCCTCTCGTACGGCGTGCTGGAGTTCAGATAAGAGATCTTTCGAGCGGTCAGCCATATTCTGTGGTTCCACGTAGCCATTCATCTGAGGTTGCCCATGATGTCCCTGGACTGGTGGGACAGATTGAAGGCGTTGGGATGGTGGTTGTCGAGTGATAGCAGGAGCCTCTGAGGGCGTCGCGAGATTAGGCATCGCTGGGAACTGGTCTTGCAATATGTCCGGCACCTGTCGGCCGCTATCTTGCGACGCATTCATTGCGTGGCTTGGTATACCACGCGTTTGTCTGCCAAACTCCCTGTAAACATTCAGTTGATCCTGGTTGAGACCGCTCGCTCCAGGTCTCAATTTGTATGGCTCGTTGATGAGTGTTGACCATTGATTAAGATTGGGTTGATCAATGAATGGTTGACTCGGCCGTTGCATCCGATGCTGGATACGGGCTTGGATTCCTTCCTCGATTTGCTTTGCAATCTCTTGATGGGAATGAGCCTCGGCAGCCTGTTCTACCAGATTGCAAATCGTGTCGATGTTATCGTTGGTAAACATCAGGATGACGCCTTCGGGAAGTCCTTCGGTAGGTGCTAGTGATCGTCCCATCACTCGGATATTGTTCGAAATAGCCATCCGTAAAGGTTCTTTGCAAGTCACCAACGCCAAGCTACCAGCGAGAGATTTGACGACTGCGTTCGACGAATCGCGATATCGATTTTCATCGCCCTCGATGGCAAAATCCTTGGCGACAAGCTGAGACGTTGAAATAGAAGCGATGGTTACCGAGCGTTCTACGACCGGTGCGATAATTTCTAGCACGGCCTGTTTGACTGCTTCCACGAAAAGCGTTTGCAGCTGAGCTGGACTCTCACCATGGTTAGAAGGAGGGGGATACGACAAGACTGATGGGAGATCTGCCAGCGCAGCACGGATAACGTTACCATTCAACCTTTCACCAGCTCTACCTCCTCCCTCTATCGTTGGGAATGACAGGTCAGCAAAGCCCTCAACTATACCGTCCACAAGCTGATTTGCCAAGCTCGTATCTTCGGTGGTTTGTCTTGACGCGATCACATCTGATGGCTCGATGCTGCTATGATCCAAACCAAGCTCCTTGCAAAGTACCTCGATTTCAAATTTCTGATTGAGTTTCAAGTCGGCGTTGTGGTAGAGCTCTACTAAAAGTCGAATGATCTCCATGAGCCAGGGATTGGGAGGCCTGAATACAAGTGAGTTCATAGCCTGCGCCAAAACCTTGCAGGTAAAGGGAATGACGACGATCAGTCGTTGGGTATCATAGCCCTCGATTAATAGCTGCTTGAATGATATGTTACGGTACCGAACGGGCCGGTCGCGGGCAACCGTAAGAGAGCCCAGCCAAGAGCCTAGATGAGACAAATGTCGGCGCTCGGTGGAAGAATCGACTGTGGATTGCGCATTTAACATCCGCACGACACTGACGTACGTCTCGCGAAGCACCTCGGCCCATAGAATCTTGTCGTTGAATTGTTGCAGGAGCTCCAAGTATAATTGCTGGAAATTAGGTTGCAACTTGGCTCGTTCTTCGACAAGATAGCTCGCGAACCATTGGTGGTGTTTGTCATCCAAAGCTTCTTTGAGGTCCTTGAGCTTGATTTCCATATTGCGCTCAGACACGTTATTGAGAACAAACAAAACTTTGTCTTGAACATCTTCGTCAGGATCCTCGTATAAGTCTTGCTGGAGGGGAGGATCTGCTTGAACACAGCTGAATGGTGGAACAGCGGGCTCTGCGGCCAGGAAATCGTCAACGCGGCCGTTTGCCATGTTTTCCGTCTCGTGGGAGGTACCGTTTGTCTCGCCTTCGGCACCTCTGAGCCTGCTCCCAAGGGCAACTTCGTTGGCCTTTTCAGCAATCTTGCTTCCTTGAAGACCTGGTATCTGGAGCAGCCTTTCACAGAAGCTAGGCCATTCAGGAAAACGCGGTGCAAAATCCATCAGCGCTTGTAGTCCAAATTTGTACATGAGATCCTCTGATTGTGACATGGCGACGGCGTCCAAGACCATACCCAGGGCAGCTTGGAGAGCAATGCGAGACAGCAGGCCAAATTGGATGATTCCACCAAACAATACTGCGGTTTTGGCAAGTGCATCTTGGGGATATTCGCCAAAGCAGTTGTACTCGTCAAATAGACCATGGATCATGCATGCGAACAAATCTTGCTCCTCTGATTCGCGCGAGACCTTGTATTTTTGTAAGAGGCCGATAATGTCTCTAACTTCGCTTTCCTCATTATACATTTTCTTGTAGTGCTCCTGCATTTTGACGTCAATGTCATCAGGTATGGCGTTGGAATCCTTCGAGCTGGCATCAAGCACATCGTCGAAGCCCTCACCATAGTTCACCAGCCTCGGATAGGATTGAATGCACGACCGGTGCAGGGCGACCGTTTCCTCGTCAGATATATGTTCTTGCAAGAGGAGAATCATGCTATGGACGGTTTTAAGCGTAAGCGGAACGAATACAGGTTGCGTGCGCTCCCGTTGGATCTGCATTTCGTTTTCGGCACGAGTGACCAGGAACCGGCACAACACTTGAGGGAAGATCTTGGGTGATTGGGTCATGTTTTCGCGCACCCACGGTTCTGCGTCAAAAGTACCGCGACCATGAGCCAATAGAGCCAGATCAAGACTGAGGTCATTGTTCAGATTCAAATAAGGTTCAAACCAGTTGTGCTCTTCTATATGAGCCATGATGACGAACAAGTTTATGGGGCTCATTTGATAGAAGCTGATGATCTGTGTTGCCAGCCAAACTCTGTTTTGCTTTTGGATTCCGTGCAGGACAAAGCTATGCTGTGGGAGCTCCCGCATCAAATACGGGCCGATCAATTTTCCGATGGCCAACTCCTGGAGGTCGCCCCAGGGCTTAGGCGTAGCAGCGGTTGCAACAAGGAACACGTCCGTGCTTCGGTTGATAATCGTATCTGGAATTCCAAGACTGTGAGCGTGGTTGTAGGCTTCCGACGAGCTGAAGACGATATTAAACAAGGCCGTTGATGCCTCTAAAGAGACCATAGGATGAGTCATAGCCTTTTCTGCGTATTCTTTGACCTCGTCGGATGCATCTTGGAAGACGTCCGAATCAAAGGACTTCCGTAGCCGTGGGATTTGGTTGACGTCCAGTTCTTCCGTATGGCACTTGAGGAATGCCGTCACGAACGATAATTGGGCCTCCGGGAAACGCCACTTGCCGCCCCACAACAACTGAATGTCAAAGTTCTCGTACTCTTGAGCGAGCGGCAACAGGGCATCGTATAGAGTCAAAAATTGTTCTTTGGTTACTCTCACCAGTTCGCGGTCAAATGAGTGAACAACGTCCTGCCAGTCGAGACGCTGACCGGCACGATGCTCGCGGAGTGCAGCAATGAAAATGGCCGGTTTGTAGTGTTGGCTCTGTTCGGCAAGTACCATGTAGAGCAGAACGTTGGCAACCTGCTGATAGTCGATATCCCGCGTTTCTGCTGACTCGAGCATCCCTTTGCACGCGTCGAGACTAGACGTTGCACGTGCTCCAGTACGCTGGACCAAGTAGACGAGCGGATTGTGAGATGCCAGCAACTCCATCAACAGCAAAGCACTGCATATCTCCGGAGGAGGGAAAACATTCAACTTTTGATATCTGATGCGTACAGCCATTGATAATGCCTGTTTGCTCTCGTCATTCCAGTTCCTTGGGGGTGACTGAAGGAAGCGCTCCACGAGGGAAGCCACGAACACGGGTTGTAGATCGTCGATGACGTGAGGGTTTGAAGGTGGTGAGGGACTAGTGAGCGTGACAAGGAAGGCTTGAAAGTTGTTGGCAATAATAGCGTCCGCTTGAACGAGAGTTAGTGTGGCCCAGCTCGTGCAACGTTCTCACTTACCTTTGCTTCTCAGGTCAGGTTTTGATGCATTCTTGCACGCAAGAGCGAGAGTCGTTTTGGCCATTGGGTCTAATTTGAAATGATCCATAAAGGTAGAAAGATCAAAATCCTTGAAGAGTTCCGGGTCTGTGGCATCCAATGATTCTGCGAGCCGATCTGCTTGCTGCAGGTCTTGTGTCATCTTTTGCATCTCGGCCACGAGCATTGGATAGGTGGCTGCATTTTGTGCATCGCGGGCAGGGCCTGGGAAGATATGGGCCGAGTTGCTTTGTATTAAGCGGCGGAAATATTTTGTAAAGACCTCCATGTTGCTGCCGTCAACGAGCTGCACGAGTAGTTAGTGAGTCCGCCCGGAACGTCTGTTGGAGATTGGTCTCACCTTTCTGATCTGCTCTGCCTGTGATCCACCGCCTTCTTTGATCGTGCTCAGCAGTAAGAATACCTGAGCGACGACGATCCTCGACAGGCCCCCTTGGCCCGTGCCTTGTGCGCTGGCGGGATTGGATGTGTTGCTTGGTGAAGCAATGCTCGAGTGTGAGATGGAAAGGGAAGGCGAACTTCGGGTGTCCCTCGAGGCTGCTCCCCCGCCGCCGCCAGATGCACCACCTCCACCTACTTGCGCTGCGGTAGGCAAAGCCGCGGCGGAGGAAGCCGAGGAGGGGTTATGAGATGATGAAGCTATTGTTCTCGATCGAGCGGACGACAGCAGCTGGCTAGAAGGAAGCTGCTGCGGTCCGGAAAGAACGGGAGACCACGGAGAGGATGAGGACGTGGACGAGGTGCGGCTTGTCGGATTTCGAAAATTAAAAGCTGAAGCCGACGGCTGCGTTGCACCGCCAGGGGAGAGAGATTGCTGCGCAGTAGATTCAGAGGCAACTCCAGCTGGGCGGCCAGGGGGCGGGTTGAAAGATCCAAAAGCAGTGGAGATGGGGGTGAGACCTCGGCGTGCGGAGTGCTGGGAAGCAGGTCCCCAGGCGACCTGCTCCGATCTTGAGCTTCTTGCGCCTGCAGCGCTGTGTGACGAGGAAGCACGTGAGTCTGAAGGACCAGAAGAGGGGAAGGTCATTTGCCCATATGGAAGAGGGGGAAATTTAGGGATGCGAGAGGATCTGACGCGTATGGAGAGTGCGTGGCGTGGTAGGAGGGCATATGAAGTTCGAAAGAGGGCGGGCTTGGCAACGATGCAGCGCCAAGGCGGTGTCACAAAAATTCGCCTGCTGCAGCCGGCCGCCTTTAGGAGCAATCATCCTTTTTTCAGGACGCGATTGATCAAAAGAATTTAATAGTATGCTGTCGTGCATTGTCGTACTGAGATTGGACATTGAATTGAATTGACTGAATTTTTAGAATTCTGTCTCCCTTTTTCGCTCCGTCATTTCTCCTCTAAAGCAGTTATGGGAAGAGACTTTTTACTCTCGAGTTACGGAGTATTATGCCTATCGCAAAGATTCCTTTAGGCCGTACATTGGGTAGTTTGCGCAGTAAACGCTCTGATGCTTGTCTTTTCGCTCTTACAAAATCGCAGTTTGTGTGAGACACCTTGACACGCCCTAGAAGATTTCTGTTGCTTCATTGTGTAGGGTACAATACTGTCTTGACCACTACCCCCAAACAAGGATTTGCTATATATTAAGGTATCGTTCGCTACGACCGAAAAAGGATCAATTGGGGTCAGCCCTATACTTCTCTTAAAACTTGCGATGTGGGATTTAAAGATGACAGAGGCGCACAAGTGCCTGCCTTGCCTACCTCAAGGCAGCTAAGACGGAGCTGTCGCCTCAAGGTGTGGCACGGTGGCTTCCTTGTGGCTGCGACCTGGCGCAATTGACGGTTTCCGGGGCGACGTCTAGCCCAAACACCCACGCTCACCTCCGCTGTCTGCCACCGATACCCTGTACCCTTGAACATCGACAACCCCAAATTGACCTACTGTACCTGTCGCTATCGAGCTGTGACCCCAAATAAATCCCTCCTGAAGGAGTCAAACGACGCTCACGGCAGCCAGGCGCAATGCCTGGGACTGTCTCTGACCCGCCATCTGTTTCTCTATCCTGTATGTACTCTGAGCCCGCCTCGCCGGAAGAAACCGATCATATTGACCATCTTTAGTCGCAAACAACTTCTGGGGTAAACAAGATGCTGGTGTGGATCCCCTCCTCACGCGTATGCACAATGCCAAAGTCACGAACGACGAGTTGAAAGCCTTTTATACTGCACGCGCTCAATTAGAAGATGAGTACGCCAAAAAGCTACTGAGCCTCGCTCGCAAGCCATTGGGTTCTTCCGAATCTGGTACACTTCGAATGTCGCTTGATGTCGTTCGTGGGGAGGTAGAATCGATGGGCAAGCAACATCAAAATATTGCCGCACAGATGAAGAGCGAGCTTGAGGAGCCCCTGTCGGCATTTTCGGGAGGCATGAAGGAGCGGAGAAAGATTGTACAGTCAGGAATCGAGAAGTTACTGAAAACGAAGAACCAGCAATCAGCTACGGTCAACAAGGTACGACGAGTCACTGCACGTTATGAAATAATGCAAAAGTTGAATTATCTCTCAAGGCTCGAGATCGATACGAACAGGACTGTTTGAAGATAAAGGGCTATCTTGCGCAAGGGCACATGGTTATGGGTCAAGAAGAGCGCAAGAATAAAGCGAAACTGGAGAAGACACAGATCCAACTATCGACCACCAGCAACGAATACGAGGCAGCTGTCAAGGTACTCGAGGAGACGACTGGGAAGTGGAATAGAGACTGGAAGGCAGCATGTGATAAATTCCAAGATCTCGAGGAAGAACGCCTAGACTTCATGAAGAGCAGCCTCTGGAATTTTGCCAATGTTGCCTCCACTGTCTGTGTCAGTGACGACGCGTCATGCGAAAAGATTCGCCTGTCTTTGGAAGATTGCGATGTCGAGAAAGACATCACTTCCTTCATCCGCGAATCTGGTACCGGACAAGAGATTCCCGATCCTCCCAAATATATTAACTTTTGCCGCGGCGATCTAGACAATGCATCGCAGCACTCGGACGATGACGCCTACAGCGTTGCCCAGTTCCAGCGTACAATGAATCCAGCCTTCCGCAGCTCCTCTCCTCAACCATCCACATACGAATCTCACCATGACCCTAATTCCGCACTGGCTTCCGAATTCCGGCGTAGCGGTTCTGGCGATCCTCGTCCTCAGTCCCAACAGCAAACTAGCCAGGACCCGTATAGCAACGTCCCTAAAATCCCTTACAACGAGCATCCCATGGATGGAATGACCCAGTTTTGCCGTCTTGGTCCACCCTCCGATCGCAGCAGTACTATTCCTAGTCCATCGTACGATCGTCCTTCATCTCAAGGCTCTCAAAGCGAATGTTCCAATCCAACATCCTTCTCCAGTGCCGACCCTTCTATGGGTGCGCCTTCACCGACAAAACAAATGGACATACCTGCCCCCCTTTCTACAAGCAATGATAACTCGCCCAAGAAAAAAGGGGGCTTCTTTCAATCGCATTCGCCCTTTCGCCGGCGAGACAAAGACTCCTCTACCGACTCCGCATCCATTACTCCCACAGCTGGTTCCCGTAACACTTGGCGCTCCTCCCAAGCTCCTCCAGCCTCCGAGAACTCTTCACCTACCAAAACCCCACGCTCATACTTCTCCCGCAATGGCGGATCCGCATCTCCAGATCCCGATCCTGTCGACCCACGTGCGAACTTCCAACTCAACATCGGCCAAAACGTCTTCGACGTAGCCTCCCCCGACGCCCGCCCATCTTCTCGAGCCACACCAGCGCACAAGCAAGCAACAGAAGAAGACCCGATCGCAGCAGCATTAGCGGAGCTCAAGGGCGTCACGAAACAGAGTTCGGTCAGAATGAGCGCAGACCGCTACCACGGCCTCTCCACGCCCGCACCCGGCTCCCTCGCGGGCTCTGCATCCGGGTCCCAGGCATCTGCACCGCCTCCGCTCTCCACCGGTTCCACGCGGAACGAGGGCCGGACGCCTCCGCCAGGCTACTCCTCCAGCGCCAATACCCCTTTCAGCGGACCCGGCGGCGACACCAAAGGTGGCGCGGGGTCCGGCGCAGGAAGTCGCCTAGGCGCGCCCCAACCCGCTTTCACGGCGCGCCAGATGCAGCAGACGACGCAAAAATACGTCAACGGGAAACAGGACATCTTCGGCCGCGGCTCAGCACGCTCTCAAGCAGCGGGCGGCAGCGGGAACGGCAGCGTGAACCGCGCCCCGAGTCCCGGTCCCGGAGCTGGCATTCCTCGCGCCACGAGTCCGCGCCCCGGCCTCACGAACCCAGGACCTGGCTTCCGCGCCGTGAGTCCGAGTCCGTACTCGGGACCTGGTGCGGGCGGACAAGGGCCGGGGCTAGGGAGTCAGCGGCCACGCGCGCAGAGCACATCGCCGACCAAGTATTCTGGATCCCATGGCGGCGCGAGGACGACGGGGTATGCCAGTCAAGGCGGCTCGCCGAACAGTCACGGTGGGGGATATGGCGTTGCGGGCGCGGGCGCGTATCTAGGGCAAGGAGGGAATGGGATACCGCGCGCCGTGTCACCGCAGCCGCAGCAGCAAGGGTTTCGGACGAGCGTAGGGAGCGGAGGGGGGTCGAGACCTGGTAGCTCGAGAGGGCCGCCGGGAGGGGAGATGGCTATGCAGTTGGCACAGCCGGGTGCTGATGCGGGAATGTATGGGAGCCAGCGGGGCGGCAGGCCTGGCGGTGGTGCTGCGAGACCGATGAGTATGTGGGGAGGAGGTGCTGGCGGAGGGGGAGAACTGAGCACGAGGGTGAGGAGTAAGAGTGTGGCGGATAATAGGCAGTACACGGCGGATGGGAGGCCGATTATGCATTTCTGTAAGTGGTTTTCTGTCGATTTCTTTCTGGAACTAGGATGCCTGCTAACGTTGACCCAGCTCGCGCAATGTACGTTTACCAGGCGGCCATCCCTGAGGAGTTATCATTTGCGAAGGGCGATGTTCTCGCAGTGCTGCGGCACCAAGATGACGGCTGGTGGGAAGCAGAAGTGGCGGGCAAACCGGGAAGAATTGGCTTGGTCCCGAGTAACTATCTTGTAAATTGTTGAAAGGGGTAGCGGTTGGTGTTGGTATATGCATGTATTACACTTTCTTATTGCAAAGTCCCAAAGGACATCTCAGAACCCCTTCAATATGCAGTCCTACCTACATGAGTTTCATACAAAGATGAGCGCTGGAGTTCTGGATTTGGGGTGGTAAATGCTTGCATGGAGAAGACGGTAGGAAGAACTAGAGAAGAGAAAGCGAGTCATGTTCAAGATCGCTCAATCCTAAGATTGAGCAGGACGATAGACACAGTCATTTTTCAACCCTCTCAACATAGGTAGGGTAGGCTAACAGCATGCGTCTGGGCATTTTCAGCGACTGCCGAACCCTAATTAAAGGTACCGCTGCTAAAGGTAGTTATCTTGCCATCCAATCGGACAGTGGCCGTATACAATTCCTAACACGGCTTATCTATGGAGTAGGCATCCAACAAATGCTAAGGAGTTGTCAATTGCCTCCTGTTGGCACCAGGACGGGAACAAGCGACAATGCAGCCAGCGAGGCGTCCTCCCGAGCTCACTGAGGTCGCAGCGCTCGTGAATTAGACCAGTGATGGACCGGTGTGGCTATCACGCAATTTGATTTGATAATCACCCCATGAATAGGATGTTTGTGAAGATCCTGGCAGGTAAGCAGCCCAGAAAGCCATCAAATAAAGGAGAGTTCCAATGAATTGGTGAAGGGCGCCTTAATGTAAACGGCGAAATCCGGTACTCCGTCCTCCTGTGGTACCAAAGTTGGAGGGCTTTGTTTGTCGGGTCTTGGCACAAAACAAGGCTGGGGTTTCTCGGGTGGGTCTGAGACGATTGTCACTGCACCCCGAAACTCACCCGTGGACGTCACGACACGCTAGCCGCTGCCGCTAATCCGATATATGGACTCAATACCATCCGCCCGTCTCTGACTTTGTCAATGGATTTTGAACGACTCCACTACTTTCTTCGGTCCATATAATTGCTGTACCGTTGTCACCATTCCTCCTTCAGAAAATCTTCCATTCACTCTCTGCTGCATGACAAACACGGTCCAATCGATTCGTCAAAATGATGGTCACTACATTGTCTGCCTGCTCTCTCTGTGCTCTTGCGACGGTGGTAGCCCTACCTCTCCCAGACGTCAAGTCTCTCCTTCCACGCGTCGATTTTTCTACAACACCCAAAGTCGGATACAATTCCATGATCGTCGGCGGCTACACCTCAGCAGCGCTTTCGTATCTTGATCCACACCGAGAATCTACCGACGCTCTCAAAAAGGCTCTCAGCAACCCCAGCCAGGCCTACGACGACTGATTAATCTATTCAACCTCGCTGCCAAAGAATTCAATACTCTGCACAATCCTCTGTTTGTCGGAGCCCGGCTTTGCATGTGCCATGCACAGACCGGACAATTTCTTGGATGCTAGGATAGCGGGAGAGGAGCGCGGACCCACCGATCATCACCTCATCATTCCATAGCGTCACGCAATCAACCGCCGGTACGGCCACGACCATCGACTAGTCGTCATCCTTCCTTAATCCATCAACGAGTTCGGGACAAAAAACCCGAGGACGAGAATTTGGACGATATTAGCCTACTGCTGGACAGGACCTACTCTTCCTGCTATTTGCTGCTAGATTTCGAGCCACCGATTTCGTCCCTTGACTTTCCAGCATGGGTGTTGGCGTTGTTTTGTCATATCCGAGCATTCCTCATCTTAGCAGAGGTGCGAATCTGGGTGTTCGGTTTGGGAGGCATAGCGCATGAAGCATACAGCGCTTGGCGTTTGGCGTGGGCTTGCATGATACATATGGTAGTATCGAGCAGCGTTTCTATGGTCACTACACTAGATGCATCGGCCCAAAGCTACTGGGCTACTTCTTGAAACTTCTTGTATGAGATATACAGAAATTAGACGAGAGAATAAGCTTCTCGAAAGATTCACAGATTCTGTCCCATTGAATCCTTCACCACGTGCCTGCCCCGTAACCTCTCGCATGATGGGTTTTAATGCGATTAAACGACCGGTTGATCTTAGCTTGCTGCAACATGATTCGGAACTCAACTTTCCTACCACCGCTACGAGAAACCGACCATTTTAGACTTGTGGGGTAAGGTATTTTCCAAATAATCTTCCCAGCGTTGCGGAACCTTGCATTCTGTCGCAGATTTTGTTTCTTCTTATCCCACAAAACAACCTGCACCCCTACCTCGGATCGTAAATGCCAAGACTTCCGTTTCTTTGGGATCCGCGCGCCAAGAGATGTTCCGGTATTACTAAGGACATCAGAGGCTCGACAGGCTGGAGGCGCATGATGCGACGACTCACGTCGAAGAATCTTCCAATGCGCGTGGAAAGTTCTAAAATGCCGCAACCTACTTTCCCACTCTGGAGGAATTCTCAAGAGAAAACCTGGCAAAGTGCAGCTAGTGCACGGTCTTTTTGACTCTGCTATTCTAGTGACGCGATTTTGGACCGTAGTCTAAGACCCGTCCTCGACCAACAGCCGAATTTGCACTTCATTCAATCCTTCAGCATGCTCTGTTGTGATGCATCAATGGGGATACAAGTTATTCGAATGATATTTGCAGTCCAACGCGTGTGCCGTGTTGCCCACCGATCGAATCTCTTTATAATCCGCCAAACAGACCCAGCAAAATTGATGTCTGCATTTGCGGCCTATAGTACAACAGCAGAATCAGCCATTTCCGTGCTCAAAGACACAGGATATCAATCACGGTAAACGACACTGTACTTACAAGTCATATGATCGCAACCCTCACTCTTCTCAATCCCCCATCCACACGTCTTCCCCTTAGGTCCCGGACACGTCTTCGTCGTCGTCTCCATCAATCTCCGACTCGCGGCCTCTTCCTCCTCCCTTCTCTTCCTCTCCTCGTCCTTCTTCTTCTGCCCACTTATGCGGTAGTCGTACTGCTCGCACGTCTCGCCCCGATGCCATTCCGTCATATGGTGTACACAATGCTGGAAGCCACAAGCCCCGCATGCGAAAGCCGGCCCGCCGTCGTCAATGTGGATCTGGCCTGAAGAGCAGCCGGGCGCGATGCACCAGCGGAAGAGGGGATCGTGGGAGAGGAAGTTGCGGGCTGTGAGGGCGTCGTATCTGTGGTGACGGCTCCTGTCAGCAAAGGAAGAAGAGAGGGAAATAAAAAGGGATTAGGAAAAGGATTGGGGCAGGTTTGTACCGGGTGAAGACTTCAGGATCGGCAGCTGCTTGCATGTCGGCGTAATCGAGGTTTTCCGGGCATTGAGGACATTTGATGTGCTCCCATCCATTCGATTCGAATTCACTGGAGACCCATTGTTGGAGGCAGTTGTGGCACGTCTCTACCGGATGATCACATCGCGGTGTCGGCGGCCTAACGTGGAAGTCTAAGACGTGCAGATCATCGGTGCAGATGACACACATTTTCGTTCTCGACTGCTCTTGCCGTCTGAGATTCTCCTCTTCCTCCTCTTGTTGGAGCTGTAGGCTGAGCGTATGATCAAGAGCTTCTTGTTCTTGGGCTAGCATTACATCCGCCCGTAACTGAGCTTGGACTCCTTCGTCCGCAGCATAACTATTGGGTGAATGCTTATATGTACTTGGATCCGCATTACCATGGTGAGCGCCGCTCGACGTCGCCGTTGCCGTTGAGGAGGAGGAGACTGGAGTAATCTTCAGGGCAGGACCCCTGGAGCCCTTCAATCTCGGTCTCATGAGAGATTGGTATGGCGGAACTGATGTTGTTCGAACATCTTTCGCGGGTATCTCGTCTTGCTCTGGAGAGTTCTGCTGTTGCTGCGGTTCCGGTGGGAAACTTCCTGGCATCTCGTTGAATATCATCGAACTACGAGCGCTTGAGGTGAAATAAGTTGAATCTTCTCCCCATGGGCTTCGTGCTGGCCTGACGACATCTATCGACTCGTCAACTATACTTCCCGAGTCACGCCTCTCGAATCCAGGATGCCCAACACCATCCTTCTCCCACGCAGCGGCCAAAGCAGTCTTAGCATGGCCCGATACTCGGTGTAGAGCATTTCTTCTTCGTAACTTTCCAGGCTTCAGGTTATTGTCATATTTTGGAATCGCGGTAGGGGATTCCCATTCCCAGTTCGTGCTACCAGTTGGAGACGTGCTGTGCAAGTGTTGAGAATCATTGCCCATTTCAACTGATCGTCTCCAAACCGTGAGATAACTTCCAGCACTATTGGTGCCACGAGCAACCGCTTGGTGTCGCGGCTCTGGTTCTGAATCCGGAGATGCCAGCCATGATGCATCCAAGCGTGGCATCTCTGCCTGGTGAACGACCTGAAGCGAGAGCCGATACTTTTCGGGTTTCTTCCCGCGTTTGTTGCTCCATTTGTTGATCTTGCTTCGAAAAAAGCCTGATTTCTCTGCGTTCTGACTTGTTTGCTCAAAGGCAGTAAGTTCTCTCAAAGACTTGTCCCCTGGAGCCTGGTACCATAGGAACGAGCCTTGTTCTTCGTCGATGTCGTCAAAAAGTGGGACAGCCATTATAAAAGAGATTCTGAATCAAGTCAAAGTATCACAGTAGAAGATTTGGATAGTAGGCGAAGTATTGTGGGAAGAAGGCTCGGTCAACCCTCATGACAAACGGCTCATAAATTCAAACGTCAAACTGTGGTCAGCCTTCTCCGTGGTACCACAGTGTTGAAAAGTGATAGCTCATGCACAGCTCTGCCTACAAAGCACCCGTGTGGGGGCTTATGATGCATGCCTGATCCTGAATGCAGAGAGCCCTAGCTGGAGACAGCCTTACCCCACAGCACATTCTCTTGTACTCGGTCGCACAAGTCGAAGTATACCTTACAAAAGCCCTTGGAGGCATCACTGCTAATCATTGGCTGCTGATCATTAGCTGCTGATTTAGCGGAGGTCAAGTGAGGAAGGGTGTTGTTCTATGCGCGGTTTTTAAATATGGTAGCCAACCGTTGGTAAAAATAAACCTACCAAAAGACACATCTTACTTTGAAGTTGCGGTTGCATGTTCCGAGAGTGTCCATAGAAGATACAATTATGCAAGGGGCGAAAAGGCCTCAAAATCGCCTTGGCTCAGCCTTGGCAAGGAAGCTAGATAGAGTGGTGTGGTAGGACCGAGGGAAGTCGGCTGTGTTTAGCGCCCGTTTTCTTAATGGTACTGCAGCCTGCAAGGCATACCTTAAGTGATTGTATCACTAGACTTAAGTGCAAAACTGGCACGCATCTCATCATTATTTCTGTCTCGAGACAGATTCTAAGTCTATATATGAAGCGTGATCTCTGAGCAACGTATCAGATCGCCTTCTGTGACGTCCAACAACAGCACCAATATTTACTCCGCCCAATGCTTGCTTGCAAAGTCAGCATTATACTACAGCCCTCCGACGTGATCCTACAGAACAGTAGGTCAGCCTTTGTCTCATAACTGCCTTCCCCTCCTGAATGCATCATAACTCGTATCCTCTGGCGTTCGCGCACCGCCGCCGGGCACAAGCGAACTAGGCATTGGTGCCGCATTCCTCAGCAATGTGCCCCTTCCGCTACCGCTCGTGTCCGTCCTCTCCAATGGCGGACCTCTACTTATGCTCCTCGAGTCCGAGTCGTAGCTCGGCGCGGGACTGGTTTCTCTAAGCGCGCTCGGTGTTTGATGATAGCCAGCCGGATACGTCGTACCTCGCGCAGCACTGGCCACGCTACTGGATCTCGAGCCACTCTGCTGCCTGCTACCTGGTTTGCTGTTTCCCGGTGTCCAACTTTCAGGTGAGTCCGGCCTCGAGTAAAGACCGCCTTCTCCTCCATGTTCCTCACGGAAATCCTCATGATCCTTGAAGTGTGCAAAGTCCATTTCTGACTCTGCGACAAATTGAAAAGGGCCATCCGATTCATCGTCTCTCTTTCCAGGACGCTTGTGCGACATAGAATCCATGTAAACGTCGCCGTATCCGCCTGTGCCATCAACATCAAGGTCGGCACTAAGACGACCGCGGTAGACTTCTTTTAGTAAGTGGTGAGATTTCTCGGAGACCATAGGAGTAATGAGCGGCTTGTACAATGCAGGATGGCCGAATCTCACAGCAACGCGATCGCTTCGGCGACCCTTCTTGTCAGACGGTGCAAAGTCAGCCTCCTTGTCGGCGCCATCCCCTTTGGTGAAGAAGTCAATGCCGTCGTCGAACATACGCTTGCAATACCACTTGAAGCCAGCAATGAGGAATGGAAGTGGAACAAGAGCAGCTAGCATTATCCAGTTGGTGCTCCCGTTTTGAGGACCGACGACAAGGGCAATTACCCCATTGCCCAGGAGAGTCGCAAACAGGAAGCGGTTGAAGAGCGTGCGCCAGTACTTCCCACCGGATTCGTGTTTGGTAATGAATACGTACATTAGCATGTACTTCTTCATGTAGCTATCCAGGGCGAAATAGAGACCTGCGACTGGGAGGCAGAGCGGCTGCAATGTAGCAAAACAAATGGCAACTGTAGCATAGAAAAGGAACGCATTGTAGTAGTCGACGAACTCGAATGGCGGCGGTGCCGTAAGTTCGATAAGTTGCCGAGGAGTTGGATTGGTGAATTTTCGTCGGAACCAACCCCAGGCCAGTGTCCAAGCCTGGGAAAGGTCAAGGGCGGCCGACCAGCTCCGTTGAAGTAAAAATGTAAGCCAGTAGACAGTCGTGCTGCAGAGGGTAACCATGATCTTGTGTAGAACATGCTGGTCCTTCACTGCCTCGAATTCGTTTTGATTATTCCTTTTGGCTGCGATGACGGCCGCAAAAAAGGCCCAAACCGCAGAGAATATTGAGAAAACGATCAGGTTATTAAAAACGAAAAACCCATAGACCTTCGATAAGACATGCCTTTCTCGTGAAGTCTTGCTCAGATCACCAGCATGGGTCGCCATACGCCTGATCATGGCTGGGAGCCCAATGTAAAACAGCGCAGACACCAAAGGTGCCGCAATACCCTGAACGACTGCCCAGAAGTTCGGATGGGCTTTCAAGGTCTTGTTGAAACCTTCCCACACCATACCTAAGTGAGCTAAGTTGGAGAGGAATACCGAAGTTAGTGCGTTAGGAGCGATGAATATGATACTGAAGATGACCATCCAACCGTTCAAAAATAAGTTCCGAGCTTTTCGCGTCTTGGGATCCATACCGAGGTTCTTCCAGATTAAGTCGTGTGGCTTTGGAGCAAGGGCAATCTTGCTACCCTGGGGGTGTTTTCCGCGTCCCAGGTAAGCGACGCTATGCGCCAATTCAATACTTTCGAAACTTGCGAACCCATAAGACATAGCATCGCGCTTGTCGATGGAATGTCGGACCTCCTTGATCTCAACCTCCAGCTCTTTGACTCGGGAAGTGAGGTAATCGATAGCATCGACTTTCTGATTATGGGAACGCGATTTATCCTTTTTCGATGGTTTGCACATTGGTCGTTGAGGAGGTAATTTGTTGGGGTCCTTGAGATACTTGGCAAGATATCCTTCAAGTTCCAAGACTGCTTTCTCGTGTTCCTCTATTAGATCAGGGAGGTCCTTGACATTACGTGCAATTGCAGCTCGAGGGATTTCATTCACATTCCGAACATCGTCGACCAGCCGCACAATGCCTTCGTCCGTCCGAAAATCTCGGGGAATATTGGTGACCTATCAAATTAGCTATTGTTACCATTTTTCAACTTGACATGCATACTATGAGGCTACGAGAATGGAGGCTCCTCTGGTATTCGGGGCTTTGGAAATAGTTTCTTCTGAGACGCAAGATGGCCCGGTAGTTGGACCATAGGAAATAGAAAATGATGATGTCGAAGAGGTATGCGCAAACGACGTACGCCCAGAAGAAATTACCAGAAACGTATTGTGGGGTTATTTTCATGAAACTGGAGACGCCAGTGAATGACTGGCCGTGTCCGCTTGCAAATCCTCCTTTGAGATTCACTGGAATGATGATCGCACAACCGACAACAGTGAGCACGGCGAACATGTTTCGGCACATGTGTGTGAAGCGCAAGAATACCACAGCGTCCAGTCCAATCTTGTCAACCAATTGCTGCTCTCTTGTTTTGGTGACAGGCACGACCCAATCTGTGATTCCTTTGCCGATCGGTGGAGGAGCATGCTTCTGATCGGCGTGACGAAGTTTAGGTGCGTATGTGATGGTGTTATAAGGCCGGATTATGGAGAAGAGCAGTGTGATCAATATGGTAAGCCCCACAGAAACGCCGAGAGCAGACAGAAAGGCAGAAGAGTTGATCTTTGGCATATCAGCATCTTCAAAACATCGACCAACAATCCGCATGACCATCTCGGAGACCACATTTCCAAACGCTTACCTGACTTGAGAAGGGGTCTGCGATAAGACTGAGGAATACATCGGTGCTGCTTTGTTGGGATTGCCTCGGAAGGAGTTCATGGGTTGAGCTGGACTCCATGTTGTTCTGCTACTGAAGATTGAGAGGCCAGCTCTGCAGCGTCAGAAAGATGCAGTGCCAACGGAGAGAGGCCTGGCCTATTTGCGAAGGTCCGATGTAGCCTGATGACGACGCCGCAGAAACCCTATCCGAGCGGAATGCTAAAGGGCGGACAAAGGAGATTCGAAAGGGGTCATACGTATAGGGAAAAGCGAGCGTGGATAAAAAAAAGTACAATATTACAACGGATTCGTGAACGCGACAACGACGTGGAAGAAGTATCTATGGAGGGTCCAGGTCAATCGACGCCTTCTGACAGTTTTATCACAGGTCGATCCGGCGCGGCGTTCGGCGTTGGGCCCTTGGGTCTTTGGGGTAGGGGTTACAACGTCATGTAGATATTTTTGTTGGCGCTAAGCCGTATCAGGGCGACTCTCATATTCAGGGACCGCCAACGGCCTTGAGCCAAGCTTCTCTTGCTGAAACCAGACCCGCCAGCGACGTGCTGACAGCGCCAAAGTGCGGCGCGTCTGAAGCAACTATCACGTCGCGAATCACGAGCAATCCTTCACTAATGTTCACTGCGGATTCACCAGTCCATCGCAATGGGTTTTCAGGATTATGGCTCGCGTCTGTAGCAGCTGATAAGTATTGCCTTCGGAGTAAGTACTCCGTAGGTACGCACACTATTCCATGACCAAGGATTCTAGAACCGGGAAGGATCCGTGTTCGCTTTCTAGCGTTATCTGCAAGGTACACTGTACACAGCCACGCGTCTTTCCATACCGCCGAAGTCTCTCCTTAACCCCTATCGTGCGATGTCTTTGGGAAGAATTGTTTGACCTCTTGTACTCTTCTCACGAATGGCTAAGATTTCCTTGTGCAACAATATACCGTGGCCTCTTCTGGTTGCATGAAAGCTGATCTAACGAGGTAGTTTCAGGCTGTCTTCTTACCACATAGGTTCTGAGGTATTGTGTCTTCTGCGGAGTACAACTGGACAGTCGCCCTATACCACCAGAAGCGCACGCGTTAGGTCAGGAAATTCCGCCTCTAATTTGTCTTTGACATGTATGCATAATGTATTTCTACCATAGTTTTAACAAATACTCCAACTTTGTACGCTTTCCTCTGGGCGGCGGTCGCTAGCATCGGTATTTGAGTTCGATTCTTCTTGACACATAAAGAGCAAGTTGAAGTTAATAATTCAAGTTCGGTTTATATAAATTGCAAATGCACCCATATGCTCCACACCCAGTTGCCTTCACTTGATATCCGTGGCAATGACTGATACCTACTTCCGCTCCCACCAGATGAATTGAGTCTAGGAAAAAGCCCGGAACGTCCGTGTAGATGTCCAAAAGTGATTCCATAAGGCTTCCCTTGGCCCCATCCTTCTTGAAATCCGTCCAGATATGACTCTGGTTGGAGAACAGATGTTGACCGACCCAGTCATATTATATGACAATCCCGAACTCATTTCAAGACCTTACGGCTCTGTGGGTGGGATTTCTAATTTCGGCGGCCAATTAGGCAGTAGAGCTTCTACCTTCATGCTTCACAGGTCATCAAGACGATTTTGCACGTGCTGGAGACCGCTAGATTCTAACCATCCATTTACTTACGGGTTACACACTACCCACAAAGACCGATGGCGCAACGACTACCTACGAAAAGCACAAGACTATTGCATCATCCGACCTATGCATCAGTCCTTTGTTAATTTTTCATCCAACTGTCGGCACAAAACCTTTGAAACACTCCCGTGTTTCCAGTTCTTCTAACAAATCCTTGAATTGTTCGTCATCCTTGGCAAGCTCCTGGAATTTGCCAAAGTTCTGCTTAACCCACTGGGGCTCCTCCCCTGCAGGCGGAATCAAGAAGCCGCTCTCGTGCGCCGAGAGCAGTCCGCCTATTATGAAGACACTGTCCAATCTCTTGTCACCCTGGGTGCCCACAATGTTCTTCCACGCCTGGATGATCTGTTCGGATACGTCGTCGAAGTCCTGCTTTGTCCTACTGGGGCCAGTGCGCAGATGGCCAGCAATGTGATTCGTTTTCTTCTGCAAACCAGTCAGCCAGATCTTTGTCCCATTAGTTGCTTGGGTAAAAGAGAAAGCACGTACGCGTTTGCCCGCTATATATGTGTTTGCTTCCTGCAGTTTGAAGCTGACATTTACGAAAAGTCGCGGAGCACTGATGAAGGCGTGGAGAGTCAGCAATATTCTTTTACTTGGGTCAGCATTCTTGTTCGTCGGGCGTATCTCGCCTCGCTACTTCAAGATTGCAGAGAGCGGTTGGGTGATCAGGGTGAATACGGAGGGCTAACTTGAACTTCGCGGCATGGATCTCGGTGATGGCTTCAGCAAGTTTGTCCTGCTGCTCGTCGGACAAATTGCAGATGTATTCGATCTCGTATTTGGGCATTGGGAGTGGGGCTTAGTAGGTCCAACTCGTCGTGGCCTTTAACAAAAAGGCGATCGAATTTTCTGCTGAGCAATTGAGGATGATGCGACAGCTGAGGCTCCAACACTTGAGGAATTTACTGGAATTGATGGTAGATATCTTCTAACTTCTTATATCTTTGAGCCGGTGGGGATGAGCAATACGGACGTTGCATCCCTCCAATGGGATTTCCTCGGCATCTGCATAGAGACGTGGACTCTTTGCTGTCATGCCATTGTTATTGTGAAGACGGGAGTGACGGCTAGACGTCTTGCCTGCAGCTCATCGTCGGCCAAAGCAAGTTTTCTACGCACGAGATCAACAGAAGTGATTACTGCCCGCAGTACGTTGATATCCAGCCGAGGTTATGCACGAATACGAAACATGCAATTTCAAACCCCCCCCCCCCCCCCCCTCTTCCTCTTCTCCCCTGATAACCACATACAATGAAAAAATCCCCCGAGCAGAGCCAACAGCCGTACGTACGGTTACGGACGTACGGCGAGATTTTGGCAAAAGTCCTGGGAATTAGTTGCGGCCGGAAGGGGACTGATCTACAAATCTACAGCTAATCCTCTTCCTCTTGCAACAGCATTTGGATATTGGTATAATGTAGTGCTTTTTCGTTCAGACTCGAGGATGCTTTAGCTGTTGACTGCGATTCATTTATTAGACAGAAAAGAGATAGGGTAAAACCCGTCTTATGCGAGCCTGTCTGCTATGGCGGTAGTAGTTCGTCAACTCAGTAATAGGTTTATTTACACTCGACCCATGAACTACTTGTGATGTCATTCAAGCATACTCTATATACACGACAGTAGCTATCTTAGAATTCCATGCTACTCTTACAGTCTCAAGGAGCTCTAAGATCCCAAAAACTACAAGCATCCACCATATTCCAGTATCTAATGGTGATTATGGGAGGCCAAGGAAATAGTCCAACATCTTAGGGTAGTTTGCGGTTCCCAACCCCGTAACAGGGTCCCAACCCGGAACTGAGGAAAATCCCAGGGTACCACAGCCGGGATTCGTACCATTAGTGATATCATTGAGCATGCTCGGATTCGCGTATAAAGCTGGATTGAGGAAGCCCAGGGGTCCCTTGCCGACCTTGATACGCTCTTCAACAATGCGGTTAACGACGGACGCGAAGATGGGCGTCGCCTGGGATGTACCGCCCGAGAGAGCGAATGCACCCCCAACGTAAACAGCCCCATTGTCACCGTTGGCCGCGACGTCCGGAACGCCTCTGCCGATGCGGTTGTAGATGCCATTGGTACCTGCCTGAAGCTGAGTGATGTTGGGCTTGGTGAGAATGTCGTGGATGTCTCCAGTCGAGTTGGCGAGGCCGCTATAAGAAGGATACGGTGGGTTATGGTTAGCGAAGTAGCTGGAAACGGCTGATTGCTGATAGTCTGGCACCGGGTATACATTACTAAATCCACCACCAGAAGAATAATTCACATGGTAAGGGTGTCCTGCAGGATCAAAGACTGCGCTCTCGGGCTCAAATACTGTCTTTCCCGGATAAACTTTCGTGGCGCCCACATTGGTAATGTAAGGGCAAGTATTTGGCCAAGTGGGATTGAACACATCCCTGTTTGGTCCGATGCAACCCGTAGGCCCATCATCGCCGTATGGTTCAGGGTAGTTGCCAACTCCTGCATCGCCGGAAGCAAAGAGGAAGCTGACTCCTTGGAGACCAAGCTTGAGGAATTCATTGCATTGACGCTTTTGATAAGCAACGGGAACATCGGCTTCTTGACCGCCGTAGGAGACGGAGAGGACATTGGGAGGCGTGTCACCACCGCACTGGGTAGTGCCCTGGTACCCGCCTGGGTTCGGGTCTGGATAAACAGGATCAATCGGAGAATTGCCAGTTTGCCCGTAAGCAGAATATGAGCAGTAAGACTCATCAAACGCATCCAAAAGGTCATCAAAGCCCCACGTGTACGTCTGGTTCACTTCGGACTGATAGAATAGGTCGTCCTCATCGAAAACAGTAATTGTCTGGGGATAGACAATAGGATAGGCCATCATGAGGTCTAACTCTGCTTCCCCACCTGCCAACGACACATTTGGGGAGGTCGCCACAGCACCGTCAATATCCACATCAATGGGATGCGTGCCGTTCGGGATCCTTCTAGTAAAGTTACTATAGAATAGATCCAAATCCTCTTGTTCCCAATACTGCAATTCGGATTCATAGATTCCCATGCTATTGTTTGAGCTTATGTTGCTGGGGGCCGGTTCAGGAATTCGGTAGAGTGCAGCAAGGCATGCTGGAGTGATTGCAACATCACATGTGCTGAGGTCGCTTGAATTCCTTGCCATTGGCGCTGCAGGCTGATGCACTTTCGAGACTTTCTGCGGGAAACCAGTTTGGCGTTTCTTGAGTTTCGGGTGTTTTCGCTTTTTGATCGTGCTCGAGGAGCTTACTGAGAAGAAGTTAGAACCAACCTCTATCACGTTAGATTTAGAATGGGACCCTTCAACTCAAATATACAGAGGAGTCCCAGGACCCCAAAACCATATAGTCACCATCTTTCAAATCCAACATTTCAGCAGGGGTACAGAAAGCTTACCATCATCATTTGGAAGCATTTTCAAGTGACCAACGTGGATTCCAGGAGTAATAAAATCAACGTGCTCAAGAACATGCTTTGGCAGGTGATACTCGTCACATGCCACCGTAAGATCGCCCTTCATCTTGTGCTCAAAGATGTAATATTTGGTGTATAATAGCTGCTCGGCTTCCTTGACTGTAGCACCAAAGTTCAACCAGGCTTTGTTTGGAGACTGGCTGATCCTGCGGCTTGGGATCCCCGATTCTTCAAGCCATTGCTTCACGGCCCGGATAGTCTCATTGGACGGCTGAAAGGCCTCAGTAACTTGGTCTGGGGTCCAATGTTTTCCGTAATTTGGCGAAGCAGGGTCTGCAACATCCATCAAATGACCATGTGCATCTTCGAGGCTGCTCTGGGCGAGTCCTATGCGCATAGGTAGCAGTGTGTGGGTCTCAGGGTGGCCTCTTTTAACCCATTTGGTGGAGGAAACGTCACGTCTTTCGTGTACGACATGATGAGTGGGAACGCTCAAGGAATTGATCGGACAAACGAGAACAAGAATCGGCAGGACTTGTAGAAACCAATACATCTTGACTGGTTACTGTCTGGCAACCCGATTGCAGACACCTACCAGAGTGGTAGGATACGTCAATGAGCACCCTGAGCAAGCGCAGTGCAGGGTTTCAGCTATAAGCCTGAAGGAAAGCTGGAGTCACCAAGAAACGAAAAAAAGTAACGGACATACGTTTGTTTAAATTACGACGGCTAAGGGGCACGGCGGGGGAACGATTCTCCAACCATGTTTGGCAGGGTCGTGGTATGACATGACCAGGCATTCTACTCTGGCGCTTGTGCTTAGCCATTGACCCAGGCAATTCCCCTGTAGATCATCAAGCATTCTAGCTCGCGTGGGGAAGGTGATGGAGAGGTTCGAGCGTTGATAAGGTAATGTGATGGTGAGGGGTCACGGGCCGTAAGGCGGCTTGCCCTTTTCCCTATCGATAAGCATTCCCGAGCCAATCCTTAAGATGAGAGAACTGTACGGAGTAAGAACGCAGCAACGGACAAGCATTAGCACTTTAGGCAGGTAAAAGGGCGATTCGGCCCTAAGTTTATTTCCAGGGATAGAGTACGTCATGTAGATTCCCTGCACTCGCGGAACGTTCTTGAGGGAGACCCTCAACCGCTGAGACCCCTGTATTGTCGCTGGTAATTACTTGGTGTATGGTGCCCCGACTTTTGGACCGCATTGGACGAGAATGCTAATAGCGTAGCGACGAGGAATACTCGAGGAAGAAGATGATGAGAAAATAATGGCAAAACTTTGCGACTGCAGGATCTATAATTGCTCTACCTCGTATGCCCAGCCTATCCGCCATGGGAGCATCTTTGCCAGGCATCTTTTTAAGCATACGGATCAGATGAGAGGCTTTGTACTGATGGCTGTAGGAAAGTCTCCCACACCTATACCTGGATTTTCTACAACTGGGAGATCTAGCTTAAGGCTGTGACGGGATTTCTTTAGGTGCCTGGCTCTAAGCCATCACGGATAACTATTTAACGACCTTCTTGAATATTTTGGAGCGCCGGCGCTGGGCCGGAGCAGCGCTGCTATAGGTAGGTACGAGTGCAAATCAACACATTTCTCGAAACAGCCAATCAGCCATGGAGGCGGTTGCTTTCCGACTCCGTCAACGTCTCCTAGATCACGGTATTCGTAGTATCTCTTCGGCTGATGGTCCAGGCCTCGCGATATCGGAAAGCCAACGAGGACGGGATGTGTAATGTGTAATGTGCTCACCTTGTACGGCAAGTTACTGCGCAACATAGTACGCGAAAATGCCCGCAGGAGATCAGCCACCGGATATGTACGGTCCGTGAGGCTGTCTCGGGGCAATTTCCGAGATATGTTCTACTGCAATTTGCTCAATACCCCTGTCAAAATCCTCAGGAGATATAAATTATCATAGTGAGATAGGAAGATCTGTGGCCTTTGGTTGCTTCATTTCAAATTTTACGAAAGATGATGTCCAGACGTGAGAGGACTTTTCGAGCAAGAGTAGCGAGAGTTAAATTTATAGAAAATGCCGTGGATTTCTTCACTCTTAAAATAAAGAGTCTCGTAGCCTGCGAGGAATTACCCTATGAATCATCTTCTCTCTAAATATTCTTTCTCCAAGGATGTAAGCGCTTCTTCCGCTTCAGGTGTACCAATTGCAAAATCTTGGATTTCGCAGAGCGAGTCTAACGCGAGGGTGATAGGAGCAGAAGCGCTACCACAAAATATATGACGCAAAGGAAAATCAGAAATATACGTGGTGGCATACTTATCGTACCTTAGATACAAAACAAGACTTTCCATTTCTCGCTGCTCGATTGGCATGAGCAAAATCCAACGCCATCCCCGTACCTGGTACATACACACTGTTACGAATTATTATTGATTCTGTCTCCGGGGCAACACATAGGCGTAAGCGCCTCTTCTTGTCCCCGTCAACAGCAAAATATAGCACAACCTCGAATACCACTTTATTGATCGGAACGCATACGCTCGCCACGGACTTCAGCCCAGCCGCAAGTGCTCCGTGTATTACTTTGTTAGCATCTAATCGGGGAGGAGTCTGAGGCTTAATCATCAGTCTGGATAAAATTGGAAAAGACAAAGAAACCGGGTAGGCACCGGCAAAATTTTGCCAAAACTTTTATTCGGCCTACTACTCGCAACGTTCCTTAGGCCACGAAATCTTCTCGGTTGAAGGCTATATCACTCATTTAGACCTCTTTCCTTTCTCCCATCAAAGCTACCAACGGACCGAATTGGCGTCTGATGCTGATATACTTGGACGCAACTGAACAATCTCCACTACGAAGTACTTATTTTAAGCGATCAGGATCTCCTGAAGAGGGTAAGGAATCTCTTTCCTGCACCGAAAACAAGCAGCCCCCCCCCCCCCCCACAAACACCTTTCTTTTTTTTTTTTTTTATTTTGTACACTTCAATTTTCAGCGTCTGAACCATAACGGCAACTGATTTAGCCATTGAGCCCGATCTTTCTCATAGAATTCCAATCTTTTGCGCCACCTGCTACTATCACCGTTAGTCGTATTGGTAAGCAGCGTATCCACACTGAGGCGCAATAAAGGTGCCGTTATCACTCATCTGGGGATTGTACGGACAAGCCGGGAACATCGACCCGTACCACAACGCGTCACTGAGAAGCGCAATGGCAAGACAATTCGTAAGATTTGAGGTAGGTGTTGGCGCGTATGTCAAATTCAGCCCTCCATTTGATTGTGAGCACGAGTACCAATATGACCCGCTGTTGTTGAAAGTTAGAGCCGGATTTGAGAAGACGAGCTGGCTGCCAGTAAAGTGCTGGACAAGCATAAACAGATCTGCGTAACTATCCGCGGGAGGACTGGTATGTGGAGAGGTGTACCTGAGTAGGCCTGCATCATATCAGTTATTGGTTTTCGGTCAACTGGAATTGCCTGAGAGTTGCAACATACCATTCTTCTCGACATAAAGCTGCTGTCCGCCTGGCACCTCCACATTCATATAAATTTCGCCCATTGGCCCGCCTTGGTCAAGCGTTGTGTTGAATTGTGTCCTGTCGTTCGATGGAGTTGGAGAAGGACAATTACCAGTCTCTTGAACCTTCATTGGGCAAGAGGTAGTAGGGTCATCGATTTGTGGGTCGATTTCAAAAGCATAGTCGCTTGCCTGCGGGTATCCAATACGCTGGGGGCGTTCGGAGAAAACGACATTGTCGAGCACAGGATATATGTTAGCGCTGAAGGCGAAGGCACTGTTGTTATTTGCAATCGCGAGCCGAGCCAGTGTCGCCAAGGGCAAGATTATAGAAACAAGCATCTTCGTGCGCCTTGGCTAAAAAATTCAAGGTGAATACGCCAATGATCAGGCTCCCTGGTAACAACATACAGAGAGAGCGCAGCCTCATATACTTATATCGAATAGTTGGAAGTAATCAAAGGGCCTAATGGAGCAGTTTCTGCAGCGATTCAAGCTAGCTACCATTATATTTCGTTCGTTACGCTATTGTGCAACGTCAAAAGAGATCCTTAGGCTTTCCGAGATAGGATATTTGCGCGAGACTAAATGCGAATCCCAACGGAGCTAGATGTATTCTATTGAAGCTTTTCACATGCTTCTTACCCACAAGCCTCGGCGGAGGCTGTTGCAAAAATTAGACACGTCTTCCCGGGGTTCAAAGACGGGAGCCAATAACAAAGTTGGCAAAGTGGAGAGGGCCCCTGTCACGCCGATTTATACGGAGTATCTGACGTGCCTGCCTACGTCCGGATGTTAACCTTACATCTTCTGAAACTCATTCCAATCATCCCGAGAAATCCTCGCCTTATAGATTATACGCAGTGCAATCCCATGAGTTCATTGCTACGGTTGATGACTATTTATTTGGTACAGGATGTCGGAGCTACTACTTGGGCAGGATGCTACGGACCACTTGAATCTCCAAAAGGGACAAATTGCTTCTAGATGCTTCCACGGCATCGATGGTCTTCAGGTCATTCCCTGCAGCCTTGACGACGTTATTCCAATCTTCAATCCTTCGTGTGAAGCCGTTTGACAGTTCCATGGCGACCTAGCCACTCATTCTAACAATGCCTTCCTCATAAAACTCCATATTGTCGCTCCGAGACGTGAAGACATCCATGATTAGGATGATCGGAAGCTCCGACCAACTCCCCCAGAGGGCGTGTTCTAGAAGGCGTGTCGCATCTGCGTCTGGTATGTTGTGGACGACATGGCGAAGAAGATAGACCACTGCGCGCTGCTTGGATCTTGATCCACTAAGCTCCCTTGAAAATACGTTGGCTCACTTTGTAATGTCACTGGAAAAGTGCTTCACGTATTCCTCGACTTCGCTAAAGACTCTTGGCAGAGGCTCGAGCATCAGCTTCAGTGATGGAATTTTCTGCTCAGGTGCTACGCAAGTTTCGACAGATGGAGATCCAGCCTGGGAAAAAGTCAGTGAATTTTACAGATGCAAGCGACGAGACTGAATACATCCAGATGACTTGGTTTGCGCTGTACGTACTATTGAGCGACTCTGTCTCTAGCAGCCTCGGCTTCAGCAGCCTCGGCTTCAACAGCTTCTGCACGACGCAACGCCTCCATAATTATTCCTGGAGCTGTATCCATGAACACTCCAAACACCTCGAGCGATCCACTGAAAACCTGGGAGATGCACCACAAGATTGACAAGTACCTAGAAGAAAATTGCAAGCTGTCACAGAGCTTACCAGCAATGAGTGCCGCCACAAGAGGTGCTGCACCCAGATAATCAACCATAATAACCGTAATTCGGAGCCTATTTAGGGAAGAGCATTCATCATCCCAGCATGGTGCCGGAAACTTTAAGATGGCCACCACCAACAATCCAATTCCAAAAGAGGCTGATATCGGAGGCAATTTTTCCGTAAGGGCGTCAAAGACGACCTTATCGAGTGTTTGCCTCATCATGCTAAAGAGTATCCATCTCCTCCATTCGGTTCCCCTAAGCTGTGCCTGTCTTGCTCCCGTAGTAGTTGCGGATATCGCTCTTTTATGTTCTTCCCTGATGTAAAAGAGAATAGTAGAGACTGCAAGGACGATAGACCGTCGAAATGCAAAGAAGCCGATCGCATGCCCGCAGATTCTAAAATCGAAGACTCCGTATTCAGAACTCCGTCCTCTGTCCTCTGCCGTTACTGTTTCCATGAACAGCCATCGGAAGATGCTGATGTCGCTGGTAGCGAAACCACTCGAAACGACTTGGTAGATCGTAATGAGAAATTCGAACGCAGCGCAGTCGATGAGCCAGTGTATGAATGAAGCTATCGGAAATCTTTTTAGATTGCGGTAAAAAAACGTAAATGTTCCCATCTAGAAAATCGAACAGGCTTTTCCGCGGAAGCAGTAGAAAGTGCTGTACCTGCCAATTAGCTTTAATGCTAGGAAAGAAAAAACTGTAAAGGAGGACAAGTATAATGCGTGGCAACTACTTAAATTTTGTAGCTCGGGATAAAATGTGACTATTGTCTATGTGTCAAACTCACATATATGCTAGGAGGATTTGTTCTCCCCATACCCAAGTGGACCATCACAGAAACCATCAAATTCACCACATCGCGGAGGGTGATTCCCAGTTAGCCTATAGGGAAGGATGCCTAAATTTAGTTGTGAGAACCTTCTCAGGCTACGACCCTCATCCGAATCCAATAGGAATTATAAAAAATTTTCTGCGATATGCTTTGAAAAAGATTTCAAAAACTGCCTCGTGCACTGCAGAGTACTTTCAGGTGGTGGAGATATTCAGGTGAGGCTTTACTGATTCTGTGTTTGCAGGGTGACGCTAATCCGTAGCCTGTTAGTGGCGGGACAGTACAAAGCAACTCGCAAGCCTATAAATCAAAGCGATCAAGCGAGGAATTGCTGAATAACGCTAGCAATAATGGTTCACGAGAATTTCTTCACCACCCGCTAAAACACGTTGGGGTTTGGCCATATCTTGGCTCCAGATTTGGATTTCTGCTGCTTTCCTCGACTATAAATCGGCTTTGCTGCTTTTGATTAATTTCTCAACCACTTCCTTTGGTAGTCTTTCAATACTTTGAGATTTCGATCCTTTCAGACGTTTTACTATTGGAACAGAGCATTTGCACAGATTAGGAAGGGTTGAACCAGACAGGATGGGCAACAACCAATCGAAGGAGCTCCTCGATGGGGAGTGGGAGTCAATAGAGAAGGAGGATATTCAAGACTATGCGACCGCAAGCCGGTATGGAGGCCACGCAGGCAAGCCGGAAGATACATCCAAGAGTTCCTCCAAGGCTGCACAACCTAATGTTGCAGATAAACATGGAGGTCCACCACGGATCGCGGAAATGAGCAAAGCAGCTACGCCAGCTATTTCCACGTCAACAGCGTCCGCCGAAGTTTCAGCACATTCAAAAGACACGCCGTCCTCAGTTGGAGCGTCTCTTTCGCGGTATAGTGCCCAAGTCCAAGGGAAGCCCGTACGCTCCCAGGCAGGGAGTGGCGACAAACAGGAGCTACCTGTGGTCTCGAAGCCACTTGAGCCTGGTGTATCAGTTGATGGCTCTGAATCTGGACCTTTAAAAGATATATCGGCTGCACCTAGAACATGCAGCCATCTGGGGAACCAAACTAAGGACAAACCCAAGTGGAAGAATGAACCGATTAAGGATAGGACCAAAGAGGGGTATAGAAAATTTTGGTCAACTGAAAACCAAACATATCCCGAAGGAATTCTCAAGAATCCTATTTCGGCCAAAAGCCAGACCCAGTTGTCTTCCCTTGAAGGGGGTCCAGAAGCTCCGACAGAGCCCTGCAGTCGCATAGAGGGTTTGGAACAATGTCCAAGAGACCCGTCTACCAGAACGGCCTCGAAGGAGTGCAACTTAAAGGGATCGCCGAGGGGAGCAGATCTTCGACAGCAGGCTCGAACTTTGCATTACGAACTGGTCCGAAGCTATTCAAGAAGTGCCAGTGTGAATGCCATCACGGAGAGGATGCTCAACAACCCCAAGACGTCGCTAAACACAGTCCGAAACATGATCGAGCTATTAGAAACGATCAAAGAGAACATCGACCTGGCGGACCGAATCGTGAAGAAGATGGGCCTGAAACCAAAGTTTTGCTCATCATGCCGAGACTGGAAGGACAACGCCTGGAAAAGTTGGGTATGTACTGCCCCGTGCCAAGTCGACGCAGAACCTAGCTTCAAACGCATTCACAAGATGGTGGTCGATGCCAAGCTGTTCCAGGCCCCTCAGAATTTCAATCTTATGCGATGTGTGGAGAAGCCGCGCGCGTACGTCGCGGCTGCGTTATGGGAGACTCGGGCTCCATATGACTGGGTCTTGGATCAGATTGTATCGGTTGAGCAATATCTTTGAATGCAGCCGCATCAGGATCCTTATCTGTTACGATTTCAGGGGATTTTTGTCCGAACGGTGGATCGGTACGGCAGAGAGGACTTGCTTTTACTTGGTATGGTAGGGCTCAGCATTACCACTTCATCAGATATTGATTTACTTGGGAACCTTCAGGCGCGATCATGACTTCGGGTAAATATGGAGAAGTACGGAGTACGGATACAGAGGGTGAGAGGGTGCAGAGTAAAGTGGACTTTTAGGCCCGTGACCTGGCGGGACGGCCGGGTATGTGACTAAGCTTAGGTAGACCCTTATTTACTATTATTTCGTCACCGAGGTTCACATTGCCATCCAGTTTGAAGCGCAAGATCTTTTGAGCAAATTGCCATGGCTCCATCTGCAAACATCTGTGCGTCTTGTAGAGCTGCTCTGAGGCAGTCACTGAGGCGCACATCATATCGTTCAAGTCTGAGACAACCTTCTCAAAGAAACCTTAGCACTCGACTACCCACCAGGCCGTCTACCACCTCTGAGACACCGACTTCGCCAAAACTTGGCGCTCCCATCCTCAACAACCTTTCGAGCCGACATTCAAGGACGAAGGATAAATTTCAAATAAATCCTAGGCATGGGCGACATGAAAGACAGATGTCAAGCTCGGCGCAACGAAGAGAGGCTATTATTAATCCACGCCAGGATGAAGATGGAAACCCCATGGAGGTCCATATTACTCCTCGAGCAGCAAACGTAGGACTCTTAACTGTTTACGATATCGTTGTATTATGCTAACATCGTACTCAGCGTTTAAAGCAAATCATGACCAATGACTCAAACCCTGACCTCTGCCTCCGCGTCTCCGTTGAGTCCGGTGGATGCCATGGATTCCAATACCTTATGTCTTTGACGGACACAAGTCAAATATCGCAAGACGACGATACTGTATTTCAAGGAGCAGAAGGCGCGAAGATTGTTATGGATGAGCCAAGCTTGGAGCTTCTTAAAGGAAGTAAGGTGGACTATACTATGGAGCTCATAGGGAGTCAGTTCAAAATAGTGGACAACCCGTATGCGACCAGTAGCTGTGGGTGTGGAACAAGTTTTGACATTAAAGCTTAATGTCAGATTACTAGGAACACTGGGGGACGACGTCCGAATACCATCCTTGAGCAGGGTCTAGGTTGGCATTTGAAATACGTTGAATCATGATTTTAAAGATGTCTGGGCTCGCTTTGTAACATCATACATGGCATTTACTGTCAATCTTGAGCCCATTCGAAGTTTCCAACTTCTCCTTTGCCGTATAATTTTGCCTCGATGAGAAATCTCTATATAGCCGAAGATCAGCCGACCTTGCTGCTGATGAGGTCATCGTCTGCACGTCACTAAGCCAATGAGCAGGGATTATTGCCTACAATAGGCTTCGTTCGACAATAGGCTTCTTCCGACAATACGACTCATACTTTCTAATTTGCCCTCTTTCCGCGTCGAACCTGCCCAAGGCCTCTCTCTCTTTTCCGACTGAATAGGCCGCCTTTCATTCGCCTCACTCTTTCGTACGCCTTCAGCGAGCAGGACTCACTCGTTTCTTTCAGTTCCCATATTTTTTTTTTTCGCCTCTCTAAGTGTTTCTCAAATCATGGTGGCGCCACACGAACAAGACGGCCAGTGCTCGGCGGATGAACGGGTCGAGATTGCCAAGTCAGGATCGCTGACTGAAGAGCCCTCCAGCGAACATGCGTCGCCGATCGACCAAGACGAACACAATGGCGCTACTCAAGAAGACAAGGACGAGGATGACAACGATCCAAATGAAGACGGTGCATCTCGACTAGCGAGACTCACTGCGAACGTGAGAGATCAGGACGATTTGGAGAGAGATATCGGTCGTCAAGCGGACCAGATGCTGGTTGACCAGGCAGACGAGCGGGACAACAAACGTTTGGAAAAGGCGCTACAAGAAAAAGAGTACTGCATGGTCCTGTCTTCAACTCTGTCAATATTATAAGCTAACCCATGTGTTTTATAGACGACATCTGGCCTCAATTCGAAGACTCGAGCAGCGCCTTCTGCAACCTGGCGGTTCCGGCATCAAGAACAAATTGCGCGCCGAAGTTGCCAGTGCACAAGACCGAATTTCTGAACTCAATACGGACATCGAACAGATCCAGCGGCGCATCGAAAGCAGGCATCAGGATGATGCTGATGGTGGAGAGTCAAGTCAGCAGGATGCTGGAAATAAGCGTCTACCTGGCGAGAGCCAACGGGAATTCCTCATCAGGACAGGAAAAATTACACCTTTTTCAAAGATGGGACAGCATTTGTTCAAGACATCGTCAAGTCTCGCTGATATCATGTTAGACGCGGAAGAAGAAGACGAGGATTTTGAGGACTTGCAAGAGGGAGAGGCACATGGAGCGGGTGCTCCTGTGGAACCAAGATCACACCGAAACCTCATGAAGCCCGGCTTTGCCGAAGAAGACCGGCCGATTAAAGACCGGCCAGCGAAACGGAGAAGAGTTTCGGAGAGTCAGCGTGCCGTTGCTGAGATTACGGATAGTACAGCTTCACCGGCTGATCAATCTGATGAAGCCTTTCACCCTGAAACTACCGATCAGCTCGTCTCGGAAGATGAGGAAGATCTGGGTGACGAAGAAGATGAGGAGGACTTCATGCCTAATACGACACCACCTCCGAAAAGAGGCAAATCGAAGAAGAAACAATCAATGCAAGGTGGCGAGCGGGAGGACTTAGCAGGTGTCGATGATGGCAATGAGAGATTATACCAACAACGACTCCAGAGCTGGGTAAAGAGGCGGAGTACTGCACGGCAGCGCGTGAAGAACCAACTAAAGATCTCATCCATTGAGCCACCAGAGCATATCGACGAAGACGAGACGGGAGAATCTGGAATAAGTGGTGAAGTACAGACTACAGAAGCTCAAGAGTGGTATTTATCACATCCCAACCGCACTGATGCGGTATTTGACGGAGACTTTCGAATACCCGGGGATGTCTATCCGTCTCTCTTTGACTATCAGAAGACGGGCGTTCAATGGCTATGGGAGCTTTACTCGCAACAAGTCGGTGGTATCATAGGTGACGAAATGGGTCTCGGCAAGACAATACAAGTTATCTCCTTCCTAGCTGGCTTACACTATTCGAAAAAGCTGACGAAGCCTATCATCATCGTTTGCCCCGCGACAGTAATGAAGCAATGGGTCAACGAGTTCCATCGATGGTGGCCACCGCTTCGAGTCTCTATTCTGCATACATCGGGAAGTGGTATGATCGACATTGGACGCGAAAGACGAATCGAAGACGAGCTTGAGCACCGCACTTATACTGGGACTTCCAGCAAGCTTACCAAGGGTGAAAAAGCTGCAAAGAAAATCGTTGATCGAGTCGTCAATGATGGGCATGTCCTCGTCACAACTTACTCCGGGCTTCAGACGTATGCTCGATTGCTCATTCCCAATGACTGGGAGTATGCCGTATTAGATGAGGGCCACAAAATCCGCAATCCTAACACAGCCATCACTGTCTTCTGCAAAGAGCTGCGCACTGCAAACAGGGTTATCCTTTCTGGTACACCAATGCAAAACAATCTAACAGAGCTTTGGTCATTATTCGACTTCGTTTTCCCCATGCGATTGGGTACCTTGGTCAATTTCCGCAACCAATTTGAGATACCCATCAAGCAAGGCGGCTATGCCAACGCTTCAAACCTCCAGGTAGAGACCGCAATGAGATGCGCCGAGACTCTCAAGGACACCATCAGTCCGTATCTACTACAACGATTCAAGATTGATGTTGCCGCCGATCTTCCGAGAAAAAGCGAAAGAGTTCTATTTTGTAAGCTCACCAAGGTACAGCGCGACTCATACGAGCGTTTCCTTGGGTCAGACGAGATGAATGCCGTTTTCGCGGGCAAACGACAAGCGTTATATGGTGTCGACATACTACGCAAAATTTGCAACCATCCGGACCTTCAAGATCACAAGATACTCGCAACAAAGCCTGGATATAATTACGGAAGTGGTGCCAAATCAGGGAAGATGCAAGTTGTGAAAGCGCTGCTCGAAATGTGGAAGAGAGACGGCCACAAGACTTTACTTTTCGCACAACACCGTATCATGCTTGATATTCTCGAGAAGTTTATTAAAGGCATTGAAGGTTTCAACTATCGCCGCATGGATGGCAACACCTCGATTAAGGATAGGCAGGATCTCGTTGACGAGTTTAATCGAGACCCAGGCCTTCACGTCTTCCTCCTCACGACGAAGGTCGGTGGCCTTGGAATCAACCTTACTGGTGCGGATCGAGTGATTATTTTCGACCCTGACTGGAACCCGTCGACTGATGTTCAGGCACGGGAGCGTGCTTGGCGTCTCGGTCAAAAGCGCGAAGTCGAGATCTACCGGCTCATGACTGCAGGCACTATCGAAGAGAAAATCTACCATCGCCAAATCTTCAAGCAATTCCTCACGAATAAGATCCTCAAGGATCCCAAACAACGACAGACGTTCCAGCTCCGCGACCTCCACGACCTTTTCACCCTCGGTAGCCAAGACGACGACCAGACTGAAACAAGTACGCTCTTCAAAGGCACCGAAGTCAACTTCTCCGCCGCGGACAAAAAGCCTACATCAACAGACGAGCACGGTATTCCGACTCCACCCGCAGATGGCGAGACCAAGCCATCCACCACCACCACCACCTCCGCAGCACCCAACCTCACATCAATCACCGGCATCTCGCGCGAAGAAGACTACGCTCCCACCGCCTCCGAACCTTCCAACCAACCCGCCCCCGACGCTTCGTCCTCCTCCACCGACCCCTCGGCTCCCAGCACCAAGGACAGCCGCATGCTCTCCAGCATCTTCGCCCGCTCGGGTGTACACTCGGCTCTCGAGCACGACGCCATCATCGACGGGCCCTCCTCCTCCTCATCCTCCCGCAACAAACGCAAGATCACCGCAGATCCAGAGATCATCGCCGCCGAGGCCCGGCGCGTCGCGGCCGCTGCAGCGCGCGAGCTGCAGCGCGCAGGCGACGTCGCGCGCACGGTGCCGGTTGGGACGCCGACGTGGACGGGGCAGGTTGGGTCGGCGGGACGACCAGAAGAGCAGAATCCGCTGGTTCGGGGCGTTGCGCGAGCGGGGCGAGGAGGGGGACTGGGAGCGGGGAGGGGCAGGGGGGGAACAGCAGCAGCAGGGCCGTCGTCGGCGGCGGTGATGGCGAATCTGGCGGCGCGGCAGCCGGGATCGGTGAATGCTGAGCTTGCTGCGGCTGCGGTGACCGGGAGGAACGGGTCGGCGGGGAGCTCGCGGGCTTCGACGCCGAATACGCAGGCGCAGGCACAGCCGAGGGGTAAGGATTTCCTGGTGATGATTCGGGATTATTTGATGGCGCATGGGGGGAAGGTGTACACGCAGATGCTGATCGATCACTTCAATCGCTTCTGCGGGACGGAGCAGCGGACGGCGGAGTTTCGGGAGATGTTGAAGCGGATTGCGGTGCTGGAGCGAGGAGGGCGGGGAAGGGGGAGGTGGGTTTTGAAGAGGGAGTTTGGGGGCACTGGATGAGGGTTTGAGGAGACTTGGGTTTGCATTATTCAGGGTGATTTGATTCATGGCAGCATGGACGAGGCTTTTAGATTGATACCCAAGACAGATACCTGGAACAAAGGCTTCGGAAGACGATACTAGACTCATGATATTGTGGTTTTGCTTATATTACTACCTCCACCACGGCTTCTCATAGATTAATCTACCCCCTTTACCAAGTTCCAATCACCGTATGCCAGTTCATTGATTGCCATTGACCAACACGCCCACGAACCCTAAATGTTTGATACAAGAAAGGAGTGTGGCATATCCAGTAGAGACCGTATCGAGATGCAAGAAGTCCAAAGCAATGCAATGTTTTCAGAAGATTTCCGTGCCTCCGAGTCCCGCCTTCAATTCCCACTCTTGCCCGAGAGATTGATAGCGAGTGCCGCAAAACGCCGACGCGATGCTGGAAAATGAGCGATGCAAAATGGCGTACGATTCAAAATGTATTGAGCAGACGATTTGGCCTTACGTCTGGAGTTGCTCAGAAGAGACCAAAACCGCTGGCAAACCACGAGAAGGAGAGGACGGTGATGAGGCCGGTTATGAGGATGACAGCAGAGGCTTGCCGTTCAAAGGAGGAGAGAGCAGCGTTGACGCGGCAGGTGGCACAGGAGTATTCTTGAGTGATTGTGTTAGACTCACTATTTTATACGACTTTTGATACAAACATCGATGAAGAGGGCATGAACTTACGATCTAAAGGTGTGTATGCTTGGGGAGTATACATGCCAAATGTAAACTGCTCATATGTGCCTAGATATCCGGCGCTCGCCGTTGCACTGACGTCCTTCTGTGCATCGTGGATCACGAGGGTATACGTTCCCATCAGCAGACTCGTGCCGTCAGGCGGGCGACTCTGATAAGAGTTCGTATCCCAGATGACCGTGTCTGTTGGGTTCACGCTCATGTTCGAGCTGATGGTGTAATAATGATTATTCACTGAGCATGTAGCGAGAACGTCGACTGCCTGTGGTGGCTTTGAAAGCGACGTGTAATTCCACGCAAATGTCACGTAGTCGCCAATTTTATAGTAGGACGTCGAAGCCGTGGGAGCAGGCGTGACCATCTCGACACCGCCTGCTGGAAGGCGAGGGTCGAAAGTGGGATTGGCAGACGACGCTGAGGAATCCAATCCAGTGGGTTTGCCGGTACTGGACCCGCCGGAACTCGATTTGCCGCTGCTGCTTCCAGATTGACTGCCGGAAGAGCTGCCAGAAGATGAGGATTTGGAATCGGAGTCTGTTTTGGAAGACTCGGAGCCACTTGAAGCAGACGATTTGGGTGCAGGTGTGGGCGACGGTGAAGGACTGCTATCTTGCCGTCTGTAAAGGAAGTCTTCTACACCTTGCACGCCTTTGACATCGTGCCATGATGATTCCTGCCACGGCCACGCGGCAGTCAATGCTGACAGGGAAACGAGTGAAGAGACGAGAAGGGAGGACCGCATTGCGTGCGACCCGTAAACGGCGTCTTATGAGATATAGACGCGGTGGACTTCGCAAGTCGCGAGTTGACGCAAATGGAGAAGTTGCGCAAGAGTCGAGGACGACGGGTGAAGCGTTTCACTCCTGACGTTGGGAATTCTCGACGTTGCTGTTGCTGTGGCTGTGGCTGACAGCGGCAGGACGCCGAGCGAGCGAGCGAGCGAGAGTTGTGAGCTGCGGGTTAGTAACGAACGACGTGCGATGAATGCAGACGGAAACAACAGCGAAAGTCGAAGAGAAATGCAAACAGAGTCTTGACGTCGGCTGGATGTTTTCGTGAGGAAGGAGAGAAAGGCGGCTTGCACATCGTGGAGTTGTGCTTTCTAGCGCAGGGGCCGCGTATTCTCGCCATCGCGATAGGTGGAGTCCGCATCCCTGTCCTTCCTATTTTCGGCTCCCCGGCAACCCACCAAACCCGTCCCGTCACCTTTACGAGGAAGATATTGAAAGTGGCAAACTCCTTTCTTTTGCTCCCCAAAGGCCTCAAGTCAAATACTGTGCACATCTACAACCGATTTCGTTGCCATCGTGGTGCCGTGAGTCATGAATGCACCTCACAATCATCTCGTTCTTCGACCATACACTGGGTAGAAGGCCAATGAGAGTGCTCCGTACAGCGTTGTTCTGGAATATGTCGAACACCGTGTTGGGGTGCGTTCTGCTCCAGTTCAATATATCTAGCTATCAGCTATGAATGAGATGTGCCTCGGGCCTATTTGCGATTGTCATGATAATCGTAAACCTACACATGGTGAGGACCGCAATCGGTACTTGCCAGCTGTGCGGAGAGAAGGGGCTCATGTAAGCAGCATCATCTACACCACGGGCTATCCATATTCAACCTACAGTTCGTCCTTGTATATCAGCTTAGTGGATTGCTAGAGCACGTGCATCGCTTTCACGAGCGAGGTTCCAGAATGTGTCTGATTGAGCAGCGGGAGAGTGTGTGGAGCTCGTTGGGACCAAATATCTACATCTATTCTAGATGAAGGTCTCATCGCCTCTGACAACACTTTTCGTTTCTGTAAATATCATTTCTCATCCAAGGCCTTTCAACGAATGTTCCTTGCGTTTGTTTTAGTCCGAACCCAGCCTCTGGTAACATTTCAATTACCCCAAGCTAATTCAGTCTGCCGTTCCAATTCATCTTTGGGATCCAAAGGCTTGAACAAACAGGTCTGCATCTTGACAATCTTCACGACCTCCTCTGGAGACATGTCGCTGAGAAGGTCTTCCAAAGGCCAATTCGCCTCCCAACGTTCAGTCTGGCCATCTCCCGTGACGATGCCTTTCGGGAGTGCAAGGGTCAGCATCAAATCCGTCTGGTTAGGAAAGTAAACCGAGCATACTGAGTATATTGTCTCTTGATATCTCAAACGTGGTATTGCGAGGGGTTTTCTGACTGTCTTCCATCGTGTCTAAATCTCGTCAGTACGCTTTTAGCCAGGACACCCTACTTTTCTTAGCAGCAATCCACCAACCTAGTCCGACTCTCGCTAGCTTCTCTATATTCTTCAGGCTTTCCAATGGGAAACGGGACTCTGGACTTTGTCTTGGAAGGTGGGGTGATCAGAGGAAAGTGACGAGGAGAGGCTGACTTCGGACACGGCGCTTGGCAGCTCCTAGGGTGACAGCCCCGCATGCCAAGGGCAGGCAAACGATAGAGAAAAGGATCTTCGAGCAGGAGCTCTGCAGGCAGCACACAATTTTGCCCGGGGGCCTATGGGCGCAAGACAACCATCGGGATTTTTTAGCTCACTGCAGCAGCCGGGCGAACCAGGCCTCCGGGTTACATGGGATTTACAAATCCACATGTCATCATACGTGAGACCTTCAGAGAGCTTACTCAAGTACCGATTTCTAAAGTTTCAGAAAATGGGTGGCAGAGCCCTAAGTGTCAGGTACGTTTCCTGGTATAAGCATACTCGTCTTAGCGAGTCGAATACTCAAAGTAATCGTTACCATGTCCCTGTCAAAATATCAGGCTGGAAACGCATTAGGAAACCAGTCGACGCTTATGGCCCTATTGAGGTTGACCAGCTCTGGGTGTGATGTTCCTTCAATTTCTTTTCTTATTGCTTGTTCCGTAGGGGTATATGGATCATAGCTGAACCGATGCCTCTCAGAGCGTCCAGCGACGAGGAGACGGATATAGGAGAAATACAGCTAAGGCTCCTATTGAGAGGACTTGCAACATTGACAAAATCTACGAAGGAGCCGTCCTCATCCGTCGGTATTGGGTTGGTCAACCACTCCAGAAAATCGGCGAAGGCCCTACTGACTATCCAATGGGGCTTTGGACGAGAGAGTCACTGTGCTCACTAGCTTGATGCCAGTCACCATCCTCCAGTCAGAGGATCCTAGCGGCAGACTTTTGGTAGAGTAACGCTGAGGTAGGCGAAGACGCGCGCGAACGACGCTGCGAGAGTAACTTCTTCCTACCGGATTCCAACCTTTCTTCCATCACACGTGTGATAGGTTCTTCCAGATGTGAGGCATTTCAGATTCAATTAAAATAGATTTAGATGAGATCCGAGATCAGCAAGCACGAGTATCGTATGGTACACTTGGGATGTGACGACAATTAAATATATTTCGCCCTTGTGCAGCACGCTGATCAACTACTTACTGCCAGGTAGCGAAAGTATTTTGTGATTACACTATCCTGCACTCCGATTTCACGACATGGGATAAGGTCGAGGCATCCGTCGATCAGATACTTGATACGACAAGCCGCGCAATTTCTTCGCTTGTTCTAAGTGGATGGTAGGGATTATCCTTTGACCCGAAAACTGGTGGGTTTTAACCGAGCCTACCGCCAGCAACAACAACAAGCTTCAGCTGCAGATGAATGTGGTATGCAGTGCAGCTGCATGCAGCGCCCCTCGGTCTTCTGCTCGGCCTTCCAGAGGAGGTACATTATCATCCGGGATATGCCAGGCTATCGTGTGAGGCATCGATGTGAGTAGCTGCAGCAGTCCACCTGACATCCTGTAATGGACAAGATGAGATACCCTGTCTGGCAGCGAAGGTATTCCTCCAGCCGTCCTTTTAGCATTGATGATCCTGATGCAATGGGGTGAGCGGCCCCGTGCTTCATGCAAGAGGAGGCTTGAAGAACGTAGCGGAAGGCAATCAAGCGCTAGACTTTGAACGCGGAATATGGATTGTATAATACGAATGTCAGCTCTTGACCACCTGCTGTCCGTGAGCTACGCCACCGGCCAACACCAACTTCTGAAACTCCTTCTCCTTCCTGAGGCCCTCAGCAACTCGAGTCAGCGCTTTGATCCAGGAGAGCATATATTCCTCATGCATCTACCGCTTGCAAACCGACAGACACATTTCAGACATTACCGATCGAAGGCTGACTGGCGCTACCACTGGAACTTTGGCTGAGACTGCAGCTCCGGTTGCGATGGAACCGCAACCGCCGTACTTGGTGCAAGATTTACCCACACGGTATCTACGTATACGTGTATTGGACGACTACATCAACGCGCGATTGAACGAGTTTGGCAACGAGTGGCGAAGAGAGGTATGCATGTCTCACCCGCAGCTCCGGCAAGGAAAGATTAGAAGAACATAGCAAAACTCATGAACGTCTAAATACAGACCATGCATGATATCCACCGTATATTTGTTCAAAGATATCTTACGCGGGTACGCAGTGTAAAGACTTCCCGGATTGAAATCCAGCTGACTGTCTGCTTTGGGGCAGGAGGAAATCGTCTACTTGCAAAGACTGAGCTTCCCTGGATATTACGCCCAAAATAACTATTGGGTCGGAGGGTAGCTGATTCCAGTCTCTGACCAATCTGAGCAACATCTTTTTTCTTAGAGGCGAACCCGTGCCCGACAGCGCCTTTCAGTATTACATCATTGGCGGGCTGGTCGCTTTTGTGGCTTCTGTAAATACGCATCTTTTTCATCCGCAGAGCAGCCTTGGTAAAGGGCTTCAAGGCTGTCAATGGAGCTGGCGGGACCTCAGTTGATCACATACGTTCTGTGATATGATCACACCAACCATTTGAAGCTATGGCGCTTTGACGTTATAATTTTATTCACCACAACCTTGGAGAATATGCTTTCTATTGAAATTTCCTATGAAAGAATACTCCTTTAATTACATTCAGTAGCCAAGGTGCTTGAACATAAGGTCGTGCAGAGTGTAATACCCTCTCCGAATCCGAGAGGCAGGACCAGTGACCTGCGTCAATGTTAGGCTTCAGGCGTGTGCCAGTGGTGCATACGCATGGAACGCACCTTATACTGGACCCTTCGTCTCGAACCGTCTCTCACAGCATCCCGCATAAGAGGCTTCATCTCTTCTGGCACATCATCTCCTTCTTCATAGATGTTGACTTCGAGACCAACTTTCGAGCCAAGGGATCTTTTACCCTTGAGATCCTTGGCTTGGAGCATTCGAAGTATACTCCAATAGACAATACCAACAGCAAAGACAGCTAGTAAAGTGACGGGCCAGTAATACCGAGGAGTAGTGCCACTCTTATGTGGAAGGGCATCAATAACCAAAATGACTATATTGATTGCGGCGAAAAGGAAGCTTATCAGTTTCAATGTCAGCTGATTTTTTAGATACGTTGGTTTCCAATTGCTGTTCAGCAGGCGCATACGACTTTGTAGTCGCGGAAGACCAAGTCCAAGAAAGACTGCACAAGGGGATTAGTCTTTGTTTGGTATAGTTGGGGGTAGCAGAGGCATACCGAACATTATTTGGTACCCGTAGCCATAGATGCCAGTAAAAAAAGGGCGTTGGTCATTTGATAGGTTGATGGCTAGGATTGGTATGACAGTAAAGATCCAGTGGAGAAAGAGCGCTCCTCCGGGTGAGTCGAACCGTCGATCCTGATGGCCGAAGAAACGATAAAACGGTATTATGCGCTGCCAAGCAATAGCTTGTTTAACTTGAACTAGTTTAGCTTCCCATTGATATTTATTTCCGGTTCCCAAACCTTTAGCAGAGGTGTAGGTAAAAATTATCTGATCACTGAACACAGCCAGCCCCATGGCTACCTGCATTCCAGTCGTGGATCCAAATGCCTGATAAGGCAAATTAGCAAATTATCTTAAGGTGTAACGCAGTCGTACCTTTTGGGCAAATACGATGCCAATATTTGCTTGCCCGTCCTCGCTGGTAAGTGTAGCATAGTCTGCAACAGCAAACTGAGAATATCAAGTAAGCGTTCTCGCGCAGCAATGGATTTGGGGGTCCCCATACAAATGCCAATGTTACCAGCATATACAAGCAAGTGATAATCGTAATGGCAGTGATAGCAGCCCACTTGAGCGTCCGCTTACAGTCTTTGATCTCACCAGCAATCTCCAAAGAATTAGCCAGTGCAAAGACAGAAGGTGCATGAGGAACATACGTAGTTGGCATTCTCCCAGCCTTGATAGCACAGAAGTATATATATTATGGCGGTTAGGGCGTCCGTAGCGTTATACCCGGGGAATTTCGTATTAAAATCATCAAAGCCGGATCCAGGTCCTTGGCTCGCTACCATGCCAGCAACAAAGATAACGAGAAAAAATAGAATCCTATACAAGGCGAAAGTGCTATTAAAAACGAAGCACAGCCGGCGAGCGAAGTACATCAATAAGCATGCCACTGTTTGGACCACAATTGCTGTAAATTTCAATTGCCCGGGTGGTATTTTGGATGTGGGGGTCTCCGGATTCGCAACAGAGAGTATGCACTGTGCCACTGTCTTGGAACTCGTCACTGTACCGGCAAATAGTATCCAGAAAACCGAAAATATGACCGTTGCCATGAGCTTTGGCCGTGGAAAGACCTCATCAAGCTAAGCTGGTGTTAATCAACTGCTACTCAATCTGCACCTTAAACTAAGATACATACATAAATCAATGCCATCCCGTTGAATGGAAGTGCTGTCCCATACTCGATGAAAATCGTCATACTAAAAAGGTCCTTGTGAGTTAGCGAAGTCAAGTTACTGCTGGTGTCATACATACGCTAAAGCCGAATAGATACCACCAACCGCCCAAAGGACGAGGCAGATTTCTTTGCTCCGAGTCAAAGCGAGGACATAACCAGGCGTGATGAAAGTGCCATATCCGAGAGTGGTATTGAGCATCAGCGACGTCGTTTGCACAAACCCCAAATTCCTACGAGGGACGGTGGTGTCCTCGGTGAAATTCGTAAATTCACTGCCACCATCTCCTATATCCTCGCAGAATTCATGTCCAAAATCCGATGGAGAACTGTCTATTCTAGGGCTAAAGTCAACCTTCTTTCCCCTGGTTCCCGCTTCAGTATCTATCTCAGCCAATGGAATTGAAGCTGAAGTTGGGCTACTTGGCAGTCCGGACCGAGAATTTTCAGTCGAGGCAGCCGAGGCCTCACAGTGAATCAAGGACTGGCTAGTCGCGTAATAAGTCGGGGCCTGGTATGATGCCTTGGAAGAAGAGCGCTCCACGGACTGACTCCGAAGCCAATGTATGTTGTCGTCTCCTGGTTCCATAATTTTGGGTCATGGAATTTGAATGACAAGGTGCTAGAATATTGCGTCGACAAATAATGGAAAAAGCCTACCATGGATGTCTCAGAGGCATAACTGCATTGATGGTTAAGTAATCCAGCAAGGTAACCTTTGCCCAGCGTCAAAATCAAGGCAAGAAGGACTGATTCGAGTCTGCATGTCTGCCTCATTCTGACATGCATCCATTCCGGAAACGTTGCTAGGCAAGAGGACCTCCGTACAGATTGGTCGTTGTACATGGGATTCGGTGTGCCGTGAGGTTGAAGTTGCAGCTGCACTGCAGCGCGACCTCGAGAAACTCGCGCTTCCCATAGCCTGCCTCAATCCGACAGGCAGCTCTCTCCGAAGCGACGCTGCCTCGGGCAATTTCCATGTCTATCGGGCGTCGTGCATGAACTTAGTGCAAGTAGGCTGAAGGTGGGGTTGCAGCTGCGCCAGCAGAAAAGTCAATTGGATGTGTATCGAAAGTCAACCAAAGTCGCCCACATGCATGGTCATGTCTCACCTCTGCAATGCTAGGCTCATACACAAGGGCATAACAATATTTGCAATGCTAAAGGTGACGCAGTCACGCGGCACGGTATACCGGTCGTACCATCCTCCAGCTGCGGCGATGCGTTGTCCATCTATATAGATATGTTTTGGCCGGGCAAATCTCGTAGATAGCAACTAATGATATCGTTGTGGCAAAATTTAGTTGGGCGCAGGCCAAAATGTATGAATCGTTTCAACTAAAGGGATGGGAGGAATACCCAGACAACCTCCACTCAAAGAGTCATAATGTTGAGCTTGCGTGCAATTACACAAATTCGAGCGAGCGATTGAGTGCGGAGTCTGCGCGCCTGTTTGTGGGGAGATCCGATCCGATTGGGGTGAAGGTTGTTGAACTGGGAGCCCACGGTAAAAAAATCCGCTTTGCAAGATTATACCGGCCTCGCTCTCGTATAGCCGCCTAATTTCTCAGCAGAGCCCGAGAAAGTGCTGGAGAACGCAGCGGTACTTGAATTTTTTCTCGAGGTTAGGCAACCCCCTGCATGGACGAACATGACTGAGGCAATAGACTACAGCGTCTGACCGATGAACCGGTTACTCGATTAATGTGAGACGGTTTAGGTGGTACCCTTCTTTTCAATGCTGCTGACCATTGACAAGACTTATTCCGCAGCAGAGTTCATGGGGACAGCTTGTTGTGGACGAGGACAGCATTCGCAAATTATTGACGCGCTTCGAAGTTTTTCCGCCCTTTCTCGACATCATCCATGCCTTCGGAGAAAGAACTGGCTATGAGGATGAATCATACGGTGGCTTGCATTTTCGAGCAGACAGGAATCATTCTGTTTTCGGTACCTACCCCGTAGAACACTTCCTGATGCATTATGAAGAAGAACTTACTCAAAACAGAAATTGCTTATCTTGTCAAGCACGTGGAGAGGCATGGACGACTGGAGACCGAAGAGCCGTGGTCGATTAGACAGATGGGCGTTTACCACAAGGCTGGCGGAAAGTCTGGCGATGTTTTCATCATCATTAATCCGTCGTTCTCATTCCAAAAGCGGCTGAAACTTGTGGGCCAGTTCAATGGAATACCCTCATCCATGGTGCTGCATACCGCAATCCTCTCGTGCGCTATGGAGAATTGGAGATGGTATATTAGTGACTTGGAGAAGAAATTTGTGAGAATAGTATGTACATCTCCTCCATGAAGCCGAGATTCAGATGAAGCTAAGAACTAGTAGAAGGAAAAGGCCTTGCTGACGCGGGTCGACAAAAAAGGAAAGAAGAATTCGTCCATGGCTGATATCTGTATCGAAGACACACAGAGTATTCAGTTTTTACAGGATAAATTCCAACAACTAGCTCATGCTTTCGAAATGGACCGCAACATCTTACGAGACGTGCAGACTCAATTAGCGGCAATGCCAAGGGCGGACTCCGCACAGGAAGATGACTCGAATCGAATTTCCGCGTTACTGAGTGACTCGAATGTTCAAATGAGCCGAGTAAATAGCATGTTGCACCGACTAGATGGAACCATTGCCCTCGTATGTAAAAGAAACATTTCGTGACTGGAGAAATTTTTGATCTAACCAATCATCAGATAAGGACGATCCTAGATTTCCGATGCTTGGCGAGCCTCCAACACAATAGCCAGTTGGCACAGCTGGAGAACCAATTGATTGTGCAGCTCACGCAAAAGGCATCTCGAGATACCGACATCCTGAAGATGCTTACACTTCTGGCACTGACATATTTGCCAGCTTCACTTGCTTCAGTAAGCAACAGTAACTCCTTAGTCTCTTGAGGCGATCTTCCCATTGACTAGGCTCTGTTCAGTCCATGATGGGAATGAATTACATCAATATCCAGACTGCCACGGAGAAGCTTTCGATACATATCGAGGGCGAATTCTTGATTTTCGTTGTCTTGACGCTCATACTGGTCGCGGTCACATTCACCGCGTATTTCTGCTGCCTTCGTAGATATCGTAGGTGTCGCGTCGCCCTAGCAAATAACAACGATGAGAAGGGTCTGTGATGGAGTAGGGCATGCCGTAAAAATGGTAACTTTCCCGAGACGTGTTTGCAACATGAAATGCAGTAGGCTATTAAAGCGGCTGCCGCGACGAGCCTGGGCGAGGAATGTCGACCCACCACATAGAGCCGAATGTCGTGCCTGTCCTCGGTATTTTGTCACCGGCGCGGTTACGAAATGGCATACCCCAACTCCGGGCCAACATCACTCTTGATTTTCCTCTCAAAGTCCTTGAACTCTTCTGACCATACCTGTTTTAATTTTTTGTACATGCGGTGGAACGACTGAGCTTGGGCAGTAGAGAGAAACCCAAGAGTCAAGCTGCAGCACTCCACACTATTCTCCAACTCCTCCAATTCGAGCATATCTCTTGTGAGAGGAAGTGACGGTAAAGTCTCTTTGGGTCTAGTCTTAAGGAAAGAAACTGAAAATGATGGATCTTTCCTCTTGTCTGTCGGAACAAGGGTGAGAGAGGTCGTTTCGCCATCATCTAATGGTCGGGAGATGCGTACATTCTTTCTGGCACGGATGATGAGTACGGAGCCCTCACAGAAAATAACTATCCGCGGAGGAAGTGGGCTTGTTCGAAGGAATCGAGGTGATTGTCGCTTGGATGCTTTTGGAGGCATGATCATATCCACAATCTCACGGTGAGAGCTTTGAGTCCATAATTGAATACTAGAAGCTCTCATGTTTATTCCATCTTCTAGGCTGAACCCTTTTCTATGCCATTGACGAAGCTTCTTGAGTGTCACGGTCTGGCCCTTTAGCTTCGTTTGCACGCTTTGAAGCTTCTGGCTGAGGCGGATCTCCTGCCCTAGTAGGGTTTCTTGTAAGCGGTGGACATCAGGATAGTTATCAACCGATAGTTTGCCTTTGCACTGTCCCGGAGGAAAAAAGTACAGAAATGAGTCCGAATAATAATGAGAGGTTTGATCGCAGAAAGCGTATCGCAGAACTAGTCGGATTTTCGAGACTTCATCCAGCGGTGATTCTCTCCAGGTTTGATCCTCCAAAGTCTCTATGCGTAGGACCTCGTCATCCTGAACGAAGCGGAGAGGGCCAGACTTCCAGTATCCAGCAACGTTGTATAAGGGGGAGGGAAGATCTTTGATTAGATCCTGCCCAACTACTCTCCCTGATCGCGGAGGGAAGCTTTTATGGTTCAGCAGCTCTTGTTTGCTCTCAGAAGTGGATTGAAATTGGTCAAGAATGGTCGCAAGGCCGATGCAGACGTCCTTTGAACTTAGTCTCGTGCCAACATCTACATCGAGCATTTGCAGAACCAAGAGCAACACCTTATTGAGGAAGTCCTTTTCTCGTCCTTCGCAGTACTGTGGGAGTGATTGGATCCATTTTTGGACCCCTGGCTTTAATTCGTAGGAGTTTGGAAACTTGGGCTTGAAAAATCTGTCGTCTGTGAAATTGGCACCGGGGCTTTTTGTTGAACGAATCCCATCGAGCTCGCGAACACCGTCGCAACCCCTTACAACAAAGCTGACAACCTCCAAAAGTACACATCCAAAGGACCATATATCATATCGTCTGTTCTGTGTGCCTTCCTTGTTGTCAATTTCGGGTGGAGCGTAAGCTTCCGTGCCCCCCATGCCTATGACCTTGGAAGAAGTTGCTCCAGCAACCCTTTTGAAAGTGGCTTGACCGAAATCCGATATAGTGAGGGCATTTGTCTCTTCAACCAAAATATTCGCCGGCTTCAAATCAAGATGAAAGCCGAATCGGGAGGTTTCGTGGTTAACGCGAGGCTCTTCACCGTCAAGCACTTTATGCAAGCTTCGAGCAAGAGCTAACATCTGATGCCAAAGTGGATGTCCGACGATGGAAGTCGCACGTTGATCTGGATGGAACTGTGCCCTTCGGAGGTAAAGACGGAGGTTTGTCTTAGCGCATGGAAAGATGAGATTGTAGGAACCACCGTGTTTGTACGCCTTCACAAGTTGGACAATATGCTCGTCTTCTAACCTTTTGACAAAGAGGAGGTTTCTGCGTTCAGAATCAAATTGTTCATAAGATGTATCGGGGTGCAGTTCCTTCCGAGCGAAGCGCCGAACACCCGAGAATTGCTGTTTGGCAGTGTGTGAGTAGCCGAGCTTTTCGCATTGAGTAGAGCTATTCGCTTACAGAAAGACATTGGTATTCATCAGGGACCTCAAATGCGAATACTTTCCCATAACTGCCCTCGCTTTCCTGATCCAGACGAGCTTCTCTCAGAAATGGCAATATTGTCTCCGACGAGTACTCCTCATAACTGCTATCTTTAAGGTAGGGGACCGCAAATCTGAACTTGTTCCAATGGAACTTGTCCAGGAACCTTGGTTTTATCGAGGGCCAGTACTTTTGCCGCAAATAGCTGGCCGTAAACTCTGATACGTGAGTTTCGAAATACGCATCAGTTAGGTCGTCGTCAACGAGCGTATAGATCAAGGATGGACATTCGCTACAAGCCAAAAGGGCAAACAAGACGGTCGTGCATTCACCAGTACCACCACTTTGATGAGTACTTCCAGTGATAAGAGCAGGGTAATCCGAAGAGCCTCGCCGCCGCTTAGACGTCTGCTGATGTTCTTGACATGTCGTGCAAGAGCATTGTAGTACAGTTCTGATCCGGTCTTGTGTGCATAGGCTCTTGACCTTGGTCTTCGGGAAAAATCTTTTATGTTCTGGCACACTGTTGTCATTCGGAACGCACGCGTCTTCAAGATCTTCGCGCAGTTTCAAGCATGGAAACGCTGATGGTTCTGACATCAGGTTTGCCTGTGGCAAGGCCATGGCTTTCCGTCAGAGTTGTCTCGATCCACGACAGTTTGGCATAAGTTATCCAAATAATTCTAAGCACCGTAGGTCTGGTTCTCAGGACTGGTTGTCAAAGCAGGGACAGTGCTTTGACAGAGGACAGGCAGTCGCAGCCCTTCTCCCACTAAGAATAGCCATTGAGACCGAATGTGCAACCAGCTCGATCATTGGATGAAGCTTAGCTGTAGCCAAGAGGGCTTGCTCGAGAATGAGGGGGGGTGGATGCGGGGCGTACGTGCATGAAGCCATGCGCTGACTTGTTTCTCCACCTCGGTCCAAACGTAGGGTGCTGCACACCCATGAACACCCCATTGCTATCAGTTTGAGCGTGTACATCCGAATGTGGCCCGTCGGGCTGCTCTAACTTGGTTCCAGGTCACTTTCAAGTACCAAGCCGCAATTCATGTATTTTGGGGGCGCTCTCACTTAGATTGAGCCAGTTCGCCTTGCAGTCCGCTGATGCCACCCAAGAGCGCTAATCGACTCGCATCAGTTCGAATAGATTTCGATTGGTTGGCGTGCAGAGTGACACAGAGCTCCATGGCCTAGGGACGCAAATTTAGCATTTCCAAGCAAGCGACGCTGGTCTACCATCGTTCATAAGCTGTATTCGAACGGAAACGGCATGGATACCTTACCGTCATTCCTTCACAAGTACCCTTCCGTCAGGTTCATTCGTCTACAGTTCGCAGACCTTTCTGGAGTTCTGCACACTCGAATTATCCCGATCCAACACTGTTTGGATCTCATCGCGCAAGGGCAGTATGCCACGGTTGGGGGCAAAAGCATGCTTCATGCCGTAAATGACGCAATCTCATCGATTGCGCCGCCAGCTGGGCTATGCGAGCTCCATCCGGATTGGCGGTCCCTTCGCATTTGCGCATTTGCGCCAGGGCACGCCTCAGTCATGTGTTTTGTCTATGACAAATGTTCGAAGGAGCCCTTCCATCTATGTCCGAGACAAAAGCTTGTGCACAAGCTTGAAGAATGGAAAAGGACAGATACAGTTGCATTCCTGGTCGGTTTCGAAATAGAATTTGTGTTCCTGGACCAATTTGGCCAAGTTCCGCAGACTGCTGATATTATCAATGCATGGTCAACCACGGCGGGGCTGCGTGGAAGTAATTTGCAATGTACGGAGGACATCGTCGAAGCCTTACAAGCTTCGGGGATCAACGTGCTCCTCTTCCATACAAGCAAACCACACCAGCTCCAGATAGCTACCGGGCCTATGTGCCCAGTAGATGCAATTGATGCTTTGATGCATACACACGAATGCATCAAGCACATTGCTGTGCGCTACGGATTGCGTGCGACGATGGCACCAAAGCCACTACCGGAAGATGTTGTTACCGGAGCTCATGCCCACGTATCGATACAGCCCTTAGAGAAACGCGAAAACTTTCTTGCTGGAGTACTTGACGGTCTTCCAGCTATCTTTGCCTTTAGTATGCCATCATATGATAGCTACTGTCGGGTGACTGGATTGCGAAATAGTGCCGGTTCATGGGTCGCGTGGGGGATGCAGAACCGTTACGTCCCGATAAGAGCCATCGAAACTGGTCATTGGGAACTGCGAGGTCTTGATGCAACCGCGAATTTTTATCTTGCCCTGTTAACGTTCTTCACCGCGGGAATGCAAGGAATCAAGGAGAACCTCCCTCTCCGAGCCCGTGACTGTCAGTGCAATCCATTCAATTTGACGAACGATGAACGCCTAGAGCTCGGTATTGTTCGGAAATTGCCTCACAGCCTCAAAGAGAGCATTGAGATCTTGAAAGAGTCTTCCATTTTCGATGAGACGTTGAGCGACTCGTTAAAGAGCCAGTATATTGCGATAAAGGAAGTTGACGAGAAAGACATGAGCGATTTGAGTGAAGACGGACGACGAGAATGGTTTACCAAAATGTTTTGATTCCCGTATTTGTAAAAGTGCTGGCCGCATCGCCTTCTTCGAATTGTATGATTTGGATCGTGTCGCCGCTGGCTGAGCATACAACGTGACTGCAGATACAAATGGTTTATTGTAGCGCTCACTGAACAACGAACTCTCCGTACGGGAACATCAGCTTCAGTGAGTGCCAGGAGTTGCAAAAGGGACACCATGGGCGGGAAATTTTCCATGGGAATGCAACTCCATATTTGGGTGAAAAGGTCGATGGGCCGGCAAGTGAGGATCCCCCACAACTAGATTGGAGATGAATCGTAGAAGACATACAGTCGAGATTGTAGAATGAGGCTCGAGGGCACCGCAATAAGATCATCTGTATGCTCCGCCTTTTATTGCAACCACAGGTGCAGGGAACTGTGAAGTCAGGATTAAAGCTTGAGACGCCTAACTTACCTTATGGACCAAAGATGTAGGCACGCGACACATCAGTTCTGTCTTGTCCTCAGATGCTATCCTTGAATCGCAAATGTTGCCAGCCACACGATCAGAAGCCTCGTGATGCTCAACACAAAGAATCTGTCTAAATCGGAATTCCTCGTCCCTCAGATGATGCGGTACATGACGCGCACGCGCCCACCGACAACAAATGTCTCACGTCGGAGACGGGGGAGTTGGTATGACGACGTCTCCGTTTATATTAGACTTCTAATGGCTTGCTCGAAGCCAACAGCTCCAGGCAGCGTCGAAGAACTTCATTTTCGTCCATAGCGAAGGAGAGAGGTTACTCTGGACGTACTCACTGCCAATGTTTGCGGCCGGACCAAGCGGCTAGGCTGGGAGCTGGGGTCTCCGACCTGTGCCGCCAACCATCATGATTAGCTCCGCAAGGAGTCCAGGAACTCCTCTCTCTTCGCGTAGCCTTCTCGACAGTTCCGGCGTTCTCGAGCAGTTTGATCCCATTAGCGATAACCCGTACACCAGCTCCCAGTCCCGCGCGCCAGCCATCTCCCTAGAACATACTCGCCATTTCACCTACAGAGCGCTGTTTGTGGGCCTCTTCATCGGAGTGCTAATATGCTTTTGCAACACGTACTTTGGCCTCCAGACTGGCTGGGGCAATGGCATGTCACTGTCCGGCTCCCTCCTTGGCTTCGCCATCTTCAGGTCCATACGTCCGCATCTCAAACTTCCCTTCACGCCGGCTGAGAATGTTCTTGTGCAATCTGTTGCTTCTGCAGTTGGTACCATGCCTTTGGGGTGTGGTTTCGCAGGAATTATACCGGCGCTAGAGTTCTTGTTGAAAAAAGGCGAAGGTGCTCCGATGCAGTTGGGAGTCGGACGCTTGATCACATGGAGCCTTGGAGTGGCTCTATTCGGGTCGGTCTTCGCACTAACTTTGAGGAAACAAATGATCATAGGGGAAAAGCTCCGGTTTCCTAGTGGAACTGCTACTGCGCTTTTGATTCGAGTCCTACATGGAAAGGTAGACAAGAAGCCGTTGAGCGACTCAGATGTTCTGACCATGGACGATGACGAGGCGCATGGGCTCCTCAGGCATGCTGAGCATGATCAGGACCATTTTACCATACGCAGCTTCTCAAATTCAGAGAGGAGCGTGGAACACTTTGCCGTCGAAAACTCTCATCAAACCCAGGAAGACATGCATCCTGATGTTAGAGACAAATACATTCGCTTTTTAGTTCGAGCATCCAGTATCTCGGCCGTTTTTGTAAGTGATTCGCCTATCTTTCCAAAATCATGGACTTACGCCGTATTACAGACTGTCTTTACGTATTTTGTCCCCCAAGCCCATCACATCCCAATATTTGGTGCATCCATGGCGAACAATTGGCTATGGTCCTTGAACCTTTCTCCGGCATACATTGGTCAGGGTGTTATCATGGGTCCAACAACCACCCTGCATATGTTTCTTGGGGCAATTGTGGGGTGGGGCATTCTTTCGCCGATATCCAGACACAAAGGATGGGCGCCAGGTCCTATTGATGATTGGGAGGAAGGAAGCAAAGGTTGGATCATGTGGATCTCTTTGGCTATACTGCTGGCGGACTCACTAACAAACCTGGGTTGGCTCGTTCTGAAACCGTTCGCAACAATTCTTCGCGATTACATACACTCGTCGACAGACAATGCTAAACACAAAGGAATTTGGCACGACTTCATCCCGCTCCATAAAATGAGCAAATTTTGGTCTGTACCATTTCAGCAAAGTCCCATTTCACCAAGACCTTCGGCGACACCGCTTGCCTCTTCTGAAGTTCTGGATAAGGACGCTCCACCACAGCAACTTGTATCTAGTACCACGATCTCGATTTTGCTTCCTCTTGCGCTTTTGATATGTGTCCTCTTTGTGCACTTATCATTTGGCTCATATATTCCAGTCTCCTTGAGCATCCTTGCGACCGTTCTTGCTGTGGTAGCTTCTTTGATGGGTGTGAGAGCTCTTGGCGAGACAGACATATGCCCAGCGTCAGGAATTAGTAAATTGACACAACTTATCTTCGCATTGGTCGTGTCAAAGAACAATCCAAACGCTGTCGTCATCAACCTCCTCGCTGGTACAATATCCGATTCTGGTGCAAGCCAAGCATCTGACCTGATGCAAGATCTCAAGACTGGTCACCTTCTCCACGCTTCTCCTAAAGCTCAATTTTACGGTCAAATACTAGGCAGTGTCTTGGGAGTCGTGGTCTCGCCGATCGTCTATCGCTTGTATGTCGCAGTGTACGAGCTCCCCAACCGATCGTTTCAAATACCCGGTGCATATGTTTGGATTTTCTCCGCGAGACTTCTGGTAGGCAAAGGCCTTCCGCCTATGGCTTGGCAGTGCGGACTCATTGCAGGGCTCATGTTCATTTCTATAACGATACTGCGAATTCATTTGGGAGGCCAACGCTCGGCAAAGGCTCAGAACATGCTGAATTATATACCAGGCGGCATTGCCTTTGCAGTCGGAATGTACATCACTCCTTCATATACCATACCGAGGGTCATCGGTGGAGTACTGAGCTGGTGTTACCTACAACGCTACGGCAAAGACAAAACCTCTGTCGTTGTAATTGCTTCGGGGTTAGTTCTGGGAGAAGGTGTCTTCAGCATGGTTAATCTTGGCTTGGCCAGCCTGAATGTCCCACGGCTCTGACTGAATGCGTCATGCTTCGAAATATAGGACGATGGTTCGCTGCAAGATATTGATGTCCGAGTGCTATCTCCGGCTGGTACGAGGGAGAAACTCCCTCCTTCAATTTTCAGGCCAATGCACGCTATCCTACCACTCCGGCTGACGCCGCCTCTCGTATAGAAGAGGTCGATCCCAGCAAGAAACTGCGTGTCTGCACCTCTCGCACACGTCGAAAGGGCTGGACTGCGGCAGCTTCATGCATACACAAGGAGGCAGGGTATTTGCACCAGACCATCGTAGTCATTAAGCCCTACACTAACCTTGCTAACGTGTAGCCTTTTGGACCAAACACGGTCCTAACTGTGCAAAGATTACAAGCACAGACAGCTTATGTTGTTAAGGTATGTAGCCACTTTGGCCGAATGTGTTGCAAAAACGAGATACGAATTACCGGCGTCCAAAGCAGCTCGTTAAGAGCCACTTCAACAAAATCGGCAAGAACAAAAGCCTTCTCGATTGGCGACTAGACTTGAGAGGCTCCAGATTGCTAGGCTGGCAATGAGGAGCACAACTTGTGATTACGCCTGATATTGAAATGTTAATTTTGAGAGTATTTCCAATCGTTGGTAAGGAGAGGCTCTTCGCGGAATAGTCGCCTGTAGTCCTCGCATTTAGAAGGGTGAGGGCCTGCAAAAGGCTGCAATACGTCATTGTTTACTCCGTACCTACCTCCTTAAGGTACCCAAAGATAGAACATCAACGCAGCCGTGTTTCCGCGTGAGGCATCCCCCCACCCCCCAGCGCCTTCGTATTGAGCAGATCAATGTTCCTTTCGACATCTGCGCCTCCAACGGTTTTGCGTTAAAACCCAATTTTTGTGAGACTCTCCCCACATTTCGTGTTGGTTGCAGCCGGCTGTGCCGCTCGTATCCGTTCGAGCCAGGATGAAGATGGTCAAGCTTCGTCGCTCCATTATTCCTGCCTTACCCGATCTGCGAAGACGAGCTTCCAAAATGGAAACAGAACATTGTCAACGCTCGGCTTTTTGACACGCTTTGCTCCGTCAATATCGACTATTTAATGACACTCGCCTGTAGCCAAGTCACTTTCACTATCATCACAAAAGCAATCAGACCAATCTTCCACTCCAGCCAGCTTTTTAACTTATAATATTAATATCTTCATAATTTCCTCCCATAACTACCAAACTACTATCACGATGCAATACTTCACCATCGCTGCTGCTCTCCTCGCCGCTGTTGCCAGCGCTGCTCCTGCCACCAAGCGTGCCAGCAAGTACTACGAGGTCGGCCTCTCCTTCCACCTCCAGGAGAACGGCAAGACCATCGGCGAGCCCGCTCCAATCCAACTGAACACCCTCACCGCAGTCGGAGACGCACAGGACCCCACCTCTGCCTACGAGATCGTCTTCGACGGCACCGCTACCAATGTCGATGTCAACAAGGTCGAGTGCCGAGCCTACAAGGATGCCGATGGCGTCGTACCTGGCAGCGCTCCCTTCACTAAGGCTAACCCGGCTGAGCTCGCCACTCCCAACAACCCCGTTGAGGTTGCCTCTATCCTCTGCTACGTCACTGAGTAAGGATGAGGACCGTCTCAGTGAACCGGATAATTGATTCGACCATGTCGTTGATGTGGATCTGGTTTTAAGGGGTGAGCTTTTGATGCGTGCGTATGCTTGATGCCACTAGTGCATAGCATCCGTTGGGTTTCTGGGCAATGCAAGCCATTCTTTTACTGCATAGCGACGGCATCGGGCATTTTCGGTTGATTAATTTTTTGTAATTGCCTAATTTAGACCTTCTATAATGCAAGGTTTCGCTTCTTGGTCATCTATCCCTTATTTTTGACTATGTGATCGAAGTAAAATTGATACCTACTTGAGAAATTACCGCCACACGTCATGGAAACCCTACATATGGACATCTAACGGCATATGGACTGGTCTTTTCAAATGTTGTGTTGCACGATCTTGCAATGCCAATTTAATGGGGTGTAGGTTCGCTCACAAACGTCATCACTCTACTATTCTCTGCCACATAGCTTTGTCGCAACAGCAAAATTTTACAATCATAAATCAATTTGCATATTTCGGTCAGACCTCATCCAAAACATGGGGTGTCAAGAAGAAATAGACCATGCCAGGTCTCTCGACGAAGCCGATCCGTTGCAGCACCTACGAGCGGATTTTGTCATCCCATCCCGAGCAGACTTGAAGCAAGAGACACTAGGTAAGCAAGTTTTGAGAGCAAGGAGTCGCAAAACAGAATATATATGCTTGGACCCAAGATTTTCTCGTCCTTCAGTCCTATTAAACTTTCGATCTTCTCCAATGTCTTTTCTTCAGTATCTCAATTGTATGTGGGGACTATATATAGATTTTGAAAGTTGCTCTCGGCCACTGCCGTACCCTTCAGTATTAACTTCTCTCTATTTCCTTTTGGCTAACCGTCTTTTAATTCTCAACTAGAAAATCGCATTGGAAATGAGGCTTCTACCACGCCCTCTACATATCTCTGCGGCAACTCTCTCGGTCTCCAACCCCGTCTCACGTCTTCCTACCTTTCCTACTATCTCTCTACGTGGGCCACCAAGGGCGTTTACGGGCACTTTAAGTCCATCTCCGACTCACCGCTTCCAGAATGGATCCATGCAGATGATGCTGTCACTAACGGCATGGCGCGACTTATTGGTGCCCAAGTCAATGAAGTCGCCGTCATGCAGACATTGACCGCGAACCTACATTTGCTGCTTGCAACTTTCTATCGACCTACGAAGGAACGACACAAGATCGTCATTGAAACCAAAGCATTTCCGAGCGACCACTATGCCATCGAGAGCCACATCAAACACCACAACCTCGATCCCCAGCAATCCATGATATGCATCGAACCGCCGCCCGGCACTGCCATAATATCGACATCTCACATCATGTCCGTCATCCGCCAGCACGCCTCCACTACGGCGCTCGTCCTGCTCCCCGGCATCCAATTCTACACCGGCCAGTTCCTCGACATGGAGACGATCACCCGGGAAGTGCATGCTCTGGGCATCCCCATCGGCTGGGACCTCGCCCACGCCGTCGGCAACGTCCCCCTCGACCTGCACGGCTGGAACGTCGACTTCGCGTGCTGGTGCATGTACAAGTACCTCAACTGCGGGCCCGGATGCAGCGGCGGCCTGTTCGTGCACGCGAACCATTCGGCTGTCTCTCCACCACCACCACCACCACCATCACCATCACCTTCTTCTTCCGCACCCGCTTCCGCTGCTGGACAGGCAGCAGCGTCGACAGCAGGCTTCCCGATCCCGATGACGCCGCAGGAAAAGCGCCAAGGCTATCTGAACCGGCTGTCCGGGTGGTGGGGCAGCAGCAAGTCGTTGCGGTTCCGGATGGAGAACCAGTTCGAGCCGATCCCCGGCGCGGCCGGGTGGCAGGTGAGCAATCCGAGCGTGCTGGACCTGACGAGCGTGCAGGCGTCGCTGGCCGTCTTTGCGAAGACGGACATGCGGGAGCTGAGGGCGAAGAGCGTGAAGCTGACGGGGTGGTTGGAGGAGCTGCTGGAACGGAGTGCTGGGTATGCGTCGGAGTTCTCGGGGCTGGAAGAGGAGGGGAAGCTGTTCACGATTATTACGCCTAAGGATCCGGCACAAAGAGGTGCGCAGTTGAGTGTCTTGCTGGCGGAGGGGATGCTGGATCCCGTAATGGAGACGCTGGAAGAGGAGGGGTGTGTGGTGGATGAGCGACGGCCAAACGTGATCAGAGTAGCGCCGGCGCCGCTGTATAATACGTTTGAGGATGTGAGGCGATTTGTCGAGGTCTTTCAAGGTGCACTTGTAAAAGCTGTCAAAGTAAGAAGTGTCAAAAAGGAAGAGGACGCGACGAAGAGTGTAATGGTCCACGGAGGGGAAGAAAGCAAAGGCTGGAGTGAGATCAAATAATGGGATAAGAATTCGTAAACAAAAGATTTTTATCCAATTATGCTCTTTGGCACCTAGGTCAGAAATCGAGAAATATGATAAAATTGAGCGCGAAAAATAGCAAGCCTCAACTCCATCTGAAATGCGACGTCAGCACGAACATCGAGGCTCCCTACTTTCTCATGCGCTTATTGCCGCTTTCAGAGCAAAACCAAATAACTGGTCCATCGCTACCCACTGCCGTCCACTTCTGTCTAGGTAGCCCTTGACCACTCCTCTGCACGTCCCGAACCTTTCTCTATTCATTTCCGTTACCACGCGCAACCTCTCTTTGAGCTCTCCCTCGAGTTTCACTCCTTCGTTCCCAACTAGATGATTTTTGACTTTCTCGACATCGAATAGGCCCTGAAGGTAGAGTAACTGATTGTACAACGATTTCTCCCCGTACTCGTATCCCATGCGCCCAAGACACCCGTGTCCAAGACCTTTCGGACCCAGACATCGATGTCCGTAAACACTCATTTGGCGTGTTCTTGCGCCGCAAGCAGGATCGTCGCATACCAGCCAAGCCTCGTAGTACCGTGCCGTGTGCCGTCTAATCTGCGCCTCCAGCTGCGCGACCAGACTCAAGCTCTTCAATACCGCACCGCACTCTTTCCTCGGACACTGCAGGCCGTCATTCGTGACGTGGGCCACACTCTCATCCTTACCGCAGTTCACGAGACCGGAAAAGGTAAATGTCCGACGGCAAGCAAGGCAGCGGAGTGAGAGAGGCGTGCAGTCTTTGAAGCGTACATGGTCGGGGATCTGGGACTCGAGTGGCTGGATTTCATTTTCGAGAGTCGTGGAATTGGAGGTTGCGCTTGAGACACGGTATTTCGTTGTGTCAAGGCCGAGACAGGAGGCCAGAAGAGTGACGTTGGTGCCGGAGATCGGGGCGCAGAGACGCTCCACCGGGGGAAGGATTTGTTTGTGGAGGTAGTAATCGACGTCTGAGAACCTATTAGTTGGAAAATGGGAGCGAAGGACCATGGGTTTGGACTTACCGGGTTTAAGACCCGAATCTGGCTTCATTACCTCGTCCAGAGGGAATGCATTTCTAGCTGCTGCTTCTGCTGAGCCTCCGTTTTCACCGGTAATAATGAAGGACATGACGTCTTTGGCTTTGACATGCTTTCCCTTTGCAATCTGGCGGAGTGCGACTTGAACGGACGGCATGCTGGAAGAATTGTCATACTCTTTTGGATTCTTTCCAAGCTGCGTACGAATAATGTATTTATGAACCGGAACCGTGAATTTGCGCATCTCCTCGGCGAGATTGCGAAGGTACTCGTGAATTTTTTCGACTACCGTCTCATGTTCATCGCCCGAAAGCAGAAAGTTCAGTAAGCCAGTTGAAGTCTCTTTCGACAGGGCGCAGTATTCTCTACGCCTCATATCAAGACCTTTGACTTCAAGCTTGTCGACGAATTTGCCGTCGACCTCAACCATGTTGATGGCAGCATACTTCTTCTTGGCATGCAGCAATAAGCGTTTGAAGATGTTGTCGATATCAATCTCCAATAGCCTATACCGATCGTTGACGGACCGCTTAAAGTCAGTCCCAATTTTCAAAGCATCCTGGATGTTGTCTGCATTTGTGTTGATCATGACGGAGTCAGTGTCTCCGTAAATGACACGCAGTTGGGTACTCTCGGCAAGATCCTTGGTGCTTCGAAGAATTTCACGACCCCTGAACGTGGTAAGGACGGCAAGCGGGCGTGCGTAGAATCGAGATTTCGTATATCCAAGACAACCATACATGGAATTGGCTGTGAGCTTGAGAGCTAGCTGTTTGATATCCCACGTGGCTAATTGGTCAGTTGTAGCAGTCTTGTCTTTCATTAATTTCTTTACTTCTCGTCTCCTGCTAACGAGTGTGGCAATGAGCCTTGGAAGAATACCCTGTGGCTGATCTATCGGCACTTCTGGAACTTGCTCATCCTCCTCGGACTTCAAAACTAATTAGCGCTTGGTTTTGGTGCTGAGAATGCTTTACTTACGAAACCCGCGCGTTCAACTGTTGTGAAGCAAATGTTGAACTCCTGAATGATACTGGGGTATAGACTGTTGAAGTCCATGACAAGGATGTACTTATCGTAGAGGCCTTTCTCGGGCTCAAAGACAAGACCTCCCTTGTACTTGTCTTTCTTCTTGACATCAACACCTTCTTCTCCTTCAGCATCTTCCTCGTCCTTCTGCTTTCCTTTGCCCCAAGATTTGTCAGGGCAAATGTATTTATTGCGGAAGAATTCGTGCAACAAAATGTATTCATTACGTTCAGCTCTTGTGCCGCTCAAGGTCCTCGCCCAGGAATTGCCCGCAAGGTTGGTCAAAACCTTTGTCAGAGGGAGCATTTGTACCTTTAGTGCAATCGCTGCAATAAAATACGTATCTGCTTCGCAATGCCTGAGGTAGTTCATCAGCCCTTCGCGAGTTGTTGCCCAAGTCTTGAGGGCAGCGTCGTTGTCTAATTCGCGGCGAATGGTCCCTTTACCAAGCACGAGCTCAACCATCTCCTCGAGAGTCCAGGATTGGCACTTGGTCATAAGAGACTGGGTAATGTAAGTCAGACATGTGAGAATTGTCTCAAAGCAGCACCGATGCACTCACCTTGCCCATGTCGTTGGCCAAATCACACATCAATCGACCGGCTGCCAATTGCCTTTCAACAAAGAAGCTTGAAGCCCCCTTGCCCATGTTCTTCGGCCATTCGCTCCTCCGCAATCGTCCGATACGATGCCATCCTGGGGTCTTTCGATCTCGCAGTCGACTCAAGAGCACACTGTAATCGACATCGTCCCATCGATGACCCATCAGTACATCAGGATCCATTTTAGCTAGAATAGCCATGAACATGCTCAACAATGCGCCTTCGTTCTTTTCCATTTTCACGGTACCCTTGTGCTTTTCTGCTTCCATTTTGAAGCCCATCGGGTACTCTCCATTTGGACGCATAACTGTGAAGGTAGAACAGGGGAGTTTTTCTGGAGGGCTTGTGTCAGTCAATGAGACGTTCTCATATACTCTGGCACTAGCCATAAGGATCTCTTGTCTATTCTCCTTGACGTTCATCGTGGTCCGGAGCGCGATGCTCATGAGGGTCAGAGGCGGTGCTTCAAGATTGTCGGAATCGCCCAATGTCGTAATGAGATTGGGCTTATTGACTTGCAGCTCTAACTTGCACCAGGAAGCATTGTTAACAGCCGTAAAGTCTGCTCCCTCAATCCTTAGCCAGCACGGACCCATGATATTCTTCCATAGAACGAATTGTTCGAATAGAGCTGTGTTTGTGCCGAAGACGTGAGAGAAAGTCTCGCCTTTTAAGTCAGCGGGCAATATAGGTTTGTCGTAGGGGTACAATAGCTTGAGGTAGTCAGCTTCCTTTGGGATTTCCGGCAGCTCAAATGCGTATTTCCTCGAGCAGGGTTTAATCTTGTGCATATTGACGCGGAATTTGGACATGATGCCATCAACTTCGTCGTAAACATCGCCCATGTCTACCTCTTCCTCAGTATCTCGACCATTTTTCTGACGGTTCTGTCGGGGGAGGAAGTAGAGCTTTCGAAGAATGTTGTCAACCTTGGCAAAGCAGCTAACGAAGCGGCCAGTTTTCTTATCCTTGACTTTTCCAAACAAGCAAAGACTGCCATTTATTTCAGTGTAATCGAACCAAAACATTTGTAGGCTGCCATCTTCCTCTACAGCATCCTGTGCGCTGAGTTTACCAGCGCTGACAGTCTCTGATGGAGGGCTGCTGAGAACATTCAAGTTGTTGTTGAGATCATTCCAAGACGACGGATCAATCTTCGCAGTGCTTGGACCGGTGGGTGAGGAGCTTTCAGGTGTCGGATAATCCACCTTCTTTTGCTTCTTTGGGGCTGGGCGGGCACCAGAAATATTCACATTGGCCGATGTGGCATTTGCGTTACCAATAGCCTGGGCGGTTTCCATCATGTCGTCTCCATCGTCCTCCTCTGCCTTGATTGATATCCGCGCCTTCCGTTCGACAGCATTCGTGACGGGTGATGATGGAGGAGCTTGATCAGCCATGACCACATCATCATCGTCCATCGGGGGTATGTAGCCGTCATCGTCATCGTTTGCATCTTGAGGTGGTGGCGTAATGATAGCCGGGGTGTCTTTTTGGCTGACTTTCGTATGGGGAGTATGTTTGCGGGACTCGTCGATCGGGGGTGACAATACACGCGCCTTCCGACGAGACTCGGTTTTCACAACTTTCATTGAGGGTACATGCCGTCCGGCGCTGTTTACATCCACATCGCCAAGCAAGTCTGCCATCCAGGCTTCATGCTCGGCAGACTTGACGGGCTACATAAGGTTAGCTCATGACTGGAGTAAAACCACATTGTTTGAATTGACTTACTTTGGGCTTGGGTTTGTTAACGGCGGCAGCAGCGTTTGCATTGAAGTACTTGCTGATGCCCTTGTTGATCTGGTCTTTCTTCTCGCGATCCTCTTCGCGCTTTCGTTTCCCTAGTCACATCAACTAAGCGATTGGTTTCGATAGTAGAATCGCGATCAACGTACCAGACTTGCCAGGCAATGGGACATCATCCTCGCTTTCAGAATCGTACATTGGTCGCCGTTCAGTATGCCAGTCTTCCCGGCCATCATCGGCGTAACCCTCTCCATTGTCGTCCACCACGAAATCGTCTTGATCAAGACGACTCCGAACAACTTTCTTGTATCCTTCCTCGTCGACTTCCTCGTACAACTGCTCCTCTTCTTTGACTTGGTAGGAATCAAGTCGCGTCTTGCCTGCTGCGCGGAGAGCTCGAAGCTCAGCAAGTTTCGCGGCTTTGGACATGTTGAAAGTGAGAGAAAGCCTGGACTCAAAAGAGTCCCAGCGTACTAATGGGGGGAGAAATTCCGTCAGTAGAATATTGAAGTTGAGGTGTGTCTAAAGGGAAGACGGGAAGCTTTACGAGCGGACGCGACTGGACACGCGCGACGCGTTGAGTGACGTCCGTGCTTTGCCCCACGAATCCACCTCCCCGCGTCGAATTCTCGTCTGGCATCAGGAAACCTCTTTTGATTAAGGTTTTCAATTCCTTTTCTGCCCTTCCAACCGTATCTCTACGGTAATTTTGGGCTTTCCCTTCTTTCACAATGCCGGAATCATCATCAAGGGAGCCTTTAATATGGATTGATTGTGAGGTAAGATTGATCACGTCAATCTTCTGGAAAATCCCTTGTCCCCTAATTCGAATAGATGACTGGATTAGACCATGAGCATGACTCAATTATGTCCATCGCTTGCTTTGTGACTGATTATGACCTGAATCTTCTCGAGCCTGACGGGTTCGAGGTTTTCATTCAACATTCTCAAGGGCGACTTGATCAGATGGGAGAATGGTGTAAAGTACACCACGCCAAGAGTGGTCTCACAGATGCTTGTCTACAATCCGATACCACAGCAGACGAGGCGTCGAATAGGCTGCTCAAGTACATCCAGGGCCTGGTACCTGATCGGCGAAGGGCCTTGTTGGCAGGCAATAGTGTCCATGCGGACAAGATGTTCCTTCTTAAGCCACCGTACAAACAGATCTTGCAGCATCTACATCATCGGCTTCTAGATGTGAGTGCAATCAAAGAAGCTGCACGGCGTTGGGCACCGGCGGAAATATTGAAGAAGAGCCCCCAGAAAGCTGGCAAGCACGATGCGAAAATCGATATCCTTGAGAGCATTGAAGAAGCACGATTTTACAAGCTGGCATTCTTCACAGCCGACGCGGGATCTTGAAAGCGAAACATTACTCTTTGTAAGGTGACAATGTCTATCGCAAGGAGTCAGCACCCTTCTTCGACACAACTCGATGTACCGCGTGACTTTTTGCGAGATCTTAATGTCACAGATATAAAAATCATGTTTGACCTCTTTGAAAGCTGCAACAGATCAGGCGGTCACGACGGCCTTGCTGGAAAGCCTGGAGATAATATAGAGGCGTTGATACCAGTGCCGATAGCACGCCCTTGAAGTTGTAGACACACCATAGCAGTTCGTACTTGGCTTCCACGAACACGGTTTTCATAATGGCACGGCGGTTCTTACGATCAGCGGTTGATGGATGCCGACGCTACCTGGAGACATTGTTCAGGAAACGATACGCAAAGCAATCTACCACTTCTCCTCCTGCGACTTCTTCTGTGGCTTCTTCACCTCTGTCTTCAGTACCCCTAGAGGATACATCGTCAGCTTGCGGGCTATTCTACATGCCCAATGAGCTATGGATTCAAGTTTTCTCTAACCTTGACTCAAAAGATCTGTTTTCATGCTTGCTAGTCTGTTCATGCGTAAGCCACCTCATTCTGCCTGCAGGATCACGAAGCAAGCTCTATGCTGTTAACGCTTTCTATTCCCCGAATTGTCCGGCTACAGTTTTTATAGATGCAGCTAACATCAACCAGTGGCACAAATTAGTAAATGAAGCCATCGAGTGGCACACGATCGACCTTTCGCCATGGCTCTGGCGGCGTATGCAGGCAATGAACGACTACGCTTCATTGCCTCAACATCGGCCACGTGTCATAGATTTCGTGACCGAAATCGCTGCGCATCGTCGCATGGTGAAAGCTACTCGGCTCTGCTTGGCTCCTCGATTACACCTGAATCCTCGGCATCCAATGCGAGACCGTGGTCAAGATCTCATCCCAAGTAGCCTTTTCTGGATGGCCTTCTCAATTACCCAAGATATCCTCGCTGTAGCTAGCGAACCTTACATCACATGTCCGAACCTAAAGCAAATCCGTGCTCCTCTCGAATTTCTGCCCTTCACCCAGTGTGAGGGTGAGCGATATTTGCAAAGGATCCGTCCTGTCATCAATAACTTCAATATCATTGCACCCCAGTTAATGGAGATCGACCTTTCCGATTCCCTCCTCTACTTTTCCCGCGACCGGGATTACGTTGGAGTATTTCCGGACTGCCGAAACCTTCGTATTCTTCGATTGGATCGTGCTAAAGAGGTCGGCACCTCTCCCATTGGATTGAATGACATGCGGAGAGGTGTTTGGTCGTGGATACGAGGTTGTCAGCTGCTCGAAGTCCTTAGCATGATCGACTTTAGCGTTGACAAGGAATTCCTTTACCGCCTTACATCGCTTCATTCTCTAAAGGAGCTCAATATGAGCTGGACCGGACCGGGGCACGATTGTCCCATGGAAAACATTAATCTGGGGGACCTTTACGAGATGAACTCCGAAAGACTGAAAGATATCTTTGAATGCAATATATTAGAGCACGAAGGCTGCAAGGGCCGATCCTTTTATTGGCAAAATGAAATGGACCTTGACTTATCCGATCGAGAAATAGAGGAAGAGATAGCTCGTCGCGCACTGCCAAAGCTGAAAATTATCTTACGCGGCTATCTACTCTGGTTTAGAGATAGCTGCAGCCAAGACTTTGACGAGGCCAAGAGGGTTGTCAAGATGGACTGGACTGGCTGCGATCTCATTTTCGAGTGACAGTAATGTCGATCAATTACTGTTGGCCTACTACATCAAGATTTCTCTTGAAATGTTGATATGCTTTAGCGTCGAACGGGATCAAATTCAAAGTACAGTGCTTTCTGTTCGTCAATCCAAGTCCATGTAGAATGCGCTTCATTTTGTTCAGAAAGTGCTGGAGTAATAATTTCATGTTTTGTTTAAGGCCTCTTCTCGTACTGCTCTTCCTACACTGAGCTGCACCACGTCTCTTCCGAGACCAATTGACCAGAGTGACATAGGTTTCTCACGTCTCGCTCAAAGTGGTATTGAATCCTCGTAGTTGTCGTGTTGCTCAAAATTCTAGATAAACGCCATATGTATGGTTATGCCACACTATGATACTTTTCTGCGGCTTGATTATTTGCTTGGGTAGACCCTCCACGAACATATCCCACAAAATAGCTCCATTTTCCCCTTAACAATCTTCTAAGTCTTAACGTCCGGCTCCGTCCTGCCAATATATTCTTGCAACTTCAGAAGCCCTGTTGCCAACTTTACATTATCCTTGAGATAATCCTGTGCGTCCAAGCCGAACGTCTTCTCATCCGTCTCGTGCTTCTCAATGTACAACCTAATCGTGGCACCACTGCTTCCCGTGCCCGACAGTCTCACCACAATCCTGCTGCCATCGTCAAACTTGACGTAAATACCTTGGTTCTTCGATACACTGCCATCCAGATCCGTGTACGAAAAGTCATCCGCCTCGAGGACTTTCCAGCCTTCCACCGACGACCCCAGGAACTCGTTCTTCTTCGTCGTGATGAGCTCCTTCATGTGCGCCGTCACCTTGCCCGCAGCCTCGGTCTCACATCCCTCATAGTCGTACCGCGTGAAGAACGTCCTGCCGTACGTCTTCCAGAAATCCTGCTGGATGCTCGCGATACTCGGCGTCGTGCCCGTCTGCTGGCCCACACCAGCAATAATGTTGATCCACGCGACGATCGCCCAGAGGCCGTCCTTCTCGCGGATGTGGTCGGAGCCGGTACCGAAGGACTCTTCACCGCAGATGTTCATCTTGCCGGCGTCGAAGAGGCCGCAGAAGAATTTCCAGCCGGTGGGGACTTCGTAGCTCTGGAGGCCCTGCTTCTTTGCGACGAGATCGACGGCGCCGGATGTCGGCATCGATCGTGCGAGGCCGTGCACGCCGTTCTTCTTGAAGTAGGGGATGAGCTTGGCGTGGTGTGCAATGATTGCCAAGCTGTCACCCGGCGATACGAACGTGTTGGCGCCGTAAATCATGTTGCGGTCTCCGTCACCGTCGCTTGCAGCTCCGAAGTGGATGCCATTTTTGTTGACGGCGTCCACTAGACTCTTGGCATAGACGAGGTTGGGGTCTGGGTGATGGCCGCCGAAATCGGGCTTGGGCACACAATTCTGTGTCGAACCTTTCTGGCCCAGCTCCTTCTCGAATATATCAACGCCGTAAGACCCCGTCACACCACTCAACCCGTCGAAGAGAATCTTGAAGTCGGTATGTTGAGAGAGAAAAGATTTGATGAGATCAAAGTCGAAGATGGACTTTAGCATGTCGACATAGTCTTTTGTGGAGTCGATGATTTCGACTTCGAGAGGGCCGTACGTCTTCTTGCCAATGGTAGAAAGGTCGATATCGGGGATCTCAGCAATATTGTAGGAATTGAGCGACTTGGAGGTCTCATAGATTTTGTTCGTCACGCTTTCGGGGGCGGGTGCACCGTTTGCCAGATTATATTTGATACCGAAGTCTTCAGTGGGACCTATGATACACGTCGTTAGCCTAGGGTCCGATAATATTAGGACAGTGCTCTTAAGAGACTCACCTCCGGGATTATGACTTGCGGTCAAGAGAATGCCTCCGGTAGCCTTCTTGATGCGAATAACATGGCTGGCTGCAGGGGTACTGAGGATGCCATTTTGCCCTATCACGAGCTTCTTGACTCCATATGCAGCACCTATCTTGGCAATGTATTGCATAACTTCTGGATTCCAGTATCTGCCATCTCCACCAATAACCAAGAAGCTGCCATCTGCACCTTCTGGGATCGAGAGGAGGATTGAGGCGACGAAAGCTTCACTGTAATTCTCCTGCTGAAACACTTTGACTTTCTTGCGAAGACCAGAACTATATTTTGAGCGTCAGCCACGGGATCACCAGTAGATGGTTCTGTCAATTGATTCCATTCAAAAAGGCGGGGCCTCGCTTTTGAGAAGAGAAGCCATGTACTTACGTGCCAGGCTTCTGGTCCTGAAAAGGCTTCAATTGGACCGTCTTGACGCTCATCGTGGTTACTGAAAGTCGATTGGTTTCTTGAAAGTGGTTCTGGTGGAAATGAAGAATGGATTATTTGGCTGGTCATGAGCTGGTCAAATAAATTTGGGTTGGAGGGGCAGCCAGGGTGCAGGCGGTGACGAAAATGCAGCTCAACAAACAGTGGGGCGTGGGATGCTGGCTGCAGGGGCAAATACTAGCTTCTGTCATGTCCCTGGTGGCTGAGATTCTCTGAACCTCCTCTAGGGACCGCACTCTGGACTCTGTTTCAACAGACAAGGATCCGTTCTGGAGGGCAACGCCAGAAGTTCTTCCCGGAAAGGATGGGGTCGGGTCGATCCCAAAGTAAAGATTCTCGCTTCCTCGAAGAAGCCGACGAAAATTGAAGGTGTTAGCGCACGCGCGAATTGCAGAACTCGTCCCATTCTGGCGTTCTCTGACGCCAGCCAAAACGCCAGGATAGGACGCGACGCTCCTTGGCTCTTTAATCCAGGAATCGAAGTCTCAAAATATGCGGACCCCCCAGATGGATGCAGAGCCTCGTCTATGGGTAAATTTCGGTGCATTTTCTCGGAGGAAGCCTTTCTCGAAAGCGAATGGCAGATGGCCCCCTTAATCGAGCCTGCATTAGGATTTAATTGGTTGGTCGGCATGAGACTGAAATCTTAAGCATTTCCCGATCGAGAAATATGTTTTGGTCAGCGGGGTACTCCGTGTGTGCAGTGCTCCCCACTGAGCGTCTTCCACGTTTTACCTTGAAGCCCCCGGTCGACCTTTGGACACTGGGCTCTACTGGTAAAAAACCCGCTTTCGGATAGAACTCATCAGTCAAGGAAAGCGTTTTCCACATTTCCCAAACCGGCGTGTTGTGCGCCCAGTACCGTTCATTTGGCGTGTTCCTTTATCTGTCCATCCGTTCTGGCCGAACATAGAATACCCCCCACGCCGTCCGTATTTTCTGCCGCCATACACTGAAGTGCTATTGCCTTGGCTGTTGCTGATCAAAGCAGTCAGCCATTGAAGAACGCAGTCAGTTCATGTTACCCAATCGTTGCTTTCCAGTGAATGCAGCAAGCGAATTAAATCTTCCCACAGCCGAATTTGCTCCAGCTCATGAGAGATACGAGACTCTTGTCAATGACAGATGGTGTCGTGCAACTTATTGATGCACTTCTTGGCTTGATCCTATGGGTAGTGTATTTCACATGTTCTACAAAGCCGAGGCAACTAGCGAACCATGTTGAAGTCGATTGGGCATGTCATTCACAGGAAAGTACTGTCGTCTTCGCAGAGTTACAGTTAATGTGAAAGCAGGGAAAAGCTCAAGCCGGTCTGATGAAAAATCGCCCATGTCACCTTAGACAGTATCCAGTGCTCACACGGATCATATACCCCGCAATTCTCGTCCACGGCCTCTTGATAGTTTGGACCATAACCATAAACACGTGTTGAGGAATCCGGTTCATAATCAGCTAAGCACCAAGCTGGCTGAGCCTGTGATTGCGATCTTCGGCTTAAAGCCGTTCGATGACTGCTGCAAGACTCGTCATGTCGTCCAAGAAAACGTCATTTTCTCCTTTGACCACCTCCATATCTTCGTTGATGTCGTCAGTCCACCTATGTATATACACGGTCTTCATTCCGGCCTCCTTCCCGCCCCGAACATCATATGCATGCGCAGCAACCATGACGGACTCATGTGGTTCCACATTGACCAGCTTCAAAGTCTTGCGATAGCTCTCTGGAGCAGGCTTATATACTCCCAGCAACTCGCTCGAAAACAACATGTTAAACCTCAAGCCTGAGGACCTGCAGAGGTCAAGCTGCAATCGAGAAGTACCATTTGCGAAGACGATCACGTCATACCCTGCGTCCTTGAGCTGCTCGATGGCTGGAGGGACATCGGACCAAGCTGGCATCGAGTGCCATGCGGCTACGCACTGGTGTCTGGTGTGGTCATCGAACAAGTGTTTGTGTTCCGGATGCTTCTCCAGCAAAGCGTCCAGGGTCTTGCGGAGCGTGAGGTCGATATCTTCAGGAGGCTCGTTGGCGGCGAGGCGAGCAGCGTTGGAATCAAAGTAGTCATGACGCCACTCCAGAGCGAGCCTTGATCTCTCGCTTTCGGCGATGGACTGTGGTAAGACTTTGACTGCTCCGCTGTGCCAGTCTAGGCATGTGCCCATGAAGTCAAAGAAAATTGCTCTGATCTTGGTGTTTGTCATGATGCCGTGTTGCTGTAACTGTACCGTACCAAGCGAGACTTCGAGCAAATCCCAATAGATATTCGACAGATTTCGACCTCTGCTGACAAATCTCTTCGTGCATTCTGTCCCTTCTGTCAGATTTTCAACGTGTTTATCCCTGTCAGGGTTGTTATACTAAAGCTCGGGAAGGATTGCTCGCTTACCGACGGCAGGCACTTGCGGGGGTGGAAATTTAGTGGAGAAGGGACTCCTGAGAGATGCAGAGGATTGCTACCACTTTACTATTGAAAAGCTAGGGAAAACTCTTGCAACCCGATTGACAATGTACAACCAGTCGCGAGGGATGGAAAAGGGCTCAGCGTAAAAAATAAGAGTTAGGGGAGGAAGGTTACCCATACAGCCTACAATACCTATCCAAGCAGCCTCTGCGATAGGAACCGGCTTGCATACTTCCGGCACAGGATTTTAATGGTCATGAAAATAAGGCTTCTCTTCTCCTTTTCAGACTTCCCGCTGATTTCTGTTCAGCTTTCACGCACTTTTTATCCACTTTCAAATCTCATTATGATGTGCAACGAGTTTCCCATCTTGTCATTTTATTGGCGAGCAGTTCCATATCACCAACGCATTGCGGAGCCCAGCTGTGGTATCATATTGACAATTCCGTACCAGCGCTTTATTTTGTCCAGGCAGCTGAGCCTAGATTTGCTTGGCCGAACGCAGTCGGCATTTCTATACTAATGTCGAAATAATCCGTTTTTGGTGGCGCATCTTCATACAGCAAACGACTGCACTTTGTGCATGAGACCGGTCGGGCGAGGGGCTTGTGATCTTTATCCCTCGGCACTATTTTCATTGAAGAAGCTTGCAGAGAAACGTCACGGTCTGATCCGGTTAAGTCGAGTAAGTAAGTAATCCCACGATTGGGGTCGCCAACTTGAGTCGTCTCAACACGACCAACAAGTCGCTGCAGCTCTGATTCTCGCGTTCTTTCCAGAAGCCGTAGTAGGGATGTCATGAAAATACAGTGGGCCACACCGCCTCGAGCCCCTCTAATCCCGTGTATAGTAGCACAAAATTGATGTTCCTCGCAGCTGCCGTGAAATTCAACGGGCGCGCCAGGAGTTGCGAAGCTTGTATCCTCGCATCTAACTACAAACTCTTTCGAATATTGATAAGCGCACTCAGAGTCAATGAAGAGGGTGCGAGCATCGCTTGACTGTAATTGTGAAACTGGAGGTGGACACCGCGTCATAGCCCTAAAGTAAACTGCTCTTTTCGAAAGTGCCGAACCGGTCGGTATACTGTCATTATTGGTAGAATTTGTAGGACCAGCAGTATTTCCAGGACTTAAAACAAGCGTCGTATCACTGAAAATTTTAAGTACTTAGGTAGTGTTAGGATATTTCTTCGGGGAGAAAAGCATACAGGAATTTGAGACTTCCGGTAAAGTTATTCTGTGCGGCTAAAAAGTCCGCAAGGAAAAAAAGGGCTATGAAGTAATTAGTCACAGACTTCATCTTTGTTGATTTTCGGGATGGAATTTCGAATCTCTAGTCAAAGACGGGAGAGCAGGCAATCCACTCTTATATTAACAGTACAAACTCTCACTCCGGAGTATCCGACAGCAATTCGGTGTTGGCCGTCTTACAAAAACTACACCCAAACGCGGAAACGGAAAACAAGTAAGAAATGGAAGTCATTTGATATTTTGGCCATATCGGAAATCGAAATGACGTCGCTTGTAAAGTTCGGCCGAGACTGTACCTGAGCGTACCCATCCATCCGAGGTTCTGTCTCTAACTGCAGGCGACGACAGGTCACAGAATGACGCATGTCGTTGACCCATATTACGTGGCATGAGAGTCCTCTACGAGTCTTCTAGGCGGATGTCTCTTCCATGGTAGGGGGCTCAGCAGATTGCAAGAGCCGTGGGCGGCGATCCGTAGGACGTCCATCAACCATTCGTCTTTGGGCGCCGGGACCCAGGACTATTTAGCGCTGTCACCAGGAGTCAGTACTCCGTAAGGTATTCAGAGTTCTTCAATATCACAGACATAAAAAGAAGTTCGCGCTGGACAATACTGGAGTCCAGAACTGGTTAGTCTTTCTGGTACTAACAAGGTTGCTACAGCCAGTCCAGGATCCAGTCCAGTCCTGGATTGGACTGGCACGCTTCCCCAGATTCTCCAGTCCGGGAGTTTGTAAGGAGCGCACCTAAAATTGTAAGGAGCGCACCTCCTAGCCATTTCAGCTGTAATGAAACACCTCCCTACAACGAACAGAGTACTTCATCTTTAAAATCAACGATATCAACTTTTAGGATTAGATTAGGAGATTAGGGTTAGATTTAGGGTTAGGATGCGAAGGGCACGAAGCATAAGGACCTATCCCGATCAATTGCGAGTCCCATAGCCCTTCTGGATGTATTTTGTTAGGTGGTTAGAGTAGGAAGATGCTTGTGAAGATACAAATTCTGCACGTTGTAGAGAGGTGTTTCATTACAGCTGAAACGGCTAGGAGGTGCGCTCCTTACAATTTTAGGTGCGCTCCTTACAAACTCCCCTCCAGTCCGGTGTGACCCCTGCCTGCGGTACCATTGTCTCGAGAAGGAGGCCCCTAAGGTAGCTCGCGTTTACTGCCAAGACTCGAGTACCTACCTAAGCCTTGAGGTAGGTAATGCCACAGTGACAGTACCTGCAGACACCGAGTCACCAATGAATCTTCGAAGGCATCTCAGCAGCCTGACAGCACCTACAAGTTGGCAATGCGAGGCTCAAAAGTGCCCGCCTGCGGAGCGAGCGATATTATCAAAATGATGTTGAGGAACGATTGCTTGGCTGACGACTTCAATGGGGCATTGACGGGTCGGGGAATGGGGCGAGTTGGGGGAGATAGAAACAGAGTACATGTTATTCTCAAAGTTCATATGTTATTTCAATCTATAGGTCCTCCCAATCTTTCATATTTCCAGTCTATCTACCAAGCATAGCGGTCGCATAGAATGGTAACCAGTAAAAATTCAACAATCCATAAACGAGCTGGGATAAGCTATTGGATTTTCGCTTTCTATATGTACAATCTTCAGAAATTCCCATAATTACTGGCTCTACTGCCGATCGAAGTACTTTTTTTGAATCCATTACTGAATTCATTGCCAAATCCAGTGCGAAATCAATGGCTAAATTTTGCGACGCGACTATCTTATATTGTATTTGCTGCTGAACGCTTTGTGGAAACACTGTGGATATTGTCTAGAAAAGCATAAGTAGTTTGATGCTCGCTAAATTTACCGAACCGGCGATCTTTCCTGTTTCGCCTTTGACAGCTCAGTCGTTCTGGTCTTCAGCAGGGCTACAATATAGCCGAGCGTTAGGTTTAAATTATAACATCAAACCTCAAAGATCAGATTCCTCTGGAAATCTCAGAGTCATATGAGCCTTGCCCATCACCCCATTACGAAGAGGACTAAAGCTGTAGCTAAATCCCGTCATCCGTACAGCTAGATGGCTTCATTTTTAACATCGACGTCCAACGCCTGGGAAGGACTATCTGTAACGCTGTCCCGCGGAAGAATTAGCCTTTCTGGACGGGGTGCTTCCATTGCTGATATGCAACCCAGGCTTGAAATATTGCAACGGCGAGCCCGAGCAATCCTAGAATCACCGCAATAATGACCCCGATCAGAGTCGCCATCATGACGTATCGGGCACCGCTTCTGCGTTCAAACCACTTTTCGACAAATCCTCGTGGCGTCGGATTCTGGAGTTCCTCATACAAATCCATCAGGCGTGCGCCAAAGTAGTGATAGGTTTCAGTCTCCTCTTCTGATCGATATGAGGCGCTCTCAAAGCGTAAACAATCCGGATCAAACCCCTTCTTCGACACCAGGGAGCGTAATAAGGAGTAGCTGTCGGATGGGAATAATACTAGCTGTAGAGAGTCCAGTACCTCGAGCGCGAGTCCGCGTGGAATGCTGGCCCTATCGTGTCAAATGTAAGTACCATTGCCGCCACAATGTCAATGTTAGTACTCACAATTGCACTGGCTGCGCAGTTCGAGGTGGTTCCGATACGTTCCGAGATGCAATCAGACACTCTTTCACGAATGCTGTGTGATGATAAATACGGACCACTCCTTGCTTTCGGTCCAACTGGAGGTGCTCTCGAAGGTCGTCGGTGGGTTCAAAGCGGAGTCCAGCCATTTTTTTCAACCTTCTGGCACTAATGGCAGCTTTTATGGCTGACGAGACCTCTGAAGAATCTGGATTTTTTATTATGGGGTGATCGGTTTTGGGAAGAGCCTTCTCCAAGAATTCGCTGAAGGTCATGTCGTCTCGCCACGGGATTGGCAGAGTCCCTGACTCCAGAATAGATTCTTGCCGGGTGCTGGAGCAGCTGATCATCACCATCACGCTCACGGCGATGTTGAATGCGCGATTCTGGTCGAGTGCTGGAGGTATCGCGCCATTGCCTTCATCTCGTTTTGCAAAGTAGTCTTTCGTGAGTTGTGCCCGAGGGGTGCCCGCATTAGTCTTGATTGCCCTTATGATATTATAGATGTCTTCGTGTGACCTTATCGCAGTGGCGTCTCGCCCAGCTAAAATTTCTGGTACGTATGCGCCACAAATCTCCCTGTAATACTCGAAAAATCTAGATAGGCGTGTCAGCCGCTGCGTTGAATAAGGTGCCTCCCAATCCCACAGAACTGCTCCTAAGGTCTGCAAGTGAGACGTAGAGACGGTTTCAAGCGGCAAGAACAAGTCCATTATGGCAGGTATATCGACTAAAATGAGGCTTCTATGCTCTAATCTATATCCAAAAGCTCTTACTTCGTACAGACCCATTCCGACATGGGCAGCGGCCTCATTCGCGAAGCCACTACGCAGCACAAGGATTCGGCCAGGCTGAGTCGGACTTTCTGAGCATAAGCGTGCTGTAACGATCTTGGTGTGGCTGATATGATTGGACAGAATGCGCCACGTCAGGACGTGCGCAGGCTATCCTACCTGATGCTTACCAATCTCGGCAAGCTCCACAAGCTCAGCCTCTCTCGCCAATGCTGAGCTGAAAGATCTCCGACTCTCCTGCCAACGAAGATGCGAGTAGTCAGTGGCGATGCTACAAGGACGCGTATTGTGGATGAGATCAAGTCTCCACTGAAAAAGAATGGGCCGCCCTGACATTTAGGTATCCTTTAGTTCTCTGCTCCCAACCCTCTACAATATGTCGATTAATATGCCGCTTGCAATGCGAGGTACAGTCTACTCAAAACCTCCTCCGATAGCCCTAGCACAAGCGGCATCAGATGGCTGCCCACCAGTGGAGTGTACCCCAGACATTGACTCCGGCTATAACAGCGCCGTCACCAACACCCCGAAGACCAGCGAAAGCGGTCAGAGTGGGAGTCAGAGTGGTGATGATGAACGTCGCAGCCCGACACCTGCAAGCAGGGTAGGGTCTGTACAATATCCAGCTGGTGCTTCCGAGAATCTCAAGGTTTTCGAAAAACAGCTGGACGAAGCCACATGGAACCGATTCAAGGATGTCTCCGATCGTCTTCAGACGCCGTTACTCAACCACATGCAGAAGAAGTTGAAGAAGTACAAGCCAATGGCCCTGCGGCTGGTGGTTTTGGGCAGAACGAAAGAAGACGCCAGACCACGACTCGTTGTGCTTTGCGATCCCAAAGCCTGCAAACGCGCCAAAAAGTTTTTCGAACAGGTCTGGGTCAAGGAGCTTTGCCAACCCAGCGACCAAGCGTTTCCGTCTCTCGAAGCAGTGGTCATAGGTCGGTCGCCACAATTGAGAATGGCCGTGGAACCAGTATACGTGTATAGCGGCGCCGAGCCCACAGATCGCGAAATTTCCACCCTATGCGGAACACCAATTAAATTATCCTTAAGAGATGCTGAGCGCATCACGACACTTGGTGGTTGCGTAAAAGTCGTCAAAGCCGACGGAAGCTATGAGATCTATGGGATGACGGCAGGCCATATGGTCGATGAACTACTCGAAACGGACTCAGACATGTGGGGGTATTCAAGTAGTGAAGAGGACAGCGACATCTCTTCATCTGAAGACATGGAGGACGAGATCGACTCAGGATCACTAAAGCCGCCAGCATGGCCCCTGCCGAAGCCCAGTTTGGATGAGCCACTGCGAGACCCTTGCGGGAGAGTGCCAGATACTTGGACTGGTTTAGGGCCTGCTCTGTCATTGAAATCTACAGAAACATCTGCTGTTGCGCGCTACTTCGACTGGGCACTTATTCGGATAGAAAATCCCACAATCATCAAGCCAAACTTGTTACGGGATTTTGAGCAAACCAAGAAGTATAAATCAGGAGATCTCACGTTACCTGTTGACGTCAAGGAATCCGTTCATAAAAGGGATGTCATCTTGGTGAGTGGTCTTCAAGGCTTAAAGGAAGGATCGCTGTCGACATCACCCGCCCGCGTGATATTGGGACGAGGCCAAGAATTTATTGATGTTTATCTGCTCACGCTTAGCAGCAACAAAGGCGAGTACTTAGTATTGGGCTGTTTGGCAACTTGCTGATCTCAATACAGAAATCGTAGAAGGGGATTCCGGCTCCTGGGTGATTGACGGTAAGACTGGTGAAGTGTTTGGCCACGTTGTTGCGTCCGACGCATTTGGAGATGGCTACGTTGTTCCAATAAGCACAACTTTTCACGACATGGCTCTCCGTCTCGACGCAATCTCGGTCAATCTTCCTACCTCTATCGACATTATCAGTTTTATTTCAGACAAGGTGAGAAATTCGATTCCATGCAGCCTATCACCAATATCATTTACGTTTTTGGGGTTACATGCTGACTTGAGTTAGAAAAAGGAAATCAAAACACAAGCTCCGAGCGCTGCTGCGTCCCCTTCCTCTTCAGACGGCCATGACGTGGAGCTACTAGAAGGGCTACAATTTCCGCACAAGGATTCGGGATATTCATCTGTGCAAACAAGTCCATTACCCACTTCCCTCACACGAGGGGAGGAGGCCACAGAGCCGAAAAGGGCAGTACGATCCATCAGAGCAGAGGCCTTACCAAAATCTCATCGACGGCGCCGCATTTCATTATCAGTACAAGATGGATCAGGGGAATCAAGTATGGATGAGGACATCGCTGAAGCACTGGAAAGGGATCGACGGCGGCGATTAATACCTCGGCCGCTTCCAAAAGAGGCGGAAGATGATACACAAGTATCATCTCAGCAGGATCCATCTCCCACTAGTGAAAATGCACGAAAGGTGACTCCCTTGGCTGCTGCAACTGACACAAGGCGCTCGAAGTCAGCGGATACAGCCACAAGGCGCTCAAGGTCAGCATATACGACTACAAGGCAGCATGTAGGGATAATTGCCCCATACAGCATACCAAAATCGCCACCAAGTTATCATGAGGTCATGTCAGCCAGGAGTAGCATCAGCGGCTTCGCTTCGAATCGAATGAGTTACGCAAGTAGCACTCGATCATCCATAGGAACTACGGCATCATCCAACAGCATCGCTTCCAGTCGTACAAGCTACGCGAGTAGCCCTCGATCATCCGCAGGAACTACAGTATCATCCAGCACCTCGCCCTCAAGCATAGATGAGAGCGTATATTACTGCAACACAGACAGTTACTCGTCACGGTACGATGCACTACATCCTGAAAGTCCCAGGCGGCCGACTTATTACACTTTAACTCCTAGAAGACGCAGTGTCTACGTAAGTCTACCTCTTTATCTATGGCCAACTCAGAATTCAACCACTAACGAAGGTGCAGTCACTCTTTGACGATGCTGTGACGAAGGATGCTGCTGAGATAAGGGAGCGACGACTACGTGAATTAGACTCGGAACGTCGCGACTTAGACTTGGAGCGTCGTGAGCGTGAGCGTAGTCGCGACCGCGAGTATAGGCGCCGCGCGCATGAACGCATACGGGAATTAGAATTTGAGCCCCGTGAGCGTGAGCGGCGTGAGCGATCGCGCTCGCAGGACTCTGACTCTAGCCGCCGCGAAAGGGAATACGAGCGGGATCGAATGCGCCGCCGTGACGTCGATCTTGAGCGTCAGGAGCGCGATCGCTCGCGCGATTTCCACCGTATTCCCCGCGAGCGTGAAATCGGCCCTCGACTTTTTGGACGCGAACCGGAAGTCCTAATTATGCACAAGCACCGTGATCGTGACGCTAAGACGGATCGGGATGAAGAGCACGAAAAGGATCTCGAACGTGACGAGCGTATTTATCGTCGCTTGCCCCGTGATAGAGACGAGGAAGAAGAACGAGGTATACTTACCATAGCGATGGATTCGGTGTAGTACTGAAGCACTCACCTCATGGCGTCGACCGAATCAACACAGACAAGCTGGGAAATGTAGTAAATCTCAAGCATCACTTGACTGAGAAGAAATGTCAACTTGGCAAGATGGACACTGTGGAAGAGGCATAGGCCAATGACTTTACTATGATGATGTGACATCAGGCTCATGACTAGTTCTAGGGACTACCATGGCTACAAATCCACAAATTCGCATTCATTTCAAATACATGATTGGCTTTCTCTGGTGAAAGGGGAATCCTTGCTTGCCGGCCTATCCGTGGCAAGAGAAGTTCTCCTGAGAAAACACGCGTTCCCCTCGACATTCCTCAATGCAATTGTTAGTACCGTCCTACTGGAAGCAAGGCTGCGTAAAAGAAGGATCGTAATCAATATCCCTATTGTCGCTCGCCGTACCGGCCCCAATCGCCCTCATGCCTAGGCCTGGCGGCGGTCCCGTCAACTGAGAACAGCCCCACGGGTCCGTCTCGTCCAGGCCTTGTTGACTGGCACTCGGACATGGGTCCTTGACACCCAGGCCCGTATCAGTCGTGCCCCAAGCAACCACTATGGCACCCTGCAGACTTCCGGCCGGCTTGTCCAGATAGTACGCGAATGCGGCCATTGGTTCGCCGCACGCTGCACCCGTCCGATGGCCTGAGCCGCTCGTTGCACGGGCTTGGCATGCGACGAGAGCTTGTTGAAGGAGCGCTGGTGTACCGGCGCCGGGATTCAGATTGCCAGGAGTGTAGCGCAGTTTGTAGGGCAAGCTTTCGTTAGGATTGTAAATAAAAGCGCCACCTGTGAGCGAGGAGGCAAAGTAGACCGTTTTGCCTGTCACGATGGCAGCCATGACGCCGGGCTGTTTGAACTTGCGGCCGACTCGCTGCTGGTCAGGTCCGATGAGGCTCACCATGTCGTTATAGGCTTGGCTGACGAGGCCGACGATTTGGGCATCCGTCCTGTATGATTTGATATGTTAGCACATGGTTGACAGAATAACGCGAATATCCCTTGGGGGTTCTGAGATAAATTTCTGACTGCTTGTCCCGAGAGTTTAGTGTGGAAGACGAGAAGGAAGGGTCGTCAAGATACGGTGATCAGTACATAAGTCAAGGAGCCCCTTGGAGCTCGCTACTGAACTCGGAACTTTGCAAGGTACCAAGGTACGCAAGGATCGAACTGCGAACGCTTCCCTACTCGCAATATTTCCATATTCCAAACAAACGTGTCGAGATTTCAGGAGGTTTACTTCGAGCTTTATTGTTTTGGAAGTCACGAATTGAAAGTCAGATTCCACTCACCATGTGCTGATGTCATCGTCGAACTGAACGATTGAAGTGTAGACAAATCGACGCTCCTGTCCTTGTTTTCCGCCAGATGACAGGCCTGCTAGATTCTCTTGAAGTGCAATGCCTAACTTCCCCGCTGCTATTGCATTGACGAGACTGATAGACAAAAACAATACCAAGAGCGTCCACACACGCCTCAATTTTCCGGACATCTAAAAAAAAGTTAACCGAAAGGCCTCGAGTTTCACCCCAGCGAACCAAAGAAAGGATCTCACACATTTGTATAATGTATATTAAATTTAAACAAAAGGGTGAAAGCTCGATATATGTGGGAATTCTCCGCTTTCAACCGACAAAAATGCTCCAGAAAATGGATAACTGGTTGTGTCTGAGCTGATCAAATAATGTTCGGATAGTAATGCGTTCGCCTAGATGCAGAGACGCTTTCAAAGTGGTCCAGAGAGCAGAAAAGGACTTCGGGGAAGGACTGAATCAGAACAGAATAGAGAAGTATTTCGAAAAGGTAAACGAGCGACGTCAAGGAGACAACTGATCCAAGACCAGAGAACACAAGGAGAACTATGAATGACAGAGCTTTTGAACCATAGTACAACGGGCTATGCTGGAAGGAAAAAATTCATGACATTATTATTTATGGAAAGTGATGAGGCTTGAAAGCAACCGCAGAGCTTTAGTTGCGGACCCTACCAACAAACTTAGGCGCGTTTTCAGCTGACGGTGCACGGAATTGAAGTCGTCAAGCCTAGAATACGAGCATCATTTCGGCACATTGCAGGATTTGCCAGAGGAAATTATTGAGACATGTTTAGAAAGATCCCTGAGCGCCCAGTGGAAGCCAAGAGCGGCTTGAACCGCTGATCCTCGTTTAATCCGCAGAAACGCCCTGAGGACGCCACCAACCCATCGGTACCCTGTGCAATGCGCGGGATCTGAAGAAGAGCCGCTTTGCGGCTAGATCCGTGGAGGGAAATCCAAGTTGTTACATAGTGCCTGAGTGAGGGTCACGGACGTGACTATTAGGGCGAGGCTAAAGAAGCGAATTGTGTATTAGTTTAACCCAAAATGGAAAAATCTACGAGCCTTGCACCACTTTTAATTACGGGATGTACGCAGTATGGTTTGGACTTTGGAGTTCCCTCCAACCTTCAGGGCGGTGCGCTTCCAAAGGGATATCAGATCCACCCTTCTAAGGGATGCACCAACGGAACTTACCAAGTTGAGCGAGCTGGCGTTTCCCGAGTAAATGCTGTCTGACGAATGGGATGCTTCGTAGAGACGCTTGTCGATGAAGTTGGCCATTAACTGCATATGGTCACTTCGGAGTACCTGTATGGTACTACAGAGCCAAACGTCGACAAAAAAAAAGATGGGCAATTCCAAGCCTTTGAATTGCTACGTGGCCATTGAAACCTCTGTAGTTCGTACGAGATGATTTGAGCGTAGGTGCAATAAAAATGGCTTTAGAATGAATGAACCTTGATGCTTGAACCTTAATGTTCGAACCCCCGGCACGAGGATAGCGCAATCAGTCGGCCAGTCCTATGGCATTTGCTCTACGTCTACGTCCAGGACCCGATTTTGAACGCATCTGCATAATCCTACTCGGTCTTTCAGGTATCGGTCATGCTCTGCACCAATCCACGAGGGACGCGGGGTATTCGTAAATTCCTGCCAAGCCTCATCCCATTCAGGCACAGAGACATTGAGTTGGGTCTCTCCTAATTCTGGAGGTGCATCATCCCAGGGTATTCCCAATCGACGTCGATCTTCCAGAGGCATTTCGTCTGTCAACCAGTGAACGACGTCTGCCATTAAATAGCCTTCCTCCATGTTCATGCTTTGCGCTTCCCGTTCACAAGACTTGCGAAGCTCCGTAGAATGGAACGAGAGCACGTAGAGCCGTATCAGGTAGAATGCATGGTAGAACCGCTGTCTTTCTGCTCTTGTAAGATTTGGAAGATAGTGGCGACAAGTGGATCTATTCTGGCAAAGGCGCGTGTGTTCCGTTTCGAAGCGATCGCAGACCCATCGGGCCTCTCGAAAATTCCTGAAGATCCTGCGAAGTTGCGCAAAAGATCGATCGAATTCGTTATTTGCTGAGTCTTGCGCTTGTATGCTTCCTTGCGCTTCCGCTAATCTTTTGACTTCTGGATAACATGGGATTTCTCGCGGTAGAACGGAGTCTGCGATAGTGTCTGTATTGGCACGGAAGATTCTTCTCAGCGCTCGGCAGGTACTCGAAAGCTGGAGCGTGTCAATGATTTGCTCCTGAGCTTTAAACAAGACTAGAAGAAGCTCCTCTGGAATATCGATCAGGGCTGTCTCCATCGCGGTCGACTCGCATCTGGCAAGAGCCATGGACGCATCTTTTGGTCCGTAGCAAATGCAAGTTGTGGCTGATTTGCGTTCCACCAACCCCTCTGTTAGTCCCTACGTAGGGTGCTGACCTAATCGGCTCCAGGGGAAATTCCAAGCTATCTCAAATTAGTGCTTGAATAAGCGAACGTAGGGGCTGTTCAGGACGGGCGGCTGAAACAATAGAGCGAGCATGCAGAGTGCGGCTCAAAAAGTGGAAATGAAAACACCAACTCCGAACCCGAAGCTGAACACCATTATCCAGAAAATACCAGTCCATCCCTCGCACGGTCACCCAGACTGCAGCTATGCCTCGATGGCGGCAGATTAGCCTTCTGGACCAGACGAGTCTCTATTTTGGTACATCTTTGTCTGTTGGTGATCCATCGTCGCTAAACTCCGCCTGTGCTCGTAAAGTTTTCCATTCTAGCCAAGTTGTTTTCCTATATCGTCGTCATGCTCCTCCGTTGATTCAACTATCTGCTGCAGCTCTGCAACAACAGCGTTCCCTTGACTTGTCACTTGTTTTTCTCTTTAGCACTTACTTCTGTCACTGGAGTCACTCGTTTCCCAGGCCTCATCAATTCTCTACTCTCTTTACAGGTACTTTTGAAGCAATCTATTTCTATTATAGCTCGAAAAAGTCAGCCAATCAATGTCAATAATTTAATGTCGAACACGCTTTATTTATTATCAGCGGCTCTGCTCCTCAACAGCGCTTTTGCGCAGGATCCGCAAGATCCTTATGACCTATCTTTCATAAATAAATGGGCAGCTATTGGAGACTCGTAGGTTTTTACCTATCTGAATGGCCTTTCATCGACTAACCTGGGCTGTAGATATGCTGCTGGGATAGGTGCAGGAAACCGAATCGACGGTTCTTGTGCACGATACGACAGCGCTTACCCAAATCTCATCAACGATCAATTAGGAAAAGACACTGGCGACATCGATTTTACTTTTATAGCTTGTTCGGGAGCCGAGACTCCCGCCATCATCGACCAAGCAAATTCATTGTCTGGCGGTCAGCAATTGATCACAATTTCCTCTGGGGGCAATGACGCTGGGCTGGTAAACATCTTGAATGCCTGCGTGTTTACATTTTACGGACTGTTTAGCGGCAACTGTGATGATGCTCTCCAGAATGCCCAGAACGTTATTGATAGTGATACCTTTGCGTCAAACTTGGACACACTTCTTAACGCGGCCAAATCGAAACTCGCATCTGGAGGAACAGTGTGGGTCTCTCCTCTTTAGCCCATCATCTTGACGAGTCTGACTGAAATATAGCTACTACACTTCTTATGCTCAATTTTTCGACGCGACCGACAATAGCTGTGACAACGTCTCGTGGCATATATGGCTCAACTACTGGTCTCGACAGTATTTGACCCAAGCAAGACGACAACAGATGAACAGTCTGGTCGTCGCCATGAACAACGCAATCCAAGCAGCTGTGACGCGAGCAGGTAACCAGGTAGTCTTCGTCAACTATGATGACTACGTTGGCTACTTAAATGGTCGATACTGCTTGCCTGGCTCTGACGAGAGCGGAAGTAATGGAGCCAATCGCAATCTTCTATTCTTTTACGAAATGAAGACACAAGACACCCCTTTCATGAAGCCAAATGACGACCCTTATCATGATGAACTTAAAAAGCGCGATGGTACCGTCTCTCTTCCCGGTACAAACGATACGGATCTCACGGCCATCCAAAACTGGATCGAAGATACACTGAATGACCATCCAGATGCGCAGCTAAATACGGATGTAGCCAATACCGATCTCCAGTCGGAAGTTCACGAGAAGAAGAAGCGAGACCTTCCAAAACTCAAAGAGCGTGATGTACCTCGATGGAGGCCAGGGAGCGTCGGAGTCCATCCGCAAAGTCGTCGGTGGAACACAAACTCAACTCAGATTTCGACGTCAGCTAGGTCCTCGACACTCAACTCGGCAAAGTCCACGGCTACCCTCTCTAGCTCTACAATTAGTTCTGGATCTCACTTGACTTACAATTCATCTTCTGGAGCTTCGACTACCTCTTCGTTGCTGCAAACAAATGCGACCTCGTATGGAAGCTTCAGTGCTACAACCACCGGAAATGAGACACACAGGACAGTGGTACCATCGAATAGGCCATCGAAAGCAGCGATCTCATCTGTGAGGCTCCACAACGGAACAGTTGTATCATTTAATACTACGTCGAATGGTACCCTCAACAGTACCTTATTGGGAGATGAGAAATTCCACGAGTCCGAGAAAATCAGCCTCTCATTTCTGATTTCCGACACTACAAAACGCGTCTTTCATCCTCAGCAAGGTGGCCATGCTATGATTGCAAATCTCGTCCTGTATCAAATGGCAGCTCGCAACGCACAGCAGATGAATGTCTACGTTGCACCGGAAAACGTCACCGATCTCCCAGCAGTCTGCCCGCTTCCGCCGTCGCCGGCTTGCAATGGCACCTCGTCCGATACGTGGACTTCACGCGATGCTGCTGTCTCCGCAGCTTCGTCGTTTTGCGATAATTATCTGAACGTTCGAGGTTCCGCGGGTCAAACCACCTCTGGGACTTACAACCAAGGCTCATTAGACGAAATTAGTATTTCCATCGCCTGGGATGACACTTACACGATCACAGAAGGTCAATGCAACACATGGATGGATACCTTGATCGATAGTTGCGACATCCCCGGCGGTACCTCAAATCCGACCAACGACAAACACGGCGGCAGCATCGGCTTCGGTAGCAACGCAACTCTGACCATTGACCCACTCGTCGTGCGTCGCATATGGGACAAGGGCCAAGCCACTAACGCCCAATGCAACGGCATAGGAACAAACCACTACGTCGACCAGCCCACGCTCGCATCCAACATCCAAGACTTTTGCACTCAATCCGCGAAAAATAACATTGCCAAGAGCGGATCGACATTTACCCTCGACTACAACCAGGGCAACCCCACATTCGGCGTCACCCCCGACTACGTCACCCTCACCACCACCTGGCCCACCGGACCGCTCGACTTCCAGGTCTTCCAGGACGAATGCAACTACTACATGAGCACCATCATGAACGGCTGCGACGTCCCCAGCAGCAGCTCCAATCCGATGAACTTCAAGCACGGCGGCTCCATCTCGGATTTCAACAACGTCACCTACACCATCGCGCCCAAGCAGGACCGCGCCCCTGCGCCGAATAGTCCCATCGGCCACTGCAGTGCCAAGTACAAGTTTCTGTGGGAGAGTTTCGACGTGTATGGTGGCGGCTGGGCGGACAGCGACTACGGGCAGAGTTCGGGCGGCTTGTTAGCGCAGCTGAAAGGCTGTGGAGCGGTGACGTCGTGGAGCTTCACGTATAATGATTCACCGGCGAGCGATGGGACGGAGTGGCATGCGAGTGGGAGGCTGCCGATTGGGACGGGGGGATGCATCGGGAGGGCAGTCAAGAGTTCGGGCGGGTTTGATGGAGGGTGCTGAGAAATGACTCGTTGAGGCTATGGTCTACTACTGATCGTCATGTCAAGTGAATGGAGGAAAGACGAACCATATATATCAAGGAAAGTTCCGGTACAGCGCCAGCAGGGGCAATAAGGGTTACATTGTGGCCGGAGCCGTGACGCTTTTTGTGTCGAACTTTGAAAAAAGGACAAAGCTTGGTGTTTTCGAGGTCTTAGGGACCGCCTATTTATATGAGAAGGAGGATGGGGGAAGAAGAACTCTTTTGTCTAGGTATTTTAGGCCTGTTCTGGCGTTCTACACGGTACACATATGGTGATAGTGCTGAGGCCCGCTCGGCTGGCGGCGCCGGTATTGGAGCAAGTAGTGCATGAGAAGAATTGAATCTAACAAACGACTGCCATTTTGCAACACAAATTTGCCGTATCATTCTTTACTATAGTATAGTTCCGGGGCAATTTCAACCCTTTGGATTTGTCTTGAAATTTTACAATGGTGGCTCAAATTATTATCGAGCCCTTATTGCTAGACTGATCTGCTGCTCTATCTGCTGTTATTGGTTCTAACCTACTCAGTAGCTCTCCTGATTCTGACCCATTGTATAGGCGTATGTATGTCACAGTGTCAAATAGGTTGAAGTTGTTGTGGAGGCAAGATCTCGATCCTGAATCGTACGGTTCTTCGGAGTGTGGTGGTCCCACGAATGCTTGAAAGCCCTCGGGTTTTCAGCATCCGATTCCGCTATGATACAAGATATAGCTACCTACCTACCACCGTTCTACACCGTTGAGCACCTGTCATGCTCATCTTGTCCCTGCGACCGCCCTGGATCCTACCTCGTCCGTTAACCTTGTTCAAATAGCCCAGTCAAACATGGTTGGCCTCTCGAGGCCAATGAGCCCTACGGCGCGTGGGGAGGGCTATGAAACTGGTAGCGTCGAAATCTGTAAAGGCGGTGCATCTTCAGCCTCGTTGAAGGCCCGGTCGCAGCCTTGCTGCCACTCCCATCGCTACGACTCTTCATCATCTCTTGTCTTAGAATGATGTTGTGACAGGACGAAGCCTTCATCTTCGCCCACTACGCTCTCATCACGATGGTCCTCGATCCCTTCTCTGCGCTCAGCATCGCTACTGGCGTGGTTCAGTTTCTGGACTTCGGAAGAAAACTAGTCACCGAAAGCTACGACTTGTATCGCTCAGCTGATGGGGGTTCTGCCAAACAAAGACTTTTGAAGCCTGTTGCCGAGCGTCTTCGCTCCGAAGCCCACAGACTTGAGCAATCGGCGCGGGTTGGAAAAGGGGGACACCAAACGGAAGACGAGGGAGCATTGCAGCAGCTAGCCGCGTCGTGTCAAGAGACCGCACAGGAGTTCATGGCAATGATGGAAGATCTACAAGTAGACCCGGCCGCTTCAGGCTGGGACAAAGGCGCGCAGACCCTGCGCCAAGCATTGCGAGGCGTGAGGAAGGAGAAGCATTTGGATAAGTTTGAGCAGCAGCTCAACATCTATCGATCAGAACTAACTTTACACGTGGCCAGCACCCTTCAGTATGTCCTTTACTTCGCTTGCTAGGCCTGGCCGCTAACTTTGGCAGCAATCCCAACTCCAATTTGCAAATCGAGATCCGCCAACTGCGCAATGCAATCCAGAGTGAGAAAATCAACCGAGATGGTCAGATCAGACAACTGATAGAAGACTTAAGCTCAACAGTGAGCACCGAGAGGATGCAGGACGTACACTGTCAGCCCAAACTACATATACACCTGACAGAGGCCGCAGCACTTGCACGTGAGCAAAGGATATTAGGGAGTCTTCGTTATCATTTTATGCACGTTCGGCATGATGAGATCAAAGAAGCATTTACTAAGACATTCAAATGGATTTTCCAGACTTCGAATGCAAATTCAGACAAAGTCAGGCAGCCTCTAAGATTCGTCGAGTGGCTTCAAAGCGCAAATAAAGGACAAGGCATATACTGGATAGCCGGTAAAGCGGGCTCTGGAAAATCAACGCTCATGAAATTCCTAACCCGCCATCCGCAGACCTATGCCGCCCTCCGAAAATGGGTCCAAGGCTCTGAAAGGCTCATCACTGCAAGCTATTTTTTCTGGCATGCAGGCACGGTGCTCCAAAAGTCACAGGAAGGCCTATTGCAATCGCTGTTGTACGAAATTCTACGCCAGTGTCCGGAGTTCATATCAGCTGTCTGTCCTGAACGCTGGGATCTGTCCCTCGTTTCAGATCAGTACCAATGGACTCTACAAGAGCTTATCGATGCCCTAATGAAATTGTGCTCGGGGAACGCTAGCTTATCTGCAAAGTTCTTCTTCTTTGTCGACGGCCTTGACGAGTATAACGGAAGACCGTTAGATGTCGTTGAGGTTTTACAAGGGCTAGCACGCTTGCCCAAAGTCAAGATCTGTCTATCCAGTCGTCCGTGGCCTGCTTTTGAGACTGCATTCGGTGCCTCTGAGGCAAGACGGCTTTATCTCCACGAGTTCACTATACATGACATTGAACCCTATGTCGAATTCAAACTCAATGAGAACGAGATATACCGTCAAGCCAAAACTCACGATCGTAGATTTGGAGAACTTATTGGAAAAATCACGGGCAAAGCAAAGGGTGTCTTTCTGTGGATTTCTCTCGTGGTACGATCAGTGCTGGAGGGTCTCGAAAATGGCGATGGTATTGCTTCCATACACCAACGGGTCGATGAATTGCCGGAAGAGCTAGAAGAGCTGTTCAGGCGAATGCTTGAAGGTGTTGATGAGAGGTACCAGGCAAAATCTGCACAAACCCTGCTTTCTGCGCTAGCAGCCCGCTCAATGCTTTCCGTCATGACTTACACGTTCATGGATGAGGCATTGTCAACCCCTCAAAGAATCTATGAACAGGATGATTTGCCGCTCGCGGAAGACCAAATTGCTTATCGTCAGGGTCAGGCGATACGACAAATAAATGCCACTACTAAGGGTCTACTAGAAGTTTCAGATTTTGAAAATGCTACGTATTCCTACGTGCGAACTCGTGTTGACTTTCTCCATCGAACCGTGAAGGACTTTTTGGCTAGTGATCACTACCTGCCCATCCTCAAGAAGCGCGCAGGCCCCAAATTTTACGCTCACGTTGTGCTTGAACATGCGCTACTTGCGGAACTCAAACACTTCCCTGCGTTTCCTTGTCTTCCACGCACGGCCATGGACGACAATGACAACCAAACGTTCAGCCAGCCCGTGGATGTCGCGAATTTAGTTGACACCGTTGTTTATCACGCAGTCCAGGCTGAGCTGGCTACTGGAACTACTCAAAACGACGTTCTGGCTACGCTACGTGCGGCTACTTCAGGACATCCGGAGGGTAGGGACGAGTTGGCTCTTAGTCATCTCAAGTTTCACGCTTCCATCTCCCAACTCCTGGGCATCTGCGTCTACTACGAGCATTTTTCCTACGTCGAGCAAGAGCTAGTGCGATGCCCAGCTCTGATTTGCAAGGAGAAGCCGCCCTTGCTTTATCACGCGCTACAGACGGCGAATTGTGCCCTTCAAGAGCTTCCAATCCGCATGAACATGGTGAAACTCCTCCATAGTCGAGGTGCGGACGTTAACCAGGCCTTCGGCATCACAAATGTGGAGACGGTCTGGGCTGATTTTCTGGAGAGAACAATCGACTCAGAACAAGACACATTTCCGGATGGAGGGGACTTGGATGAGCTCATGGCGCATCATCTTGAGCTGATACAGTTTCTTCTGAAAACTGGAGCCGATCCCATGGTACGCAGTAGAACAAGCTCAGTGGTATACGGTCGCTTCGTGACGTTTTCAAAGCCAGGTTTCTCGCGCCAGCGATTCCGTTTCAATGTCCTGGAGAGCTTTATTGGAGCAGGAGCGGACCCAAACGCATCTTTCGCGGGTTCAACAGTCTGGATCTACTTCCTTGGAACGCTCTGTCGAGCTTATAAACAGCGGCGTGGCCAATTCAATTACCAGATCCTGGAGCTGTTACTCACCGCTGGAGCTAAATTCTATGTCAGCGTTCCGGATGAAAGCGGTGAAGTATTGGAAGGCAACATTAAAGGATACTGTACGCCGGCCGATGTGATACGTGCCTGTTTTCCGGACGGCCAAGCTCGGCAACTGGAAGCAATCCTTGCACAGCAAAAAAGACAGCGCAAAGCTCGATCTCGCCTACGGCTTCTTGGTTGTTTCAGATGAGCCGTGGGAGCCGGTCGCTGTTGATCTTCTGTATCTATAAGGTAAGTGTGTGCACAATGTGAGGCCGTGCACAAGCTGGAGAAGATTCCGAACGAGACGAGCTCCCTGCTTTCTCATGTCGCTGATTCTTCTTGTTTTACATACTGCCCATCGGCTTCAACTAGCATATATTCCGATGGTAGCCCCTGCAAAATCTCCAGCCCGTTGTTGTTCGTGGGGTGCGACAATGTCGCGCTGCTGCAACGTCTTCACAAACCGTCTCCAGACAAATGTAACAAGCAGAGTCCCAACAAATACAGAAGCGATCAAAATCCCCAGAATTAACGCTTTAGCTAACAAAATAAATTCCAAAATTTTATAGTTATATTCAATAACTATCTTAATATAGCTTAGGATATTATTGGCTACTTCGCTAGGAGAATTGCTGCGGGATCGCACCCGCTAACCTCCCGGGCCAGTAAAGTACGTCACCTGCAGTACTTTCAAGACGTGAATGAGGCTTAGGTAAGTTTTGGTCGGCCAAGACTACTGCGCCTCGATTTCACAGTGCCCCATTAGCGCTGCCTAGGTATCTTCAAGATAGATCGAACAATCTCACATAGACTAAATCATTTTTACTATCACGCGTTATCTGTATCTCATCTCCGTAGTCTACTTTCCGCAACTAAATATATTTGTCTACTTTATTCATAACATGTCGTTCGGCTGGTCGGTGGGAGATTGTTTCGCTGCGCTCAATCTTCTTATTGAAGTCTTCTCGAGCCTAAGAGATTCCGGAGGATCGCGATCAGAATATCAAGAACTTCTGCGCGAGCTAAGTGGCCTCAAAATTGCACTGCAACACATAGACAATCTTCAGACTGGGGGCAACACCCTCTCTCCGAGGCTCATCGAGCTTAAATCTATTGCTCTTGCCTGCCAAGTTCCACTCGAGGAATTCATCTCGAAGGTCAAAAAATATGAGAAGAGCCTGGGTTCAGAGTCTCCCAGGGTCAGGAGGGTAGTGAAAGATACAACACGCAAGATAATGTGGCTTGGAATGAAGGCCGATGTCCACAGGCTTCAGCATTACCTCAACACACACATTGGAACAATCAACGTCCTTCTCGCCGAATTTCAGCTGGATTATCTAAATTTGACATCGGAGCAGGCTTCCAGCGACAAACAGGAGATAGATTCGCATCTACGAATCATCCAAGAGGCGATCGACGCCACAAGAACCACCGCTTTGGTCGAGAAGCAAGATATCGACTCGCATTTGCAAACTATCCAAGACGAGAGCAAAGCCACAGCCGCACAACTCTCTGCTGATAAGCAGGATATAGAATGTCATCTCCATCACCTTCAAGCTGCGGTTGACACCACGACTTCGAAAGTTATCGATGCCAAGGCTGATATTGAATGTTCAACTGCAGCCGTGCGGTACAATACTTCTTTACTACAAAAAATAATTAGAGCTCTCCAGAGAGACTTTGAATCCTTCTGCATACCTCTGGTCAATATTTTGGGCAACGTTCGGTAAAGCTCTGCATTCTGTTCTGCTTGACTAAATCTCTACTGATGCGCGTACAGCACTACAACAGCACAAATCTATACTATTGTATCGGAAATTCGCTCTTCCCTGTCAAGTCCTGACCCTCGCTTCTTGTGGTTCCAAGTACCGGTCAGAGTCGAGGATGCACTGGGCCGCATTTTCCCGGTCCCCTCCGAATACTCCTTCTCGGAGCTCGAATGCATAATTCAGATGAAGTTTGCAAACAGCCCTGGCCATGAAGAGGTAATCGCTGGGAACTACGAGTTGTCAAACCGCAAGAACAGCAAGCACGTCCTCACGGGCGATGACTCCATCGCCCTGTTACCTGGCATGAGTATCGTTATGGCTATCATTGTGGAGCAAATGCCGCTTATATCCAGTACTTGCCCTATGCCAAAATGTCAGTCCACAAATACAGCTGTAGTCGAAGGCGGCGGAAGAAAATGGTACGCTCCAGACACGTTACGTTGAGATGTCGAAAATTAACCTGAATTAGTCTTACGTGTGACCTTTGGTTTGATGGGACAAATAAAAGGTGGAAGCGTCAGGATCCAACAGAAATCGATTCAGACGAGAATTTCTTGAATAGAAGGGTATATGATCGGCACACAATCAAACGCCCAAGAGACAACACAACACAATACGAGGTGTTTAGAAACATTAGGTTCAGTGAAATACGCAAGCGAAATCGAGCAGCCTCCCCTAGGCCTAACCGCTGCCACAGTTGTAATCGTGGAGCATCTTCCGAATGGCGTCGTGGCCCCGGCGGCGCTAGAACACTTTGCAATGCCTGTGGCTTATGTATGTTTCTTCTCTCGGTGTATCCTGCATCTGCTGTACTGACCATGGCAGATTACGCTGAGTTGACCAGGAAATTGGGTACTCATCCATCCGGGTTCAGCCCCTCGCATTTGCAACCGAAGGAGACAAAGTGATTGTCCCGATTCCCGAACACATATATCTCGGGGATTGCCAGTGCCATCGTGCTGCCATTACTCTGTAGATTCATCTCAGGTAAATTATGTGATGGCGATAGTGCGATGGCGAAGGGGGAGAAGATTTTCGGAGACTGTAAACTATAGAGCAGTATAGAGAGGGTTTCAAGGCTGGTCATCGTAGGCTGCACTGCAGTGGCGGATGGCGGCCTGTGAATTTCAGTCTACAATTCTTCGTAATTTGGGCGTGGCAGCAGCGATGTCAGATGTCTGAATGAAAAATATTGTTATCTAGGAGTATCAATACCGGTCGCGCCTTGTCTCGCCATTGATGAAGGCCTGATCGTGAGGGGGGGGTTTAACGCCTTTTGTTTACGTACTCCTACTCCGTAGGTGCAGATACGATCCCATTCAAGAACGACTTCCTCCAAACGGTGGGATCTGATATGCGATTCCCACCACACGGATTAAATGCATACTACATATCTTCTATGACATATCCACAAAATTGGTATATTTTGGACTCTACGAGTTTAAATCGATCAGTAAGCAAAAGACGAAGGACTCAACGTAATCTAGCCCTATCCAAACCGTATCTTCCCTTCCTTTATTGTAGAGTCACCCCGAGGAGCGGATACCCTTGTGACACCCAAATATCTTTTTTCACTTTGGCCTCTATGTCTTGTTAAAGTAAATTTATATCATCCCAAGGACCTGTCCCATTATGTATGTGTGGTATGAATAGGGAAAGATTACGCTGCCCTGGCCAGAACCTGTGCTTGACCAGCGAACGCATTTTAGCCTTGGCAGTCCCTTACAGCACTGTCCCTTGGTTTAGTTCACAGAAATGTGCGTATGTTTTGGCCATTTTCTTAGCTAGGTGAGCGCCGACACCTTTTGTTGAACCCGTAATGCGCCTCTTCAACTGTTTTGATACCATACTTGGCCCATGATGCTTGGTATCCAGAAATGGAAGAGCCTGCCACTGGGATTTTCGTGGCGAGGTACAAGATATATTGCCTATATTGCCTATATTGCGATGAGAATAAGCTTTGAGGATAACATAGGCCATTTATGGCTGTTTATGACTCACCCTATTACTGGTCTTTCTATCCCTTTCCTTCCCTCTTCTCGATTGCTACCTCATGTGTATCTCCGATATTAGAGAAACTGGACGAACTATGCCGTGTAGGACTGTGGTGGACTTGTGCAGGTACCTCGAGCGTGTTCGTACGTACTCTGGGCGGGGTTAGGCTGCCGTCACCACGCCGCCCAGAAGCCACGCTGCGATTCAGGCTACTCGCTCTCGAGCGCTGTTCGCGAAGCATGGGAGTGACGTTGCCCTCGGAATCCCGGGGTTGGTTGTACTGCTCTCTAATTTGAGGCAGATCACGGTTCCGGATTTCTTCCCCAGGTATCTCTGGGAAGTCAAGCGCTCTTCCACGTTTGAACTCGGAATCATCAAACAGTTTGCGCGGCGCAGTACCAAAGAAATTGCCCATTGTGGTCAATGCCTTTGCCACTTTACGTCTGCCGCCCAAGTCGGTTGTCCAGGTTCGCTCAGGTGTTAGCATTTCCCCGTTTGTTGAGCTGGGGCGTATTTGGCCGGCATGGATAGATTGGGAGGATGGTGTGGAGCCACGCGTGCCAACTTGTTGCATTTCCGCCAAACCCGTCGAGTTCTGTGGGTTCCATTCGTATGCATTGCTATCATTTTGAGCATCCCTGCTACCCTGTGAGTTGTACATGTTTGGCCGATCGTGCGATTTCGGCGAGCGTTCGTGATGGAGCTGGTGGTGAGAGCAGTTGCAGTGATTCATGGTGGGACTTGGATCCGCTTCCTGCTGGAAATTGTCCCCATTCACTGCTAGGAGTACGTAGAGTGAGCCTAATGCAGCAAGTCCAGTGCCGACAATGGGGGCCCATTGGCCTACAAGCGGTGAGAAAATTGTCGGCAGTCTTGAATAGCCCTGATAAAAATAGATCACCTACCAATACTTTGCATAGGTTCGGTCTGATACCTCACTTGGTCACTGAAAAAATTCCTTTCGCCGAGAATAAGAATGGCCAGTACTGCTCCACCAAACAGAGGAACCTCCACGACACTCAGGAACAGTCTGACCATGTCGTTGACCCCTCTCATCCTACCAATGGTGGCGCCATTCGTGCCCTCGATCAGCTCGTCCAATCGCTCCTCTTCAGCTCCATTACCGAAGCGTGCCTTCCAATTGATCTCGAGAATTTTGTTCCACATTGATATGAGGGAGAGGATTGCAGGAATACAGCAAGCAGCAGCGAGAAGTGTGGCCGTGCCGAATGTGAGGTTCGGTGCAGGAATTACGTAGATGTTGTTCGTCGAGTCCTGTCTCATTGGGGAGAAGGGGCCTTGTGAAATGGAGCAAGTAAGTCCACAGGAAGGGTTATTCATGTTTAGAAACTGGCTAACGCTGTTAGGAATCGGGTTGCCCATGTCGTCATGCGTGCAATCTGTTGTTTTAGTGCGGTAGAACTCGACGGTCAAGCTTAGCAGTCCTTCGAAAGAATATCAGATCAGAAAGAAGGCCTTCTCGGGATGATTAAAGCAGCTGCTTACCAGCGAGAATCAGCACAGTCCACACAAAGATGATGTTTCGTCCAGGATCGTAAAAGTAGGTCCGAGATAGCCGGACAGTGACGGGAGCGGCCAGGATACCTATGGAGCAGAGCTGAAATGCTCCAAAGATATCCATATCAACAGCACCTAGAGTCAAGAGCTATTAGCGATAAGGGTCAGGTTTTCCAGCATCAGGGACGCACCGTTGACGTGGAGTGCCGCAAGAACGATGCCATGGAGGGCAGCGACAGCTGGGAAAAGCAAGGCAGCTGCCAAGCAAGCGTTCCTTAGCCATTCTGCTTTTTGAGCAACCACACAGGCTGCTACGAGGACATAATATCTATAGAGAACAGAATTGGACGTCGATTAGTCTGGCGCTAGGCTCACACCGTTCACTGTGGTGGAGACCTACAAGACCCTTGAGCCCGGTCCGTACTGACCTGATACCGGCCAGGCGCAAATGACTTTCAAAGCATCACCAGTCGCATTTGTAGCTGGACCGGCGGGAGTGGGATCGAGAGTAGCATTCCGACTAATGAGTGTATTAAGCAGCGAAATCGAAGAAAGCGTTGGCATGGGTCTTCGTCTCGAGATAACGCTGAGACTGAGGTTGAGGTTGGGTAAAATGGCACGGAGATCTCGGGTAGGGTTAGGGCTCCGACCTCGCGCACTGAAGAAACGCTTGCAGGGGCATTTGAAGAAGAGTCGTCTGGGCTATTGAAGGAGGCGGATGAGGGTAATACAGTCTATGGAGCTGAGGAGACGCTGAGATTTAGACTTTGCTTGGTCATGGTTCAGCAGGCATCGACTCGGCCTCAAACAAAAGCAACGCTCTGCTCACACAGAGTTAATAGCGACCTATGGAATCCCGCTCGTCATAAGACTGGGACGAAAAGCTGGGACGAATGTGAGCGTTGTCTAAAAAGCCACTTTTGTCTGGTTTTGGAAGTTCGTCGTGTGCCTTTCTGTCCTCCCACCTCCTCGCACTCAGCTCGGTGCCTAGAGATGATACGGACACGCCCCGCACCCATCCCACCATCCCACTAGGACTGCAGGACAGCTACACCGCTCCTCCAAGCCAAGCTTCGGTGCGTGCTGATGGACACAGCCTTCCCCTGCCATCAACTCCACATCTGATAACCTAGCCCCCAGCCAAAGCGCTCTCGCCTTGGACAACAAGAGAGTGATGGCATCAAGACGGCATCTTCTCTCCAGCGCGCAGACAATGCATCTATGACCTAATACCGTGTTGGGCATGAGGCTGTGATCGAGCACTTCAAGTGACGAGCAAATTTACCCCAGGTGCTCATTCCGTTCATGCGACGAAGCCCCGCGCGGCGCAAGGCCAGAGCAGCAGAGAAATACCTTACCTACCTAACCTAATTCTGTCGATTTTTTGCCTGCTTATGTAATTGAGGCACCTCCCGTCTGGTGCTACCTGGGTCAGAAGGATTCGTTTGGGTGTATGTCGTGACAAAAGTCGTCGATCGAAATGGTAGAAGCTCCCGATACAAGTCAAATCAAGACATGGCGATCAATCATTACCCTCATTGTTTTCTGCCTGACGAGTAAGTGTCGCTTATGCTTGGTGCGAGTTGCATCTGGATGTCGTTGACCCTCTCGCAATCACATAGATCTCACTGTACTTTTCCCATTCCATATTCCACTCTACCTCCCGAAAGCTCTTTGCGACTCGGTTTTGGATACTCTGAGTGCATTTCGAATCATATCACCGAGGCGGCGACCTTCACAGGGTGGCTCCGATGATGATGATGATAATGGCAAAGTCAAGCCCTATGTACGGTTCGACTTTCCTATGAACTTTGTAACTGCGCCCTTGATAGCAGACCTCTTTCTGCTCGCCATCCTGGCCATTGGTCGAAGGGAAGTCCATGATGGCACCCTTGGAGCGGATCACATCGTCCCGATCGATATCATGGCTTTCTTTCTATCACTAGCATACATCGCCATATCTATCGATGCCTCCGGCCTGATCAGATATTTGGCGTTTAGGGTGCTTCTATGGGGAGGTGATGTTGGCCACAGATTGTTTTTCTATCTCTACGCCTTCTTCTTTGGCTTGGCCAGCTTCATTGGAAATGACCCCATTATTCTATCGGGGACCGCCTTTCTCGCCTACATGACCCGTGTCTCGAGCAACATTGTCCACCCAAGAGCATGGATTCATACGCAGTTCGCCGTGGCTAATACTGCCTCGGCTATTCTCGTCTCGTCCAATCCAACCAATCTCGTGCTCGCCGGTGCTTTCAATATCACGTTCATCAAATACACGGCCAACATCATTGTGCCCGTCGTTGCTACCGGTGTCGTCCTTTTTCCATTTCTGCTGTATATCGTCTTCGCAAGCGAGCCCCTCATCCCAACATCGATTAAGATGCATGAGCTGCCCGAGGAAGCGAAGGCCAGGAAGCCGGTAAACCCCAATATTCCTCATGCTCGAGGGAATGCCGAGGAAGAAGAGAGAGCCTTGGCAGGTGGTGAGGAGGGCAAGCTTCTCTCACTCGAAGAGATCATGAACCCTTTCCTGGACAAAAAAGGCGCTGCTTTCGGTGCTGTTATCATGGCAACGACACTCATCACTCTTCTGGCCATGAACGCTGCTGCCCAGAAGACCGGCTTCCACGCTGTCTTCTGGGTGACATTGCCTGCCGCTTTCGTCATGTTCTGCTGGGATGTTGCGTTCGGATTCATTCATCGACACGAAACGCGTGAGATTGCTAGGAATGGTCGACGAGAAAAGGAAAGTGCGCGAGCCGAAAGGGCGGCTAGAGAAGACGAGGAAGTGAGGCGCGCAGCTCTGGAGCAAGACGGACCTGATTCTCAAGCAGCACGTGCACTGGTCCATCCTCCAGATGCTGGCCCGCCGAGTCAAAGCGGCTCCGAGCGCGACCATAGTAAAACAGCAGACGCAGAAAATGAGCTGCCTCCTACTCCCACCCTTCTTGTGTCTTCGGACGGGGATGAGCTAGCTTACATGTCACCACCTGCGATGTCTCCACCAAGACCCTACCATTTCCAAGACAATCAGACATCAAACGACGCAATGAGCACGTTAGATGAGAAGCAAAAGAAGCCCACAGATCCTAGCCATTCGACGCAAAGCAGGTCAGGCGCGACATCTGATGGGGAATTAGATGAGAAGAAGAGCCGGGTAAATCTCGGAAACCAGGAGGTAAGTGATGAGGTACCTCAACATGGGCGTGGACGAGCAACGCTCGTATCGCTGGTCCAGGATGCATACATATGGTCACAAGAGACGTTTCCCACCGCCACAACCGTGTTTACACATCTACCATATGCGCTCGTGCCCTTTGCTTTCTCTATGTTTGTACTCGTACAGGCCTTAGTCACGAAAGGCTGGGTACCTGTGTTCGCTTATGGATGGGATCATTGGGTGAACAAGACAGACACCGTCGGCGCCGTCGGGGGCATGGCTTTCCTCTCTGTTATCTTGTGCAACGTGAGTCGTCATACCTGCATGTGTTTTTCAATGTGGTTGGCTGATATTGTGCTTTCTCGAATAGTTTGCAGGCACAAATATTGGAACCACCATCCTTTTGTCTCGCGTGATCCAAGCATGGCAACAAATCCACAAGGCCAATGGGACTACTATCAGTGACCGGACATTTTGGGCAACGGTTTACAGCATGGCACTGGGCGTCAACTACGGTGCATTCAGCTCGGCCTTCAGTGCATCGCTAGCCGGTCTCCTCTGGCGAGATATTCTTGCTAGAAAACACATTCGTGTGAAAAGACTTGAATTTGCGCGCGTCAACCTTCCCATCATTGCTATCGCTATGACTGTCGGCTGTGTTGTTCTTATTGCCGAGGTGTATATCGTTAGAGATAACGTTCCGTACGACTCATGACGGCTATCATACAGTCAGAAAGCAGCTTTCATTGTCAAGCAGGATGATAATGAGATGGCAAAGGGCTGTGACTATGCTTAAGCCAGAAAGTTCTGAGCGAGGTCCTTGATCAACCAATACTCACAAAGATGGCCAGGTTATGGCTTCGCGCGCATTGAAGCGCTAACATCGAAGCCTGAGACATCAATATGAAGAAGCGTCGGCCTTGCCTCGAAGCATCGGCTGCCGAAAGCTGTATTGCTTTCAAATGACTGGACTCTCAACGGGTGTCATGGGACGTTAACCCAGGCCAGACTCAGCTACGGAAATATACGAATCCTCAAAATATCCAATGCTATGATTGTTGCCATTTGCGAGAATGAGCTACCGAAGACGGCAAACTATATTGGGCTGGCGTTGACCTTACTATTCTTTTCTCACTCACTGAGATCTTTTTTGCGGTCTCTTACTATTCGTTGTATATGCAGTTCGAACCAAATTTTTGCCAGCTCAACGAGTAGAGTGGGTTATTTCCAAGATTTTGGGGGCATACACGGGAAAGAGAACTTATAAAGCGGAGAATAAATCCTAGATTAACTAATTCTCGACATGCGGACATGAATTATGCCGTAGCAACATTGCGCTTCCTTGGAGTACCTATTACTTGAACAGGGCCTCAGGCTTGATTGAAAGAAATTAGATGACGTGAAAAACACCCCAGCTAGACTGATCTACGCGTAGAAGCGTGTTCCGTGAAACATTTGCTCCAAGGACAAATCCAGTCGCTAATTTCCCAAAATTGAGAACACGTGGTGGCCAGAAAGCTGGCGTCTCAGGAGTAAGACTCGTAAGAGTTGGAGAGGCCGCTGGATCTTTCTTCTTTATGGCTTTTAAAGAGCTTGGATCCTTGCTACACCACGATCTCAGCGGCGATCAGCTAGCGAGGCATGGTGAGGCCGATGTGTTCTTCCTATTCGCAATCAACGTTCGTGGTCTAGCCGTGAGAGAAAATGAAATAGTAACATGAAAGCAACCGCAAAGCTGATCCTGATCCAGATATCGTGACTTCCTTCTTCAAATGATACGGGGGTATCAGAGCATCTTCCATAAATCAGCTATCTCGACGCCAATTTCAACAAAATACCCACGAAATGTCGCATTGAAGTAAAAAGACAAAAGCCCTACTGCAATCGCGAATCACTGCACAGGTTTGCATCAAGCATCACCCTCCTTTGCTAACCGAGCTTCCACCGAGACCTCCGCTTATCAGATACTCCTCAAATTGTATTCCTTCATCAGCAGGCCACTGGCCCTCGCCGTCCCCTATCTCAATCTGTGCTACTGAGGCCCAGCCCCTTATCAATGCCCTCCAATAGCAAGCGTCCGCCGCTTGACTCAAGTAGCCTTTGTGAACTACATCGCTCCGTTGCCTATTCGCGATGCCCGCGGCAATATCCTCATGGTCACGTAGCCATTGAATAACGGCCTCTAGATCACTCCAATCCGGGGCCACAAACAGCGCATTAGCTTCGTCCGACGGATACGAGCGCGGCCAAGACTCGTCCGGCCCGCTGTAGGCAGGTGCCAAGGACTTGGCTTTCGGCATATCTTTGCTGAAGTTGGCTGGGTTGAGATTCAAGCTGCTTGAGAACAGCGGTTTGATGCGGGAGGTGGAGTATGTATGGTGTAGAAGCGGCGGTGTGAGTAGCACAGAGGCGCATGCTTGGTGATAGGGAAGCCGTCCAGAGTAGGTAACGCCTTCGGTGTATATAATGTATTTGTAGCGGCAGTGGTCCTCGATCCTAAGTCCCGTCCCATCTCGCGCTGGGCCTGGATTGGAGAGTGGTGCAATGTCTGCCCAGGCTTTGTCCTCGGCGAAAGACAGTAGATTTGTGCGAAGGTGTGGGTTGCCAACAGGGTTAGCATTAGGTTTGCCTCGCCACACGACGCGATCTATCTTTTCGGAGAAAACGCCAAATGACGATTCTACACGTTGAATTCGGGATAGAACGTCATCCATAGCCCCCAGAAAGGGTGAGTTCCAAGACCAGAGCGAGAAGGGAGGCATCACCCAGTAGTTGTCTTGCTGATCAGGTCCTGGGCATGTTGGCCGAGAGTACACCCATGAATTAGCTTCAGGGTTATCATGGATATTGAGCGAGAAGTAAGTGTTGGGAAATGGCTCGGGGGAGGTTATGACAGCTCGATGAAGCTGACTGAGGGTGGCCATCCGATGCTAAATGGTTGATCAGCACCACCAGATTTTGGACTCACCACGCACCTAAAGCTCACCTCCGCCATTTCCTTTGAAACGTCGGAATTGACCGCGACCATATACAGCTGGTTTAGTCAGACGCAGTTTCCCTTCTCTGATGAGTGTGTTTTTGCGAGTACACCAACCTTACCATCCTTGATCTTCCCTTGCACGTTACCTATACGGAGAGCTGAAGGTCTCGCCAGTTTAAGGGGCCCCCGAGAGACAGCTGCATCGATTTCCATGGTCAGCTCGGGAAAGATGGCATTACACTGGTCTGCATTAAATTGGAGGTTTGCGAGCGTCTTCAACGTGGGTTTGACGGCCCCACTGGATTGGATGCGAATGTTCGTCAAGAATGCATAGCTGAGGCATGACACAAATAGAACTATGAGAATCTCTGCTACTCTTCGTACTCTAACCCGACCGGTAGAGCTCATGTTGGTTATGACGACGCCAAAGACATAGGATTAGCATCAAGACCTAAGCGACAGACCAGCTTGCGCTCGAAGCAGTGCCTCAGAATGCTGTACGCATACTGAGAATGGAACTCAAGGTCCATACAAAAGGATTTCGTCGAGAGAACGAGATCACCAGACACGATTTGACGGTGGATGGCCGGAAGCCACGTAATTCTGCCGTGGGTCATGACTCCGCTTGCTTTGCCAGACGGTGTGCCAGAGCCAGGTGGCCCCTGGTCAAACAATAATTCCGGCGGAGTGAAATCTTCCTTTCTTATACCGAGCCCACATGCAAATTTTGCGATCTTGAAAAATCAATCTTTGCCAAGAATATAAGGATGATGCTTATGTAAGCCGGCAAATGTCCCTGTCCGTGCGAGGCCAATCGACACCCGCCCACGCGGGTGACAAAATGACGTGGACACCTTGAGGTGCCTCCCAATTGAAAATCCTACATCTAATTGGATATTGTTTACAATCCCATTTCCAGCCTAATCGTGACAATGGAACTCACGACTATAAATTCATGGAGGGATCCCCAATTGGTGTTCGCCTTGTTCTGTCACCCGCGTGCCGCCGTCTTTTCTATCATTCTGATTATCTTAGTAAACTTAGACTCTAGAACGAAGAACGCTCGGATCAGCCCTACGGGCTGCTTAGTTAGAACTGCTAAAGGGTGTTGATAGGCGTTGAATATCGACAATTATCGACAATTATCAATAATTGTCGTAACGTCGCGATTTTTATTTTCGGCAGAATTCTTTAGTTTAGTTATAAATATTAATAAATACTAATAAATATTAAAAAATATTGAAAACTATTAGTAATTAAATTAATTAATAAATTAATTAGATAGTGTAGCTTATATTTTTTGTTCTAAAATTTAAATTATTTTTGTTTTATTTTTATTATAACTCAAAAATATTTATATAAAAAACTCAATCAATTTTTTGTATATTAGATTTTGTTTTTTTAATTTTTTTTTTTTTAATTTAATTTTGGCAATAATTATTTTTGTCAAGGCCTCAATTACTTGTGCTAAGCTAATATTAAGGTGTGAGCTAAAATCTAAGCATATAGTGCAAATACGCGGTTGGCGAGACGTATATAATGTTGCGCCAAGATATTGATCTTGTGCGCCAATTATCTACTATCGTCGAGCCACCATTTTTGTCTTATTACAGCTTTTATCTTATTTATCAAGCGTAGACTTTGTTAAATCATAATATTACCTTCTTTTTTTCAAAGACTAATTTTTGCGAGCCTAATTATCAATTATAAAAATACCATAAATATTCGTTATATACTACTACACCACATAAGAGATAGATAAATAACCAACAAATTGGTGTATTTGAGCTATATTATTGATATAAATATAAGTTATTTATTCTAATAGTAAAATATTTGCTTTTGATATTAGAGTTGCGATAAAGCTAGCTTTGTGTGAATAAATAATATAAAATTATTTTATTATTTTAGGATATTTTTCTATATTTGTGTATAGTTGTCAATACGATTATTGATTGTGACGCTCGTCGCTAATATATTTGATCTTATATATAAATAAATTTTTTTTGTTTGTATAAAGATTTTTATTTCTTTTATTTATTTTGCTATTGACTATCTTTTGTACTTTCCAATTTCTTTATTTATTATTTTTGTTGTTTTGTTATGTAGAGATTGATAAAAATTCTTCGCGTGTTTGTGAGAGAAATAGATTGTTATCGATAAAATATAAAAGCCATAAATAGAAAACAAAAAATATTTCTAGAAATTTGTTTTTGAGTTCAAATTTATAAACAATATTGTTGATAACTCGCTTGATTTCGAACAATTTCAAATTCTTATAATTAAATAATTTGTTAGAATAAATAATTTTGATATTATAAATATCTAGTATAATCTTATTATTTATATATAATTCTAAAATAGATTGTCGGTGTCGATTTGTTTGTTCTATTTATAAAGCTTTGTTTTATTCTAATTGTTCACAAATAAATCTTTTGATGTGATTTATTTTGTCGATTAGTTGATTTGTAGATCGATATTTTTTTATGGTGTGTGTTAATATCGAATTATCATTTTCTTTAATTGTGAATAATTTTGTGTTCAAATGAAATAGATAGTCTTTTGTGACTACAAATAATAATACTTTAGTAAAGATTGCAACGTTAGAGTTTGTTTCGAACTTAGTAATTGATAATCAATTCACTCAATTATTTTGATAGAAATTGATATATACACAAAAATATTGTTTTATATCAATATTTGCTATTTCGATTTGACTATTTGTTTTAGGATAAAACGCAATAGATATTTTAGATTTGGTTCTAATACACTAACAAAATTTTCTTCAAAAATAAAACATAAACTAAATTTCTCGATTTAAAACAATATTATTGAAATAACTCTTTTCACGTTATATTCAAAAAAAAAAAGTTTCTACTACAATATCGATTTCAAGTAAATCTATAGAAATAAATTTTTTTTTCTTAGAAAGATAGTTCACTATTATTATTAAATATTTGTATTACTATCTATATCTTTCGTATATTGATAAAAATATAATAAAATCGATCGAAATATTTGACCAATATTATTCAAAAATAAATAATAAATAAAATAAATCTTATTTTTCTTTATAATAAAGTTTGATACTTTTATAGATAACACAATTTCGAATGTATCTAGCAACAATAGCTACTAAATCTAGTCAATAGAAATATCGGCAAATTCGGCTATAGATAAATACTCTTTTTTCGTGTCCTAAAACTAGATAATTATAATATAGTTATAGAATTTGATTTTATATTTCAATATTATTTGAAATATAAATTTGTTTATTAATATAAAGAAATTCTTCGAGAATTTCGTATTTATCTAATTCGAGTTTCAATTAATTTTTTCTAATAAAATCTTATAGTATATATTGTATATTTAAACGTTTTGCTTGTATAATCTTCTATAGATTTTTATCAAAATTAATTATTAATTTAATATTCTTTATAACAACAAATATAATAGTGAAATCTAATTTTGACAATTTTTCTTTTAATTTCTCGCCAAAATCTTTTTCGAATTTTTTTTTTATGAATTCTTTCTTTAACTTTTTTATTAAAAAGTTGGATCTTTTATCAATATTATATATTATAAAGGCTATTTATTCAACGAACAATATCAAATTGTCGATTAAACAAATAACAATATATATAACGTTTCTAACTTTTTCATTCAAATTGTAATATTTTAAAATAGTTTAGTGTTGATATAAAATTCTAGAATTATTAGAAAAAATAAATAAATTGTTTGAGCGTTGTATAAAATTATTTAATTTCTTTTTTTGTTTTCCGAGACAATAGATAATTTTGAAATTGAATTTCAAAAGAAATTCGAATCAATATATTTGTCTTCAATTTAGTTGCTTGATTGTTATAAAATTTTTTAAATTCTTATAATCCAATATTATCACTATAAAGTTATTAATTTTTAAAAACTCTAATTTTTATTCTTTGAATACGCGAACAATTGTTATAAATTTCTTATTATATATATCGTAGTTATATTCGATTAACGATATTTTCTATAAAATATAGACAATTAATTTGAGTTTATTATTATACTTTTGTGACAATATAATAGTGATAATATAGTTTAACGCGTCAATTTTAATTTATGTTTTTAAATTAAAATCGAAATATTGTAAAATAAAAACTATAATAAATATTAACTTCAACAATTCGAACGTCTTGTTCTTTTTTGATATATTTAGTTATAGAAATAGATAATTTTTCTATTCGCTTTTTGTCAAAACAATTAATAAAATAGCTAATTTAAAATAATTCTTTATAAATTGTCGATAAAAATTAACGAAACCTAAAAAAATTTGTATATTCTTAAAATATTAAGATTTTTTCTATATAGTTATTACTTTGACTTTGATAGAATTTATAGTAATTCCACTAATAAATATAATCAAATCTAAATAAATAATTTTGATAACGTAAAACTCGTATTTTTTAATATCTAGAAATAGATTAGTTTTTTTCAATTATTTGAGTATTTTGCGTATATAAATAATATATTTTTCTTTCGATTTATTGTAGATTAAAATATTATTTAAATAGATAATATAAAAAATATTCAAATATTTTTGTAGAATATTATTGATAAATTATTAAAATATTCTTGATACATTGTATAAACCAAAAAATATAACACAATACTCAAATAAATTATAGTGTATAAGAAAGATTGTTTTTTTTTGATTTTTTTTTTGTACGCGAATCTTATTGAAAGCGGCGATTATATTAAGTTTTGAAAATATCTTTGTTTTGTATAGTTGTATAAAAATCTTACGAATTAGTGATGAAGTATTTCGATTTTTAACTATTTAGATATTTAGCTCACAATAATTTATATAAATATATAATTTTTTTTTAAATTTTTTCACAATTAGAATTAGAGCAACGAATAAAAAGTTGTTAGAGACGATATAATTTTTGTCTAGTATATTTTTTATATATACTTTTATTATTTTCGTATTTTTTTGTTTTAAATCTTATATCTTTTTTGTTGATAATGTAGCGCCAAATAGTAGATCTATACAATAATTAATGTCTCGATAAGAGAATAATTTGTTTACTTTTATTAAATTCTATTTTTGAATTTGATTGTGATAAAATTTGAGTAAAGCTTATAATATTTTTTGTTTAGAAATAAAGTTGAAATTTAATTTTCTAAAAAACTTCTTTCAATTTTTAAATAAAAACACTACGCAATAATATATTTTTAAATTATTTAGTAATTCTTTTTTTTTCTTCAATAATTAGCAAAAAATTTTAAAATATTTTAGTTATAGAGCTATAATCTCGTTTCTAGAATATTTAATTTTTAGTATAAATATTTGAACGTTTAAATAATTAATATTTTTTGTTTTTTATTTTTAAGATTTCAATAATTTTGTGACAAGATTTGATTTTGAAGATTAAGTTCTTTTAATTTTTATCACTATAGTTTGATAAATACAATTACAAACTATAAGATATTTAGAGCTATTTAGTGTTATTAATATATTAGCTAGACTTAATATAGCTTTATATTATTTTATTCACAATATTTCTAGAATAAAATTATAGTTCTATAAGTTAGTAACTAAACACTATATCTTGTTTTAATATTCTCTCAATAAAAAAAAGACTTTGACGATATATATTAGTTGATACACGCGAATATTATTAGTCAATTTCAAGATACGTAAAATATTTAAAACAATTGTTTCAAGTTTATGTTGTTTTGTGTATTTGAAGTTCACAAATTAGATTGTGATATTAATATCGACAAAAATTATTATCTTGTATATCTATTTTATATAAAATACCAATATTTGTTCTTCGAATTTGAATTATTTTTAATAATATAATTGAGATTTTAATTTGTTATACAACGTTAGATATAAATATTCTACTACACACAACGATATTCTTTTCTAAAAAATAGCTAAGATTTATTAATTTTTTAATTTTACTATTTTTGCTTCGATTCGCTCGAATTTTAGAGATTTAGTATACACAATTTTTTGTGTAGATTTTTGGCCACAATTTAAATCGAGAATATTATATTTTTTGTAATACTATTTAACTCGGTTATAAAATTCTATAATTTTATCTCTATCGTTGATAGCTTAAAAAAAAGAATATCGTTAGACACAATTAGCTTATTTTTATAAAATATTTTGTTTTGAAATATTATGTGATTCTTTTTTTCACAACGTATATAATAGTTTTTTATTTTAGCTTTTTGAAACAAGTATTGAGATCTTCGAGATATCTCAATTTTCTTTTTGTTGTTTTTGTCTTCTTTATTTTTCTTTAATTATTTATTATTTTTTGAATTTTTCTTTGTATATAAAGTGTTTAGATCAAACTTAATATTTTGTGAACAAATAACAAAAATAGAGAACGAGATATCTCGAGTGTTATTTGATATCTTTTTTCTAAATTTCTTGTTTATGAGATATTTATAAACAAAGATTTTGGTTTGATTTTGTATATCAATTAAAACTATATAGTTTTTGAATTAAATTAGAAAATCGTCAAAGAATTCGTTCTTTTTTATTTTATTTTTATTATCGTAAAATTTAGTGTAAAATAAATTCTCAATATTTTGGTCTCTATATATAATATATAGATTTTCTATAAGTTTATTATATAACTTGTATGGGTTTCTAATATAAAGATTGGCGTGGAATTTGATAATATTAAAGGCAAAATCTTCAATTTTATTTCTCAAATATCCGATTTTGTTCTATTTAATTAGAAAGAGAATGGCGTTTTGTCTAAATTTTTTTTTGACGTGAAAATATCAAATATTTTAGTTTTTTTTTTTTGTCTTTTATGAAGATATCAAAATTGGAGTAACAAATATTATTGCCCGATATAACCGTCGAAATTGTTGATTCAATAAAAGTATTTTTTGTGTCGAATTAAGTGTTTTTTAATTCAAAAATTCTATCGATAACTAATTTATTTTTTGAGCGTGAAGATTTTTTATTAGAGTTATAGAGATTGGCGTGATGTTCGAGTTGTTATTATAATATTTTAATCTCGGTCTCAAATTTGCGTTTTTGATTTCTATAATAATTTTTTATATTTTGTAGTTTATTATTTTTGTTTTTGACTATAACGAAATTATTGTTAGCTCGAGAGAGAAATTCTTCTAAAATTATTTTGATAAATACGATTTTGACAAACTCGTTATCTATCTCTATTTATTTTTTGTGATATTTCTAAATATTATCCAATATAATTAGAATATTTTTTTGTCACATCTTAAGTTTTTTTTTGACGCTATTGACGAAATTCTCAAATATAACGAAACAACAACAAATTAAATCTTTTGGTTCTTTAGATATCAACCTTTTTTTAGATTTGATATTCAAAATAATAATAGAATTATTATTTAGTTTCTTTATTAAATAATCAATTATATATTGGCATTGATTATATATTGAGATATATTTTCAATATTTGTTTTTGAAACATAACGTTTATTTTGATATAAC